>JABBWL010000137.1:0-184247 GCA_016758765.1 Suillus cothurnatus | reverse complement strand
CGAGCTTTGGATAAATCTAGAGTGCTATGGGTCATGTATCGTTAGAAGCCTGACAACCTTGGATGAGAATTATGTGTATAATAGGAGTCGTTGGTTTGCATTGTGTCAATAGCGGAAGAGATAGTATGTAGTACCAAATCAACATAAGTATTATGAAGAACAGAATGCAGTGTCAGTGAACTCTCTAAATGATTAATGTAGTCAAAGTGCAACACAGAAAACTAAGTCCCAGTAAGCATAGAATACAGGTTCCACAAGGACAGTGACTATCAAATATATCCGCGTCAAAGTTCTGGTCTACAAGTGTTAGACATCAACTAGGACTTGAGGAAGTCGGGAAACCCGATAAGTTGTCAACGGACGCGGATGCATTGTTGAACATCGCTTTTAACGCCAACTCGTTCCTTCTTTGCCGCACTCTATCCACCTCTTCTGCTCCACCTGTCATTCGCAATCTCTTGCCACCCACAAATCCTGTCAGTTCCTCCTGAAATTCGTCAGACCGGCTCGCAAGTTCTCGTTCCCGGTTTTTTTGGTTAGCTTCAATTGCTTTCATCCGTCGCTCCGGGTCAACCGCGGCGCCCCGAATTTCCATCATGACAGTACTCAGGCCAGTATGCCCCTCGTCCGCTGGAAGAGGCTTGAATCCGCGGCCTCTAATATTACGTCCGGGGGTGGCGCCGCGGATAGAGATGACCTTGTCAACATGCCCAAAGACGTCCACCAAAGCTTTGTGGTCCTCAAGGAGATCGGTCAAGAATTCTTCTTGATGACCGAGGAAGCCCTGTTCTTCTACGATGTTCTGCAGCTCCTCTTCCCATGTCTTCTTCCACATAGGTCTAACGGTGTCGATGTGCTCTTTGAGACTTGCCAACTCCGTAGCAGTGGAAGCGATGTCCTCTTGAATCTGCTTCACTAGCTGAGGCTTGGGTGTCATATGGCGCTTGAGGACGTCATCCCGCAGTGCTTCCACCGTGTCCTGTAACTCCTCTACCTTCGTCAGCACGTTCTGACTCCGGGAGTCCAACTTCGTCTTCCCCTGATCTATGAAGCCCCGTGCGCCGCCAACTTTGACAGAGGCTAACTGCTTCACGGATTGCGTTTGTGTCCGCAAAGCGCCCAATGAATCCTTCGTTGACTTCATGAACTCTGTGTACAGCTGCCTCATGATTCCTAGATCACGTCGCAGGTTCTGTACCTCGTCGAATTGCGTCTTCAAATCGTCTACCACTCGACTGGAGTACTCGGACATTACCGAGGCCCCCGTCGTTTGTGGCTGTAGTTGAAGAGACTGTCCAGTCATCTGAGGCAGCATGAATGGACTGCCGCTCGAACTCGCGTCACCCACGATGCGTGATAGCCTACGTGCGACATTATGTAGTTGCCTTTCAGATGGTCGATCTGGCCTAGGTGTGCTCTCGACGAAGTCATGGGCGATGATAGGATTCATGTGAGACGATCGACGGTCATTTGAAATTGCGGTGCGAAGTTCTTTGAGATCATTAGACAGTGTCGAAATCTGAGTGTCGATGTGCTGCTTTATTTGATCGAGTGCTGAAGGATACAATAGGTCAGAATGAGAGCGTAGGGAATGGGACCTCACTCACGTTCGATGTTGAGAGATAGCAGACATTTCTCCTTCACCTCCTCGATGTCCTCCAGCTCATACTGCACGCCGCTAGAGGGGTCGCGTATGTATATCGCAGGGAAATTCTCCAGACCAGGATTATACGAGAACTTGTCTACGAATAACATCCGCAACGATGAAAAGGACAAACCAGGTTCGATGGTGACCTTCTTGACTTCTCGCCCGACTTGTAAGAAAACTGAGAACGTGATCGGCGAAGTAGATTCAGGTGTTTCTTCAAAGATCGTAGGCTCGTCTGCCACGTTGTCCGCCTTAGACACCGTACGTGCTCGTTGGGAGCGTGCGGATTCTGTTAGTGGAGGCAGTGGAGGAACGGGAGGGGCTGCTTCCGGTTCAACTATTGGTGAGGGTGTTCGTGCGATCGTTCTGCTAGACCGCGTGCTGCCAGTACGCTGGACGTCTGGTTCGTCCACTTCCGTAAGAACTGCTAAGTCCCCCGGCGTCAGCGATGACCCTGCTGCCATCGACCGCCGGTTACCTGACCGCTCCCGTGAGCCTGTCATCTTCGTGATATTGTACGTCGAAAAGCGCTTCGACGCACGCCGCTCGAGCACATCACTCTTCTTCAATGCAGCTAGGGAGCTGGCGACTGCAGGTGCTTGCAGATTGTCGATGGGAGGAGTTTGTGGTGAGGAGATTTCGACAGGAGTAGAAGGGGCTTCATCTATCAGCACTGCAGGGAGTGGTGGAGGTGACAAGGAAACTGGTCTATCGACGAGCGAATAGCGCTTGACGGAGGCAGGCACCGGGATACTCTGAGGTGCTTGTGGCAAATTCTTGTCTGACTCGCTGGGTGGGGCATGATGATGTGGAGTTGCTGTTACAGAAGGTGCGACCAAGGTCTCTGATGAGTCGCGCGAAAGCACATCACTATCGGGCTGGTACGTGTTCTGCAAATGTCGTGCCTGAGGTTGCGCTGAGCTTCGATTGGTATGCCCGTTGACACTGTTCGTGATCGTCTTTTCATTGGGCGGTGCTTCATCGTCAGGTTCGCGGAATATGGGTGGCGGGGATGCTGGCGGAGGTGTCTGCATCGTCGGGTCTTGTCGTCTTGTTGACGATCTTGTTGATGTCTTGTCGTGCTGTCCCTGTCCCTGTCCCCATCCCCTTCCTCCTCCAATACGCTACGCGAAAGCTGCGACCGATGTCTCGAATCATCATCACGCCGCGAGGCTTTGTCAGACTTTGATGAGCGACTGTCCGTCCGCGAGTGGGATGAGCGATGTCGACTCTGGTGCTCTGACACAATCCGACGGTACATGGACTGCTTGCCGCGGAGACCCTGAAGGAGGTTGGTGATAATCTTGCGCACTGTGGGTAGATACACGTTGAGGTTGTCTGGCGTGGCTTCCTCTGCTAGGCAGGTTTCGAGGACCTCTCGTAGGTCTTCGGGCACGGACATTAGGTCTCTGTTGGGTTATACTTAGCAGTTGAGGGTCATGTATACCTGCAGGCAAAGGCACGCACGACATATCGATATTAAATGCAGCAAACGCAGCCACAGCCGCGTTGAAGTCATTCCCGAGGCGAACGTAGACGTCGCTCACCTGGTTCTCGTCCATTTTGCCGGTGCTCCATTGGGTGAGGGACTCAAGAAGTTGTTTGATGGCCACGAGAAGACGTGTGACAGCAGACTCGACTGCGGGCTACAACCTGGATAAGACGCTTATTACATTGCAGATAAGTGCACTCACATGTGCGTGCGAACGACTGCTACGTGAAGAGGATGAACTTGAAGAATGAGTAGAGGCTACTGACTGGTGGTCACGCCGTAAGCTATGCCCTGTGTAGGGCTGCGGCGGCGGCGTTGACCTCGTTGAGGACATTTAGAAGCACAAAGGATATCAGTGCGCAAGTTACTTATGCCAAGCAGCCCTGGCGAGTATTCAGATCTGCGCGCTGTCTTTCGCTACCCTTTCTACCATGAGAATATATTTCCAAATTAAGCCACTCAGTCATAGTGGTGGCACAGCCGGAACGTGCCCAACCCTTGTTGAGATCTGAGAACACAGACGAGTTGTCTTAAAAGTCGCTGATCTTACCCGATCACTGTACAAGATAAATGTGAACTAAATGTACAGACCCGTGGCGAACACGAGAACATGGCCAGGCCACTAATTATAGATTACATCGTACATACCCTTCGCCCAACAATTCTACGATCGTGGGTTGAATAACGGCGCTCCTGGTCCAGCTAGGATGTAGCTATTGAGGATCTCGTCTTTCTCTGTGCGTTTGTACGTCCGGATAGTTTCTCCATAATCGGAAATTTCGTATATCCGGAACCGCCGGTCAAACCTGGGGTAGAGTAAGCCAAATGAAGACGCAGACACATGGATAATAATCCAACCCACCCAATCTGCCCATACCCAGAGTACGACCTACGTCATAAAATGAACATAACGACAGATAAAGACACCGTACACCACTTACCCTCCACCTCCAAACACAGCCATATATCTTTGACACGTTTGCAGTCCTCCGTGACTGGGGCACTACATTAGATCCGAGATCCGGGATCCGGGAGACTATGATGAAACTTACTGTGGCAGTGTCCATTTGCAACCACCTTCACTTCAGGTATGCCTCCACCTGCAACATGCCCACTCTCCAGTGCTTTCTTCAAACCCTTGTCAAACATTCCATCACTCTTCTTCGCAGCACCGGATCCTTCCAGATCGTGCAGACCGATGTCTAGCAGTTGGCCGGTACGCGGGTCCCTATCTGCTGTACCGTACGATTCCAGCCTGTGAAAAAGTAATCTTAAAAGTGACAAAACAGCGTAAAAATGAACCCACAGAGGAATGTGGAAGAACATAATGGCGTTGGGCTTGGCTAATTTGCGCATCGTGGGCGTGATCTGATCAGCCTGTCTGGTCCATATCGAACCAAAGTCCTTGCCGGTGTCCGGTGTGAAGGGACGCTCTATAGGCTTGATCTTTGAAGATTCTTGTAAAAACCAGTTAATTTGGTCCTTGGAAAATATGAGCGCAATTGACATAAAAATATCAAGGGACACCAACTTCGTGTATCCAGTCGTATTCCGTTGGGAAGAAGTACCCGAGCCAGTCCAAGTAACCGCTCGAGTAGGATCCAGAGTCCAGGAAGTACAGCGTCAGCAGCGATGTCATGGAGCTATCGAATGGGCTCAGCTTTTACTCTGACACAGTCAACTGGTAACACTCACGCATCGGCACTCTTCACATCGAGAACGTAATTTCCAACACCGTGAATATCTTTCGGACCCCTCTGCACCATGGAATACGGAAGGGCCTTCATCATACGCAATTGCTCCTGCTTCACATCGCCGTTCTCTTCGTCATGGTTGCCGAAGATAGCTGCCCAAGGTATTTTTCGATCTGTGGCTGCTACTGCAAACTTTGCTAGAACGGATTTGGGATCCCAAGACGTTCCTTGCCCGTTGAGCTGGTCGCCGGAGAAGACGACAAGGTCTGGCTTTTCTTCGTCCAGAACGCGTCCGAGGAGCGTGTTAGTGAGATTATCAGAGTTGACGCAGGGATCAAGGTCAGTTTCCCGACAAACGCCTCTGGACACAGAGAAATGCAGGTCGGCAACTTGCAAAATCTTGAATTTTCCGTCCCGCGAGAAGTGTAAAGGATGTGCGCGAGGGACCGCTGAAGATCAAACTCAGTTCACTATCGGCATAAAGGCTGTTCATGCTCACACTGCACGCCGCGGCGGTACGTCACATACACGCTCTCTAGTTGTCCCTCCTTCTCTGGAGTTACGGGAGGCTCTAATTTCTCAAATCCGTACCAAGGTCTGTCCTCTCCGAAGAGTACGTCGACCTCGGTGATAAGATTGACTTTCTCTTCCGCATTCATTTCATTCATCGTTTTTCCCGGAAGGTACCAGAGGTACAATGGTTCCGCACGCATAATGCCATCGCGTATGGAGTGTTCTACTTTCACCCAAGGATCTGTGAGAGGTTCGGGGATTTCATTGGCAGGAAGCAGGCGCAAATCGGTAATAAGAGGTATATCAAGACGGCGTGTCCGCCTGTAATAGATGTTCTGAAGTAAATTTGGTGAGTCACAAAATAGGTAACATGAAATAGTGGCGCGTGTGTACCAGAGTCCAGAGTCCAGCTTGTTTGTTAAGATCTCGGTCCACTCGAACCCAGTTGCCCTTGATGGCATCCTGCTCGACGGTTGTGGTGGGAGTGCAGAGGTTCCCGACAAGACTCGGTGGCATCATACAACGCGTGATGGCAATTTCAGACACTATATGAAATTGAATAAGTCCCTGACGAAATTGGCAAGCACACGTACGACCAGTATCGTGAGGTAACAGCGGAGCCCATACGTCAAGGGGGTAACTCTCTATATCATCGGTAGTATCCCAGGGCTGATTGGATGTGATTGACCACCAATCTGTCTCGTCGTCATTGCCCGGAATTGGTTGGGCCTCCTCTGGGTCACCAGAGACTGTTGGTGTAGAAGGTTCCTTATCGAAGTAGTCAACTGTGGCGACAGAATCCCAAGCTTGCCAGCCCAGACGCTGGGTAATGCCAGGTCCGACGGTGGGCTGGTATAATACGAAGAAGTATGTCAGGAGGCATGAGAAACCAATGACAGCTGCTGTGGGGAGCAATACGCCCCTCATAGATCGCCCAACGCGAGAGAATGAAAACGCAGCCATTATGGCCCGTCAAGTTAGATAAGTGAGCGACCACGGTCAATGAATTTAAGAGAATTAGCGAACAAATTACCTATAGGAACAATATAGGAAGGTGATGACCAAGAGCAGTCGTACTGAGAGCATGCGTGTTCAACGAAGGAAATGAGGGGTCGCATATCCAAATCGAGCAAATAATCGGGGTCAGGGTTACAAATTCTCCATTATGGAGGTTGTTTCTTTTCGTTCATTCTAATATTTTTCGCGAATGCAGGCTCTGTGTCGCGTAGCCCGTCGTCTCTACTCGACGCAACCACCAGAAAGGGCTGCTAGTACCTTGCCGAAGCTTGCAGCCGTTGCCAGAGATGCTTCAACTCCAATGGCCGTTCGTGAACGCCGCGAACGCAAACGGGACCACCTCAAACCTCCCACCGACAGTGACCTCACCCCGTCAGAATATTCGGGTTACAGAAGAGCCCTTGCCAAAGGCGAGCTGATGGATCAGCGGGGTAGAGACATGACGGAAGCTCAATGGCTTGACGCCCTCAATGAACGGCGGACGCGTCTTCGCGGTCTGAAGGTCACAGACAATAACGGAGAGAAAGAATTGGAGGTGGTCGGTCAGAGAATTTATCTCCCGAACATTATCTTCCGCATGGTGCGCAACCACACGCCACTGGCAAGGCCTATAACCCCTACGAAGCCACTTTCCGAGTTCCAATGTCTATCACGAAAACCGACGTACGCTCATATCTATCTGCCGTGTATGGCGTTAAAAACTACCTACATCCGAACTGCCAACTACTTCTCGCCATTATATCGCAGATATAATGGGGCAAAGGCGACGCGATCGTACCGGACGTACAAGCGTGCCGTCGTCGGTCTTGTAGACCCGTTCTACTATCCTGAAGCAATGGAAGATATGACTGCAGGGACAGAAAGAAACGGATGGAATGGTTGAACGAGAAGTTCGCATTGGATGCATTGAAGAGATGGAGGAGACATGAACTGGTGCGGACATCCTTGTCGGGGAGCAAGAACTGGCGCTTCACTGGTCATTTGCGGAGGGATAAGATTCTGAAGGCAGTCGCCAGGAGTCGTTCAAGAATGCTACGAGAAGTTGAGGACGTGAAGGAGGAACTGGCAGACAAACGGGCCCAGGGAATTCGCATCTTCTCTGATACTAAGAGGGGCTCTAAATGGAGGGAGGCGCTTCTTGCAAATTAGACCTATTTTATCGCATTAGGCTCCAATCGTTTTGCTGTGAGTTATCGGTCTTTGAAGGAAGAAATCGCAAAACCTGGTGCATGCCAGTCTGGCATGATAATTGATATCACATGTTTACCATTACACACCATGTCACCTAATTAGTAGCCGAAGGACTGCCTTTCGTTCCTTGCCATCATGTCATCGCGTTGACGGCGTGAAATTCTTCACACTCACTGCATGATCATATGATGATGGTGGCGGCCCAGTCGTTGACTGGTGACGTGACGGAGCACTGAAGAATTGAAGTGGTGAAGGTCAGGTTCGATTCTCATGAAGGCCACCTTTGTGCTGACCCCAACTGTACTGTCAGATAGTTGCCTAGCATAACCAGGATTCACGATTGACAATTGGGCTCTCCATTCCGACTATTTTTGCTCGTGGCTGTTATCAGAGCAACCAAAGTTACCGAAATGCGTGCAGTACTAATTGGAGCATGAAACTTGTTATAACGCTCAAAAGGGAGCTGCACAGGTCCACTGCTTTTCATTCTTTTTCTTCCGCTATCAACTCGCGGGCTCGAGTCATTATACTTCTTTTCTCCCCCAGACTGCAGGCAGTCTGTCGTTCTAATTAATTTGTAAAATCGCCTTCTAGAGCGTTATGTTTGCTTCAGCTAGCCTCACGACCCTTTTACTTCTTGTACTGTCCCGGGATGCATTGGGAGCACCAACAGCATCAACGGCTGTCGTAGGGCGGAGCATGCCTATCCGTAGGCTTAACCCTTCTTCACAGAACCTCACACAGGTGGCTCAGAAAGCAAAAGACCAAAGAGATATACTTGCTGCAAAGTACGGTGGACAGTCGCTTCAGCAGAGGGGTACTGGGTATAACCTGTATGTAAAAGTTTTCATGTCCTGGGTGTTTCATCCTCAACACCGCTCGTACAGCATCGTCAATCAGGGAATTGATACAGGGTGCGTAGAGAGCTCCGTCATCCAGCACGTTTTTGCTAATCAGACTTTCTCAATAGCTACTATGGAACCATAGCAATTGGGACACCGCCAGTGTCCTATGATGTGATTCTCGATACTGGTTCATCGTAAGTGTCATGGGAAATTTCTCAGCGCAAATCGCTTAGAACAAATATCGCCAGCGATCTCTGGCTGACTGGTTCTACTTGCGGAGCAAGCTGCGGAACCAGTCCTACATATGACCCTACGAAATCGTCTACCTTCCAAAATCTCTCAACACCGTTTGAGATCCAATATGGTTCTGGTGCAGTTGCTGGTTATATTGCTGAGGAGACTGTTCAGATGGCTGGTTTCTCAGTGGCAAAACAAGGCTTTGGTACGTTGTCATGTACATCGAGTGCCTGATATACACCTGACAAAAAACTTGTTAGGCGTTGTCAATGCTCTTTCGTCAGCTTTTAACACGAACCCTGTATCGGGCATAATGGGTCTTGCCTGGAGTCCGCTTTCTTCCACGCGACAGACACCCTTCTGGCAAACTCTAGCTAGCGGTGGAAGTTGGGACTCTGCATTATTCGGAGTACAACTCACACGGTATGTGGAGACTGACTAATTTCACTATATTTTCTGACTCGTGACTGGTAAGCTATGGCAATGTATCTAATGCAGCTCAAAACGAGCCAGGAGGAGTTATCGACATGGGTGGGTAATTCCTCCCACATTATGTTATCTAGTTTAACGTGGCCATATGACAGGTTACACCAACAGTAGTCTCTACACGGGATCGATTGAATACCATAACCTTGTTGGAACACCGCAATATTGGGAGATCAACATGAACAGTAAGTAGAATTCCAAATATACATTACAGCCAGCTGACGTGTTTAATAACTTAGCACTAACTGTACAGGGAAAGTCCATCGATATCGCAGGGATCTCAAGTGCTATCATCGACACCGGAACCACAAACATTGCAGGCCCCGCCAGTGCTATTGCAAGCATCTACGCACAGATCCCTGGATCACAAGCAGGGACGGGCCAATTGGAAGGATATTACACTTATCGTAGGTGTCAATGCTGTTAGATAGTTTGTGGGCTGACAGGACAACTTCAAAACTAGCCTGCAGCACGGCAGTGAATGTACAGTTCAACTTTGGTGGTAACAATTGGTCAATGAGCCCCGCAGACTTCACGCACTCCCAGGTCAGCACCACGGAATGCCTTGGTGCTTTCTTCATTTCCTCGATTGGCCAAGGGGGTCCTTCGTGGGTTATTGGCGACGCATTCCTTGTGAGTTTCCGTCACTAGTTCTACCTTCTCTGCACAGCGTCTGATTGATGCACAGAAAAACGTTTACTCTGTCTTCAAGTACAATCCTGCCTCTGTTGGTTTTGCTGCATTATCAGAAACTGCTATCGCTCAGAATGGTGTCAAAGCTGCTGTACCATCCCCCACCATCGGCGCTGTGACGGCTGCCACAAACACTGGTGTTGTATCAAATAATGTGTCAGGTGCCGTGTCAAATGGTCCTTTGAGTTTATTGCTCTGTTTTTGGTTGGCTTCTGCATCGATAGCTTTCTTGTTCTGGTGATTTTGTTGATATGGACATCTGACATAATGACAGATTGTGTTGTGTTAATACGGACATTTCATATGATTATACATTCGTTGCAAGAGAACTTATGCTGGAGTTAAGCTGCCATACTGACTAGATCAACGCAACTGCCGTGAACCTTGCTGGCGCACTTGCCGCCTCCGCACCCGATGACAGGCACGTCCGGCTGTCTGATCGACCAACCGTTGTTATATTCGACCACTCTTAGTACCGGGTGCAAGCTTTGCAATTGGTTGCTCGCCTGGGACAACTATTCGGCGCATTTTTGCTAGCGCGGCAGCGCGATGGAGACTAGAAGAAACTCGGGGTCGCTCAGATCATGATGATATTATTACCCAAGTCAAGGATATGGCTTCTATTCACGACATGATGGATGTCATGACCCTAGAGACATTGTAGTGTACATTTTAACTTTTTGAAGAATAGCATTTATAAGCAATTTTCAGAACTCGTTCTTACTTCTTCAATTGCTGGCTCACAACAGCAGACCATATAACATCCTTACACACTTGGAGACCTTCTAAGAATTGCATTTGCGCTAACCGTTCAAGTCAGCCTTCAGCGCTCAGCGCTGCAGCATCCCACGTTCCCTCCATTTGCCCCTGATACAGAACATCTAGAGCGTATCTATATTTGGAGTACTCCACATTTTACGGCGGCTATAAGTTCAAGTTCTTATTCTATATCTAGTAGCAAATTGAAAAAGCCATTGTAATGATAATACAACAAAGTCTCATCGCATCTATCTTGTCTTGCGCGCTTTGCATCTTAGTCCAAACGTCCTGGAAGTGGGCACTCATTTGTGCCCTAAGTTCGGCCTCACTTGTCTTCACAGTCTCCTTGACAGCTATGTCAAACGTGACGCCAAGTTGCTCGGCGTATTTTATGTTCGGCTTCGGAAGTCAGATTAAGATGTTAAAGTTGTCATGGTGGCATGCATGAATTCAATGGCTTCCAGTATATCAGCGTCTTTGTAGGCACTGATCATAGTCAGTTGTAGCACTCAAGAATTGAATTAGGAGTGACTTTGATTGATGGCCACGACGGACTCAAAGATTATTTGACATAACAATACTCTAGTCAGAAGTGCCGCGTCTGCTCCGGTTGTCCGAGTGACTCGGGGTGGGCGGTATCCAGGTTGGAATCGGCGTCAGGGTGCATGATGTTTAAGTTCGAGAGTCGAGACCTAAATTACGAAGCCTATCAAACTCAGTCCGAACTTAAAAAACATTCTCAGACTCGACAGTCTCCTTAGCGGCCAAGGGACCTGTGCTAGTGCACAACACACTAAAGTTGTCGACAATGCTAAATAGTGTGCAATCGCTGCTTGAGATATCCCACAAATTGGAAGCAGTAACGACCAACATTTTTTGGAGATACGGCACGAGGAGATTTTGAGGAGACTCCATGTTTATGTATACGTCTATGCGCGACTGTCACGAAGACACAGAGCTTGGCTGCAACAACAAAAGACGATCTCCGCCAGGCATAGGGCAGAAGGTAGCAATCTAAATATTCAAGGCCACATCCTCAGTCCTGCGCATTAATGCCCAGCGTGTATCAATTACTTGCAAAGGTTCCGCAGCCAACTCTGATCAGCGATAACCCTGCAAAAAGGGTGCTGTACTCCAGCTGTTTCTTGAATCTTCTTCGTCTTTCATCAGGCCTCCGCTAGCGCTGAACCAGCGCTAGTCTGACTGTAGCCCTGGGGTATGAGGGGAACAACGGTAACTTCAGCATGGCTGAATGTCCTGACTCCAGTCCTCGAGATTCTCAACTTGGACTTGCAATTTGGGTCAGGACAAGCCACTTCGGCATCCGTGCTCATCCAATCGTTTGGGTGGGTGATGCGCTGCTTAGCTGCTAGAAGCGGTAGAACAGCACCTAATTACACAGCGGTGATGGAACTGAAAGAAATAACAATCAGAATACTTACTGAGCGAGTAAATGGAAAATGCTTGTCCAGGTGGGAGATGAAGCATTTCTCCTTCGAGGATGAAATGGTCACCCTCTTTCGCTCCACATAGTATACGTTCCCCTGGCGGGCATATGACTTCGACACGGAGATCATACAACTGGAACGTATCAACAAGTGAGGATGATCCAAGGCTGGCCATTTTACGGGAGCGTTCGGAACAAAGAAGAGCTGAATGGGTATAAAAGTGGGCGCTTGATGCAGATCGGTTTCACGGCCGCTTTAACAGTCCATAGCTGATTACTACCGACATGCTGCCAGGTTGATGAACCCGTGCGGTGAGATCGATAACGAAGCCCACTGAAAGCAGGCGTGTATTATCGGATGCACTGTGCGAATGGCAAGTTGAATACAAATCCGTATGGACAGGAGGTCGACCAGTCCGAGTCAGTGAGTGACGCGTGTATGTACTATGTATGCGCACTGCGATTACATATTTTGGACATACTCTGCTCCGATTTTGTACAGTAGTAATACTGCTCCTACATAGTGCGAGCACACCAATGAGTCAATCCAACTTCTGCAATGGCATATCTGTCCGTCAAATAAAATGTAGAGCATCGTGAAATTTTGTGGTAGCTCTGCGTTGACATCTCGTGGTCCTTTCAGTACTAACCCCGGAACTTTTCTGTCACAAGTCCGCAACCTCACCTACACGTCCAACTCTTCCAAAAGCTATTTTTTGCATCAGAAGTTTGGCAGACTTATCCAGCGGGTTCAGTCAAGAACAGTCCGTATTGACGATAACATGTAAAATGCAACGTAACAGTAACTTATTCTGTTTACGTTCCGACCATGGGCGGAGCATTTACGTGTACACAACCTTGCCTATAAAAGGTAGACGCAATCAACAAAACTCTAGCTTTGACACTGGTAGTGACACACAACTTGCACACGACCATCTATTTCCCCGCATCAATTGAAGTTGAAAATGACAGATTGTGACATGGACTTTGAGTCGAACTCATCGTCATCTCGAGATTCATCTCCATCGTCGTCGCCATTGTTAGCCCCCTTAGATTCATCTCCGCCCTCGAGTCCCCAGCATGAGCCGTATATACTAGACTCCCCCCCGACGCGTCTAGGTTTCTCTCATCCGTTCGCGGCCTCAGCAAAAGCCAACAAACGCCCGCCACAGCGCGAAAAGAAGGCAGATACTCCTCCAGGTACACCTCCTGCGTTTACTCCAATGCCATTGTCCCGCAGCTCAGTCTATTCTCGCTCGCTGGGAGAAAAGGACTACTCGCACGACGAAACGTCAAGTCTCTTCTCTCTAGACTCGAACACATCACCTTACATTGATCGCGATGAGCGATTATGGGACGATGCGCTGCGCAAACCGTTTGATACAGGTAACGGGCACATAGATCTGAGGTGCCGTAATTCCCAGCTTCATCGGATCTGACCTTTCTGACGCGTCTTATGTTAATGTTGCATGCAGTAATTTATCGTTAAAGACCATTCCTGCATCGGTCGCCGATCTCGCGGGTTTTTTCAACACGACAGAATTATCCGAGCAAAGTCTATTCTCCAGACGCAGTATGTCACGCATTAAGACCGAGCCAGCTTTTGAGTCCCGAGTGCGTTCATTCGAACGGACAAAGTCCATCATAGACTCGGGCAAGGAGCGACATATGCTACAACTCTACCTCTTTGGAAACAGCATCCGCGATCTTCCTCCTGAGCTTTTCAAGTTAGAAAATCTGACCGTGTTGAGTCTGCGTACGTTTCTTTCTCGTTTCTCATTGTTATATATTTACCAAGTCATAGGTGGGAACCAATTGACATATATTCCCCCGGAGATATGTCGTTTGATCAACTTGAGGGAGCTGAATATCTCGCAGAACCGCCTGCCATACATTCCATCGGAGATGCGAGATATGACACTCTCGAAGTTACAGCTCAACCCAAACCCCTTCTTGGCCGAGCCTTCCTTTTCTCGCGTCCCATCTGCCTCTCGCGACATCCTGTCTCAGCGGCGGTCCATGACTCGCATATTCTCACAATACAGGGAGTCGGTGGCAAATTCTTCGAGAGCGATCACAGTATCTCCCTTGACGACATTTCTTCCGGGAGTACCTCCACTGACTGAGATCTGTTATCGAAAGTTACTTTGCTCACTAAAAGACGACAACTCCCGGACTGTGCTCAACGAATATTATGAGGTCCCTCTTTCCGACGTTTGGAACATACCAGAAAATGTACGCGAGGTATTGACGGAGAACGTACCTGGTGTTTTCAAGCCCAAAGGTATCCATCCCAAACCTCGAAATCATGGCCGGAGGCCGTCGCAGGGCTCGGGCGAGTGTGCAAACCCTGAGCACAAGGGCCGATTCTTTGTGAGGCATGCTGTGGAGCGATTCACGTGGGAGCGTCACATTGCTGATGTAGACGTGGGTGGAGCAGTTCCGCTGCGATGGAGAGGGTGCATAGAGACGTGCTTGGCATTCTTGGATGAGAATGTACGACAGGCCAACGCTCTTGAGCTCCGACCCACGGATGCGAGCGATGTGATGGACTTTGATGAGGCAGATGCCGTGATGGCGATGGACTTGAGCGAGTTCGGCGTGGATGAATTTGATGACTGAAGGTATATCACGAACAATCAAGACACTTCCTATTGTGACAAATTTGTACAGTAAGTATCGGTTTTCACTGTCCTGTATTATATACCCTACTTTGTGCATCATACTTCATAGTGTCAGTGACTGACTATGCCTTGTAACTGGATTGTAATCACTTCGAATTTTGCTGTTGGTGCTTAGGAAAACTTTACCCGCTCCGGTAATTGACTTACAACTTCATATTGATAGATCAGGATTCCAAATTCGTCCTTAGCCGTCATTTGGAATGATACAAGCAGATACACTTATACTACTAGGCCGCCAAGCAGCAGGTTATCATGTCGCCTTCTCGCCACGGTATACCTTCCGGTGCATGCGTGCCGCGCAAGCTTCTGGATTGGGCTAGGTTCTCCGTTCCTGCACCCACTGGACTAGACAATTCCGATACAGTCTGCCAGGTGCTTGCAGGTGGTTCTCTCGCATCATTCCGCCTTGCGTTTCCAGATTATTACCGCTTCTACTCGCAGTTGGAGATGCCACTGTTATTGATGAACCAAGCGATATTTCTAGATAATATTACACAGGTAAGGGTATCAACTCCGGTACCGAGAGAATGTGAATTTACCCTGTGCAGTCAACCTGCAAACGACCAACGAGATTTTTTTTGACACACTTTGGCTTTTGAACAGTTCGCATTCGTGCATACATGAGTTTACAAGCAATTCACGCAAGCCAAGCTCACCGCGGGAAACGCTGAAAGGAGGCCAAGTTACAATTGAGTGAAAAGTTATTGGAATAGGTGAGTAGGTGCCAGCCGTGACTATGAAACTTGGTATTTCCAGGTAGCCTTCCAATCTCGACACCAATACCACAAAACCAGATCCCTCGTTTGCATCACAGTGCTTCCCCCACACCACTACACTATACAACATTTTCACAACAGCGCTGGGTTGAAACAGTGCCGTCTGGCAAGGTGCATTCTGCGATGTGATCGGTAACTCCCCCGCACAAGTACCCGCATGGAGCCCAATTGCATAACAAGGCGTTGGCCTCTGAGTCGGATATGGCTTGCACGCCGAGAGGACTGACAATTGTTAATGCCAGGATAATGGTTGTCAAGAAGTTCATCTAGACAGACCATCAGTATCATAAGCTGGATCTATGGTTGGTGAGTTGACTCTTACCGTCAAAAAAGTGCGAGTGGATAACTAGTGTCAAGCTAAGGCGCGGGTCTGTTTGTCGCGTTCTGTTCTTCGTCAGTCTTATACTCCCGCAGTGACACGCACATCTACTCCTTGTCAAAAAAATAAGTCTCCAAGTTCAAACTCAGCATCCATGCCAGCCAGCACGGTGAGCATGCAGAATATAAAGTCTAACAAAACAGGATCGCTTATTCCGACTCTCCATCTAGGCCGACGGCCGCGTGAAAAAAATAGAGTCAAATGAACCAGTCTCTTCAAGATTATGATCCGGTTCGCATGCCAAGGGAACGGGAAAAAAAATCCCGGCCTTGAGTTCCTTAGGTTTGGACCTTCGCGATGTCTGTATCACTATCAGATCGAGAGCAGGTGAAGTTTCCAACTGCAGACTGTATTTGCCTTGCACCGCATTTTGTTCATGGTGTCACGGAAGTTAAACGAAGGCGTACTATTAGTCCAGCTCAGGACTCGGACATCCATTCATGTATGGAATCGAGGCAGATGGGTTTCGGGACACTACGAACGAGACATTGATTTAGTTCTCGCGGGAGAAGCCTGTTCAACAAACGTTCTTGCTTATCCGTCCACTGTCCAATGTGAGCAGCCTTTTGAAGCATCTTTCTAGTCCAGCGGCGCATCTAGACTATAACGTTATTTCACAGGTCAAAAACGTGGCTTCTGTTCACAAAGTAAGGGACATCAGGGCCGTAGAAGTCTTGGAATTTCACCTAGATGTTCATTTCTGTTGATCTGGCCGTGCCGTTGGCCCGGTACCCTTGCAATATTGACGACTTCTGATGAAGCCAACTTAGCTGTGCAATGACGCGACATTGGTCGCAATATATAGATTAATGTAGTCGCCGTCTATATGCGTGACAGGTTACTATTAACAACTCCTGAAGAATCGGCCAGTAACAACTACATGCCCTCCATAAAATCAAATGGTTACATTAGTTACAAGTGAGTGCGGTCCAAATTTATGAGTATCCATTAGTCCTATAAATGAGTCCTTCATTAGGAAGGCGAATGCAGATGAGTCATCGAAATTAAAGGAGGAGCACTGCTGAGAAAGCTAGGAAGAAAAGAGTAGACAATGATGCGCTCAGTGCATGTCCACGTGGGGCATTACTTGTGTTGGTGACTGCCGCAGATACTACACCAATGGTCGCAGAAGGGACGGCGCCTCCAGCGCCATTTTCGGCGATTGCGACACTTGAGAGACTGGCGAAACCAACAGAAGGAGGATTGTAACGGAAGACAGAATACACATTTTTCTAATGGAATATAAGCTCAGTATCGCAGAACTCGGGGGCCGTTGATCATTGCCACATACCAAGAAAGCATCGCCGATTATCCAAGAGGGAGCCCCGGCACCAGTACTTGCTTCAAAGAACGCCCCAATACATTCTGTTGAACTGGTCTGTGTGAAGGCAAAATCTGCTGGGCTTATCGACCACGTGGCGCCACCGAATGACAGTTCTACGTTTACAGTCGTCGAGCATGCTGATGGAACGTTGAGCCAATTGACTTCGCGATGCTCAAGAAGTTTACTTACGGAAGCTATAATATCCTGCCCATTCACCCGTGGCTGGTTGTGAGTTGGGGATCTGTGCATAGATGGCTTGAATTGAGCTGGCCGGACCAGCTATATTGGTCGTGCCAGTGTCGATAACAGCAGTTGTTCCTGAAGTAATGGAGACGGAGTTGCCTTGCACAGTTATTGCTGGATGGGAATGAATGGGCGATTTCTTACGAGTTGGTAAAATCACTTACAAGTCAATGGTATATACCAATATGAGGGAGTTCCAGGAACATCAATGTAATCAATTGAGCCGGTGTACAAACTACTGTTTGTGTAACCTAAGAGTAAATTTTTTAAGCAGATGTCTCACAGTGTGGAACGTCTCGTACCCATATTAAGGACTCCTCCGGGCTCAAGTTGCTGGGCGCTGGAATCATTTGTATACCTGGTCCATGTCAGTGATACACCTCATTTCAGAGAGCAAATGTTGTCACCGAGTAAACTGAACAGCAAAGAGAGCTGAGCTCCAAGCATTACCAGAGGCCAAAGTCTGCCATAATGGCATCTGACCTGAGCTGGCTAGGGATTGCCATCCCAAACCAAGCAAGCCAGAAACCGGTGATGTTAGCATATTTGCTGACACTTCGTCCACAACAGCTGTAATACACGTGAGTAAATGCAAGCGAGCCTGTTGATAAGAGGAGATTCTGACCAAAACCTTGACTGGAAACGGAGAATCCAGCCATTTGCACTGTGTCCTGTGCAACATATCCAGCTGCAGCACCCGAGCCGTACTGTATATTAAATGCCGTAGAGAGGTTCTGGAAAGTTGATGAAGATGATGGGTTATATGTGGCAATCGACCCGCATGAAGTTCCACAAGAAGAACTAGCGACCCAGAGATCACTGTGATATTGCTTTACTAAATTATGTCAACACGTCAACTGCACCGGAACTTACGAAGAGCCCGTATCTAATATTACATCATAGGACATCGCAGGTGTACCAATAGCCAATGAACCATAGTAGCTGTACGAATGCTTCAATCAGCGAGCCATGCACACATGAGAACACATCTAACGCCTACCTAGAATCATATAGCTGATCGACAATCCTGAAGAAAAGTTATACTCAGTGGACACATTTCCCGCTACAATACTACACACGAATTGTAACCCGTGCTTCTTTTCCGTGCTTGCGGGTCGCCATACTTTGCTATCAAATTGTCCCTTTGACTCTTCGCCAAAGCGCCCCAATCGTTGACATCTCGAGGAGATTGATTCCTTCTTAGAAGGGAGATGGTCTGACCAGAAACCGGAACTTCTGTCGGTGCTCCAAACGTATCCGCAGGCAGCGCGAAGAGGAATGCAAGAAAAATGAATGGTATCATGCCAAGACTCAGCCTTCAGCTAACAGTTTTGACTGTTAAGTTACCAGAGAAGGTTCAAGCCGAGAGACCACAAGCCAGTACTAGTAGAGAAGGAGGAATAGCGAATATGTAGGGTGCGACCCAGGCTCAGCCAATTGTCCTGAAATACATGTTGTGGTACACTCAGCGCTGCGCATTTATCCGCAGCTGGTCACAGCTTCCGTCAATATTATCAACAGCCGGGTACCTTGTATTTTGAGAAAGTTCTTACGTACTACATAATACGATCAAGTCTGACAGCCTAAAAAGGCGTGCGAAAACGTGAGAAAATGTAGCAACAGCCTTAGTGGAAACACGAGTCTGTCTGGCGAACAGCTAAAATATATTATATGCTCTAGTGGTGATTAAGTTGCGCCCTGCAATTACATCACATAGTAATATCCAGTGAAATGACTAGCAGAGAACACAATCTAAGCACAGCATCCCCTGCATATTGGTCCAGGAAGGCTGTGCGTGGGTGGGGCTGTAGATGTAAATGCACTAGTAAGTAGTTCACAACCGCAGCATTATGCTTGTACAAATGACACCAAGGTGGCGAAGAAAGCGGAAATGATAAAGGCAACTGTGCTAGAGGTGCGTGTTAGGGGTGCCGTGCTTGGCACTAAAGTAAACATTGCCGAGCTAGTACCGAGAGTAGCGGAAGGTATTCCTCCAGCTTTGCCATTCATTGCGAGTGCGGTTTCAGACAGTGCCGCAAATCCGACGGACGGGGGATCGTACCGGAAAACCGAATAAACGTTTTTCTATCTCGTGGCATTAATTATCATAAGTGGATATACATGCTGCGAGAACATACCAAGAACGTGTCGCCTATAATCCAGGAAGGGGTACTACCAGATGTGGGTATTGCGTAAAATGCGCCATAACATTCATTCGAGGTGCCTGTAGATGTGAACGCAAAGTCACCGGGGCTCACTGACCAATTGGGTCCTCCAAACGAGATCTCCACCACAACAGCAGTGTTACAGGCTTTTCATAAAGTTTCGGTCCCCTTGATCAAGAGATATATATCTTACTTACGGTAACTGTAGAATCCCTCCCAGCTGCCCGTCCCAGGCTGAGATCCAGGGATCTGAGCATAAATGGCTGCGATCCCAGCCGCAGGTCCTGCCACGAGTGTCGTACCGGTATCAATAATAGCATAAGACGCACTGCCGTTTGGCAAAGAAATGGATTTTCCTTGCACAGTCATCGCTTTTAAGGTGCTTGAGCGACACAAACAAAAACAAGATTGTAGTGAAGCTCACAAGTAATTGGTTGAAGCCAGTATGATGCTTGTCCATTGGGAAGATCCCGGTAATCAATCGTCCCAGTGTATAAACTCTCGTTTGTATATCCTGGAAACGAAGGTGAGGCACGCCAGAAATGACACGAGTTGCTCTCGCACCCATTGTAAAAGATCCCCCAGGTTCTAGTTTGCCAGCTTGGCTGTCATTCACAAAGCTAGATTATTCACCGTAAATGTTCCTGGGGCAAATGTACATAACAAGGATATGATTACCGAGTCAACTGAAAAGCCATCAAGGGTTGACTCCATTGGCCCTTACTTGCAAGTGCCTGCCAAAATGGCATGGCACCAGAGACTGCGAGAGACTGCCATGCAAGACCAAATATCCCGGTGACAGGATTTTGCAAGAAGTTCGCCGCGGTAGTTGTCACCACCCCTGTTATGCGTTAGTATTGAACAATAAAATTGTATAACGATATTTACCGAATTCTTGGTCGGAGATTGTGAAACCAGCCATTTGAACAACATCTTGCCCCATGGTACCTTCTGCGTAGCCTTTGTTGTAGGTCACACTAAAGCTCTTATTCGTATTTTTAAACGTAGAGGATTTTGCCGAGTCAAAATTGCCCGTTCCTGCACATGTAGAGTGGCATGCGGACGAGGCAATCCACATATCTCTAGAGAGAAAATTAGATAGGTCCGTTGCCATGTGAGTCGATGACGCACGAGGATCCGGTGTCTAAAATCACGTCAAATGGGTAAGGCGGTGTACCAATAGCTAGGGATCCGTAGAAGCTGCAGGAATTGAGCACACCGCTCGGACAGAGGTGGAATACACGACAGACTTTGTATCCAACCCCTGGTTGACCATCCTTTTCATCAAAGATTAGTATCACACCTCAGTGGACTTAGGTTGTATAGTTCAGCATACAAGTTCTCGCCCGTTCCCCGCCTTTGACTAAGTGGTGAAGAGTACTTCGCGATTGTGGCGTCCCGCAGGTTCTTGGCATACTCCGCCCACTCTGAAACATTCCGTGAAGGCTGAGTCCTCCGTGTCAAAGGTATAAATTGTCCAGCAGATGATGTATGTCCCTGAGGTGCCCCTACCACCTCCAATATGATGAAGAGCAAAACAATGAAACTTATGGCCAATGACAGAATGGTCATGAGAAGAGCTGAGCGAAGGAATCCAAAGAGAAGGCCCGGATTATAACACAAACAATACTGAGCATGGGGAAGAGCTGCGAGGTGGGAATGGCCAAGAAACACAGAATCGCGTATTTAAGAGCACGGACACTCTGTGGGACTGTACAGACCGGTTGCACACATGGCTTCGCAGAGCAGCTCTCACGAGTAGCGAGATTGTCCTCGTAGCTGAAGCCCATGAAATGGCTACTCGCATTGATGCTGGGCTGGACGCCAACATGCCGAATGTGTGCTGCAAATGCCTTGATAAACTTTAAGTTAGTGACGAATGTTCAGAATGCGACATACAAACCTTGTCATATTCACCGGAGTCCAAAAATATTGATCCGTCACGTTACCGCGTCAAGTTTGCATCCGTAGGACTGGCAGCACTGCCATAGGCCTGAGGTGTACAAGGTGCTTAGTAGTGAGTTACAGTAATTGATAAGATCACAGGTATCCTTTGTCCACCTTGATTTATACTATTAAGTTGACTGTTGTGTCAACACCGTCGTGAATCGTGATTCAAGCTTCAAGCTGCATCGGATTATACGCTTTTGTTGCTGTGTGAGTCTCCGCGACTCCACGAAGTGGGCACTGCAGGCCTTCGGTCAGGTGGTTGTATACTGATGTGCCTGAAATGATTTTCCTTTTTTTCAGGCCAGCCTGGGCCATTTATGTAAGCTATGTACTGTCCCTGTTCGAAGACGACTTGGAGCGTTGAAGTATTAAGTAAGTCGTCTTCCTGTAGTTGTTGATTTTTGCTCATTACTTTCCCTCTCTCGCAATCTTGTTGCAGGTTTTGCGGAAGAGTCTTTACATCCGGGCATGCATGCTTAATCTATTTTATAGGAAGTATCCTCATCTCATGGCATGATCCCTTGTAAGTATTACCCAATGCAACAACTTTCTGTGCTGGTAAGTTGTAACAGCGTACCCTTGCAATTCACACCTTAAGTTGCCAACTCCTTCTAAATACTATCTCTGTCGAGAGTGTCATATTCGACGTTGGGACACAGCATCTTCAACGTGCTCACTTTGAGATGGCGGCACTGTATTGTGTTCCAGCGCTTTGTCCATCAGTCCAGCGTGGTTCTTTCGGACATGCATTCGTCGCTTGTAGCCACATTAAATATTTTGATCCTGTCTGGTTTGCTCATCCGCCTTCGTGCTATAGGGATAACACAAGTGCACTGTCGGCTCCCGCTCTCTGCACTGCTGCCCAGTGCTTTGGCTGCTACAGATCCTCCGCGACAACTGAGAATGTGGAATGGGCTGGTTGAATGTAAGAGGATACTACCTGCACTAAACTATACTTAGGGCGTTCTTGATGGACAAAAATTGTTCGGGCAGATGAGATTCTACATGAACAGGACTGAATGGGTAGAGTTGACCGGAAGGCCGTTCCCGTCATGTCTCAAGGAACTTGGGAGAAGCTGGAGTCTAGGTTGCTGTTGAACTTCAGGGTGCTGAATATGACTCTGGGAGCCGCCGGCCGGACACCAGAAACAGTCGAGACAAGTATTGTGCAGACCGTGGAACGTTGTTCAAAAGCCCTTGGGATCAAAAAAGAATTGGCCGGTCAAGGGAGTCGGGGCCTGGCGGTGAGCCGCCGCTACCATCTTGATATCACAGTCGAAGATAGTGTTCTTATTCTAGGGACGGCGATCTCAGGATCTTAAATAGGTTCCCCTCACCAGCCAGCTTTTCCATCGAATCCCAAAGGGGATGTCTAAAGTGTGGCTGCGCGTACAATGCTCTATGAGAATACACTAATCACTTTCGTCCGTCATGATGTCACAGTACTCCTGCTCTCCATCGCTTTTCTGTACTCTACCAACATATCCACGCTAATCATTTTCAGGCCCCATCGATCAGCAAACGATCGACAATCATCACGCCGCGCCATAGTGCCCAACGCGTCGTCATTCACGAGTTCGCATAACACTCCCCCTAGAGGTTCATTGGTGAGGGCACATAAATCGACACCCGTTTCCGTATGACCTCTGCGTTCTAGAACGCCACCGTTCTGTGCTCGCAAGGGTACCATATGCCCTGGGCGACTAAAATCGGACGCAGTCGAAGTGGGATCGACTAACTTCCGCACGGTGAGAGATCGATCGTGGGCGGAGATGCCTGTTGTTGTGCCTAAATGATTTTTCAATCGTAGAATAAGCTTCAGAGAATTTAAAACAGACCATGCTTGTAGTCTACGGTTATAGTGTAAGCAGTTTTATGTCGCTCCTGGTTTTCGGGAACCATCATGGGAATTTCGAGTTCGTTAAGACGCTCCTCGGGAAGAGAAATGCAGATATATCCGCTAAAATAGAACAGACGTGAAGACGGAGGGCATGGGTGCAAAGGACTCATACCTCGTATGCTTGATCATCCATGCCATGGCTTCCACGGAACACTGACTCGCAGAAATAATTATATCACCCTCGTTTTCTCTTCGCTCATCATCCATAACAACCACAGGTTTACCATGCGCGAATGAGATAAGCGCCTCCTCTACTGTATCAAATGAGAATCCAGTAGTTCTCAGTGCGACATCTTCTACTTGAGAAGGTATCCAAGCAGGGTTGAGGGCTCCGTTCGTTTTAGCAAGTCTGTGGTGCTCTGGCACAGAGTCTTGAACTGTAGCAGTGGGCATTGTAATAAAGAAACCTGCGAGATGTTCACTGTGTGATCGGATAATAAGAGGGAATATTCACCTTGGTGTGTTATTTTACTTCCCGCGATTTGACATCTGCTGTGTCGTCAACAAATGACGTGGACGTGCGCAAGCTGTCGATTTGTTCGTAATCGCGGTCCTAATTTTCTGTAATGCTCATGCTGAGCAAGAGGAGAGAGGCCGACAGATTATAATTAGCGAGCTTAGCGGAAGTCTTAGAAATCAAGTGCTGAGATGCGGTTCTTCATCACAAATACGATGCTACTAATAAAGCCGAAGCAAAGCCGCACCAAAGCTAAATTTAACCTTGATAAAATTTGGGCCGGCACTTGCAGTCAGCATCTGTGTTTCTCTTACTTCGCCCTCCGAACCCCGCGCTTGTTCGGACAGGTTCCTTCAGAGGTCTCTCATAGATATCTCGTCTATAGATTTTTAAAAATAATATTAACCATGTCTCATCTGACACCAACTGGTAAATGGGATGCAAGGTAAGGTATTTTCTTGTCTTATTTTCGTGTAACGTGGGGTTTGATTTGACCTCGTCTGGTTCGAAGATACATTGGTCCAGTACCTCATGACGCTGCATACTATGCCAAGTGCATGCTCGGTGGTGTTCTTGCATGCGGTATCACTCACGCCGGCATGACACCTCTTGATGTGGCCAAGTGTAACATGCAGGTCGGTTTATCTAGCTCTTCTTAGCTCCAAGGTGTCTCATAGCTTTTGTGAACAGGTGAACCCTGCAAAATACAAGGGCCTCACGTCTGGTCTTGCCACGCTCATTCGCGAGGAGGGTCAGACCGGTATCTGGAAAGGCTTCGGTCCTACCTTTGTCGGTTACTCGTTGCAAGGCATGTTCAAGTACGGTCTCTATGAAGTGTTCAAGGATCAGTACATGAACCTGGCAGGCGAGGAGCTTTCTAACAAATACAAGCCTGCTATCTGGCTCGCTGGTTCCGCATCGGCCGAGGTCTTTGCCGATATCGCTCTCTGTCCTCTTGAGATGACCAAGGTCAGGATCCAAACAAGCCCTACTGGCACGTTTCCCACTGCCTTTGGTGCTGCCCTTGCAGAGATGAGCAGGACCAAGGTTGAGACTCGCTACCCCTTCGGCTCTCTTGTTCCTCTATGGTCTCGTCAGGTTAGCTGCGTTGTTTTGGTTCCAATTGCATTTTGCTTATGTATGACGTAATAGATCCCCTACACCATGGCCAAGTTCTGCTTCTATGAGAAGATCGTCGAGCTCTTCTACACCCACGTCTTCCCTGAGCCCAAAGAAACGTATGCGAAGACTACTCAGCTTGGTATCACTTTTGCTTCTGGTTATCTCGCTGGTGTTATCTGCGCTGTTGTCTCCCACCCGGCTGACACTGTGGTCTCCCTCATGGGCAAGCCTGCCAACAAGGGCAAGAGCATTAGCGCTATCGCATCTGAAACTGGCATAGTCACACTTGCAACCAAGGGTCTTGGTACCCGTGTATTGATGATCGGTACTCTCACTGGTACGTGAATTTTACACTATTATGAAACCACTAACCAAACCTCGTTCATCAAGGCTTCCAATGGTGGATATATGATACCTTCAAGGCATCGATGGGCCTCGGCACCACTGGTGGCAAATAGACTGCGCACTTTTCTGCACTGGTGGTTTAGTGCCTACATGCCCTTTTTTATTTACTCGTATAATTTACTATAGTATGAGGACTCACGATAGATGTTCGCCCCTGGTAGTATACAGTTTGGTTTACCTAATTTATTCCCTCTTGCTATCTCTACCTAGTGCACTTATCGCTACAATAGATTACGATCATATTACGACTAATACCACTATCCTCCTCACACTTTCGCGTCAGCCGAGACAAACCGAAAGTTATGAACCAAGGTTTCGTTGCTTCGATAACTGTATTCAACCGAAAGAATATTGATCATGGATACGCGAGTATCCCGGCTTCGGGTGTGGATCTTGCTGGAGCACCACACTTATTTATAATCTCATGTACAGTTCCTTATAATTTACTTTCAATCGAGCAACTTGAACAGTCCCGGTGGGGTGTGAATGGTTCTGACAAATCAAACATCTGCACAGCCCACGGACGATTTTGTCAAGATGCTGTGGAGATGCTCCGTGACTTTGAGTGTGGCACTCTTATCTGGACACTTGTGAATTGTTAAATTTGCATTTTTTCGCTGATATAGCATCGGGTACTATCGGAGACATTGACAACATATTCAAACGTTTATCGACGATAGTTACTAGCAGCTACTCAAATTCGACATCGTCCTAGACCGTGACCAGGACAACGAAATCCGACATTGGAGTCGAATAAGTATGAGGTGAAATTCGGTCATCGCCTGGTTACTGTGTTGGAGAAACAATGAAGGGGTGCGTCAATACAATGGGCGGATTCGGGACATGTTTCGCATGGGTAAAATTGATGTTCGGGCCATGCAGCGGGACGTAGTCCACCTTACTACTGTAGAAAATAATTTGGTGTGTAGTCACACGGGTACTATGTAAACGTGCATCGTGTCAGATTGGCGTTGAAAATGTTGAAACACTGGTGGGCGGCCGATTTGCAGGTCCAGCCAGGCACGACCTGGAGGGTCCTCGTCGACTTTCCGGTCGAGTCGCAACGACGTCCAGATGGTATAATTCATATGTACAAGTCATCACCATTTATCGTCCGCAATAACGGCGAATCGAGACAGCTGAATAGACTGCTAGAATAATATTAATAACAGTTAAACACACGTGCGATGTGCAAGAGGAATTTGCGGATCGACGAAAAACCAAGCGACAAATTTCCGACGATATTGCTATCGTAACATATAGCCTTGCTGGCCAGCTCGAAGGGCCGAGTCACTTCCTATAAGCATTGGGGAACATTCAAAACTCAAAAATCCAAACCGGTAGTCGACAAGGCCGATACAAGGAAGAGGTCTCCGGAAGGCGAAGATATCCAAGCCGAACAAGACGACTTGCGCACATGTCGCATCCCACGTAGTATACCAGGCGCGGCAACTTCTTCCGTGGCAGGTAATTCAGCGCTCATTTGTTTCTGAGGTTACATGATTCACGCACGCCCAAAAGGTAAATGAAAATCACCAATGAACTATTTTTTATGTAAAAGACGCGAGCGCGCTCGAATGTTGCTCCAGGCTGTCACGATGAAAAGCGTAAAAGCAATATCGCAGGCCCTGAATTACACTTTGCAAATATATTGCAAGTCAATTACAAACGTGGCAAAATCGATATCTTCGTGACGTCGCCGGGTCGGTTTGTCGCATGCTACCCAGAATGAATTTGAAGATGGATACAGAAAATGCAATTATGTAATGAAATACAGAGAAGCCTACAAACGTGGGAGACTTGTGGAACAATGAGTACTACTACAACATACACCACCGCCGCCGGGCTGTGGCTAATAGATTACGTATTTGCAAAACACAATCATAATTAATATTGTCAACTGCGCAGAGGCGAGGCTAGGCAGGCCTAGGTGTACATACGTATGAGTCCTTCACGTGGAAGATAGTTATCGGAGCTTCCTCGAACATATCTCCATAACGACTGAAAGGGGGATTTGATTCAGGCAGAACGTGCTGCCAGTATGTACATGGATTGTATATAATTTAAGAACTTGGATGGGCTCGTCTGATCAGACTGGACCATATGCAGTATAAACATAGCGCCGCGGCTGTCCAAGCGATCACATGTAGTACAACTAGCGCTCCACTCTTCAACTTTTCAACCGCTTCCCACAAAGCATTTGTCCGAGAAAATTAAATGACAAAACTGGGAAAGCGAGCTGAAAATATACACATACGATCAGTCGCGATGATAGTGAGCCTTTGGGTTCGGAGAAATTCATTTTGTTGTTGTCCACTTGGCATTGAAAAACGTGGAGGATATAGACGTGTCCCATGTCTACAGGGGTGGGTGAGAGCCCTGTAATGACTCCGCGGAAGCAAAAAAAAAACAGACGGTATTCTACATTTCTCCGATGTCAACGACCCTGTAGAATCTTTCTCCCGCAACTTTCAAGGATAACTATGAGCAGTGCAACGTGCGTGTATACATTGTATTTACAAGCTTTGACTACAATTTATGTAAATTACTTGGGCGTAGTAATAGTAAATCGTGTGAAAGATAATTTCGGTTGACCCCTGCACCGGCAACGTGCCGGCAGTTCCAATTATGGACATGTGACAAAGGAAGGGGGTAGCGTCTATCCGATCACTCGTGACGACGCATGCATTGCATTTTCGTTTTTCATTTCATTATATAAAGAGCGTTCGTTTCAGTCTTGTTTTAACTTGCCCTTGTGCTTTTGTCTTCGTGCACACTTGATTTCTTATCTTTTTCTGTGATGCACTCTTCCTATTCGCCACTTTTCACTTTAGGTCTTCTAGCGGAGCGACGGGCGGGTCTCTCGTCTGCACATAGCACTAACCTTCCGGTCGTCCCATCAAGTTCAACGGGCACATCCTATAAGGCACATACTGCTGCTGCTGATGATCATGCCTCGGCATTTTATTTCACTTTGCAAACGGGACAAAGGGATACCGTCGAATTCCGGTCATTCCTGTCCCTTGACCTGGCAGACTCCAATCGCTCGATTGCAGGTCACAGGCGCAAGCCGTCAAATGTCTCAAAGTCTACTAGTTGGACTTGTACAACAAATATAACCTCAGTTCATGAATTATCGTAAGTTTAACTTTTGCACTCAATTTTCTTTTTCGTACTCACTTTTCGCGTCCAAAGACGAATCGAAAGACACGCTTTTGCCCGTCTTCCACCATTACCTTCAGCACTCCACCGATCGTCTCGTGAATCTTTGAGGCAAATTCCTTCTCCTAAACCTGCCCCGGTATCATCTACCTTACCTGAGCCCCCGACATCCCTTGATCGTCCTCCGAACTTTTCCCCTTCATCAAAGCCACTTCCATCTGCGACCAACGCATCTTTTTCAACTCCCCTGTTATCACCTAGTCCATCAGGAAAAGGGTCATCCATGCGTTCCTCATCCATCACTTCGCATCAAAAGCGAAAAAGTCGTATGGATGCTCTGGCATGTCTCGAAGGCCGCTCTCGTGCTGCTAGTCGCATCCCGAGGTCGAGTCTACGAAAAAATTTCATGAGTATGAGCGACGATGAGGATGAGGAGGCCAAAGTGCTTTCATCACTGGGAAATACTCCCTTCGTTCCAGTCGAGGATTTCGGCTCGTTTGCAGATATCGAAGATGAAGGAGATGTGATCGTCCCACCATCTAAACATCTTTCCCCCAAACAAACCACTTTTCTTCGTTCAGTTTCAGTCTCGCAGCCCCCGAAGCGACAGAGAAGAAGCACTGTCGACGCATGGTTTCCTCTGAAAAGCTTCATCGATCTGAAAGACGATGATCTATCATGGAATTGGCGGAGCTTCATCGAGATCGGTGGGGTCTCATAGGGCAGGTCTTGCATATTTCAGGCTGCGCATAACCTTATTCCGATATCATACCTTGCCGTGCAAGTACATAGGACGCGACAATCTTTGTGCGTATATCTACACCATCACTTATTATCTATGAATACACAGCCTTTTAGTATACCGCACTTGAACAGTTTCTTTCTTCCATGTTCATTATTCAACACTTGTACTCTAGTCATCACCACACATGATATGTTTCCTATCGTTTGTGCCCTGCCATCTGCGACTCTTGAAGAGTAATCTATCTCTTTTGTCAGTTGATGGATTGTGCTCTGACTACAAGCGAGACAAGCAGTGCTGTTGTGATGGTCAGATCAGTACTAGTGCATTACTTCAAACGTCACCGACGCTTAGAATCTCATCTCGATTGCCCTGAGCTACGGTAATGATTGCTGCCGTCACCAAAGAAAGTCTATGTTTCGGAGATAGCAACGTACGACATCGTTGTCAAGTACGGAATCAATTCAATTCGGGGATACAATACCTGTGTCTTAGACTGACGATTGGGCGTGTCCTTGAATATTTATTATTGTGACTATCTAATCTAAGCGCGTCCACCTCTCACCTAGATTCCATGAGGCATTCCGCATGTCACGGGTTACCACGGAGAGCGAGTCGAGTACTACCGCGCCCTGGATGTACCATCGACACTAGGTTGCAATAAAGCCTAATAAAGTAGCTGTGCCTAGGTGCGCCCATGTCCAGGGTAGCATAAGAGCAGAGTTTGATCCAAAACACCTCTATCAAAATGACTGACATGCAAAACAGCTTGGCAATTAATCTAGGTATCACTTGAACCCTACCGGCCGGACCTCTTCAATAACTAACTGTCGTATCCGCACTATTCTCAGCAATTGATGGTGGCATGAGGGTCGCGGGCACTTTACTGAGTCTCAAGGCAGTGTGCGGAAGCGAGACATATCATATCGTTGATCCCACTGGGAGAAGCAAGACGAATCTGGTATTTGTTTGGTATTGTCGGCGACGGCGTATCAGTGGTATATGTTACATACAGCATACGTATTGTGAGATACCGAGGTATCAACCGAAGTTTGAAACGCGACCATACGGGTCCGAAATGGCGATGGGGAAACTTGGACATACCCTCTATAAGTTATATTCTGAATTCTCCGATTGTGTTCACCTCCCGAGTAATCTAGCCAACAGCGTGACTGGGGAAGGTGATGGCGATGGTGGAGAAATGGGGGGTTCGAGACGTTGAGGACTAGATGAATACCGGACACGGTATGGCACCGGGTGTGTCCCGTATGTCGAGTACCGCTCAGGTGGCGGAACCACACGGTACATCGGCGTGCGAGGAGGCAGTGGGGGTGCCGAATGATTGGTAGGGCGGTAGGGCTGCGGCGGCGACGATCTGTATGGATACGTTTGATGTGGATGTATACGTGGCCGCTGGGATGTCGAAGTCGGATGTGAAGAGAAATCATGGGAAGCGAGTGCGGGCGCGCTAGATTTTGATCGGAGTTTTGCCTTCTCTGTAGCGTGTTCTGTCTCGCGCTTCTTCCTTTCATGCCGTTCCCTGTCGCTTGATTCTTTTACTTTCGATTCTTTGTCCTTGCGAGTGTCTTTGCTCTTCCCATCCTTCGTTCGCTCTTTTGATGCACCCGACCGTCCTTCTCCAGGGAGGATGGGAACAGCGCTCCTTGGCCGTAACTCGGGCATATCGATTTTACTCAGATGAACTACGATGTCGCTCGGCGGGGTATAATCCTTGCCCTTTGCTTTGCCTTTATTATCGTCCAGATTGATCGTTTTCGGACCCTTGTGTGGTATCTGGACCGTATCATATAGGATATATTGATAAAGATCTTTATCGCCTAAATGGCTTGAGAAAATGGAGCGCCCACAGCTTAGAAAGCTTACCTGCTTTGTGTCGAATGCGTTTCGTTTCCTCGACTACTTGCAACACTTTGGGAGCCTGGGGTGCGCCTGACGACCGTATGGATATAAACAGCATCGCTTCGTCCTGAAATCCAACTCGTCATTCTGTCTCCGTTATCACGAGCACGACCAACGCACATGCAGCATTCGTGCACAATATCGCGCGTAATCCTTGAAGGAACACTCGTCAACTATTAAGACTTCATTCACTTCGCCTCTGAATGCCTGGATTTCTGCAACCCTTTCGACGCCTGTTTTTGGTGTGGGTTTTGGCGGTACGACTGGTGGAGAAGATGTAGGTGCGCCTGACGCCTTTCGCGCAGTCATCTCTGTAATGCTTTTTAAAGCTGAAGTAGTTGCAGCAAGAGCAACAGGTGGTGACGTTGCGTTGCTTTCGTTGGGTGGCTCGTGGTACGAATTGCTGGCATCTTGAAAGGTGAGCAATGCAGTCAGGATGACAATTTCTAGCCCTTTTCGATCATCTATATCAAACCTGTTTACACTCATCAGTCACGCCACGGGGACTCTTGTGTTCGATCTTTAGCTCACCTATTGAGATTGTAATCTAGAATTTGGACGGATGCTGTCTTTATTCTACCCGGAGGTTCCTTGGTCACTGCAACCATAACAGGTGGGTCGGGCTTTCTGATCATGAAACATTCCTCTCGTTTCCACTCAAATTCGTGTCTGCCATAGTGTAACTGAGTTTGCATGATAGCTGCTGTGTTCAGGAACTCACTCCTCCCATTTGAAGGACCATCGGAAAGTCAGGGTGCCGGTATATTTCAGCTCGATGACCTTAGAGGGATTGTATAATTCTACCGTTTTATGTTTGCTTGTCGCACTCGGTGAAGTAGCAGAGGCGAGTAAGGATTCCGAAATGGGGTCTGCCACAGCTCAATCAGTCGATGATCAAGCCCAACTAGCAATGCACATACCATACACCTCGATTTTATAGACTTGCCCGGGTATACGTCGTTTGCGGTAGTGTACGTTTCCCGAAGGATCGGTGAGGTCAGTTATAAGTCCACTCGAGTCAGAGGTATTTGGTGTCAGATGGAGCGTGAAGAGATTTTGGTCCAGACTCATGGCAGATCAAGCTCTGCTAAGAGTGCTCAAAGCAAGTCGCGATGGATCGCGGGCCAGGTTGAATGGTAGTCGTAGTATATAGAGAAGTGTAAGACGTGCGCGTACAGGCTCAGCTTATAGTGTCATTGATTTGGTTTGAGAAAGGTCGGCGATGCGCAGCTCGCAGGCGTGGTGGTCAGGAAGGCACGGGGCATAGTACTGCGGAATTAAGTGCAACAATCTACAGCTTTGCAATGCCGTTCCGAATATCCGATCAGGCTGTACGTAAAGTCAATATCAATTTGCAGCGTATTATACGTAGCATTGACGTAGCATAATGACTTATATAATACATGGCAATCATCGCTCCTGGTGGTTTGTTTTTAGTAGACCCTATGAGCTTCTGTTACCCTCCCCCACATATTTCAGGTTTGCGAGGAAGATGATACGAGTTGACTAGGATTCCGGTCTTTGTCAATCTGCCTCGTCAGATGGCAAAGTTGATACCGACTTCCCCTTCTGATTCGTATGAAGGTATAATACTGAATGGCGCGAAGACTGTCCTGTTGTTTGACAGTGCAAGCCAAGACGTCTCGCAAAGTCAGGTGCAGGTTCCTGTCGCTGTATTCGACCCAACAATTAAGGAATGATCATTGGAGTGTCATAATGGAGCTGCAAAAGAGTGGGCCCTGGTGTGAATCTATTCATTCCTCGTATAAGTGACTACTTATATATAGAACTGGTGTATCGTGGCGATTACTGGATCCTATGGATCTACGGCGTGTGGTACCACCCTGATTTCGGACCGGTGATCGACCATCGGGATGCTTTGTCACTGGTAAGCGGCTCTAGATGTCCCAGATTGGCAGACCGTTGACGAGATGACAGAGGTTATACAGAAAACAAGCTTATGGTTGAAGTCACTGGTGTGTGGAAGCGATCGTAACTTGAATACACAAGGGCCATTGGTCGTCGCAGTGTCCGAGTGTGCAACGTTGGCAAGCCCCGACAACAAGGCTGCTACTAAGTGCTAATGCCTCATGCGCCATGTTTTGCTGCGGGATCTTCCTAGTTTGCCAGCAATTACTAGATCAAAATGGCATCAGGGTGCCAGAGAAATGGTGTAGTATCGTCAATAACACTACTTCTAGTACATTTCATTCATTCTGCCATTTCAATGCCACGTTAGCGGGACAGAGTTACTCCAGGTCCTGCTAGGTCTGCTATCGGAACTACTTCCAAACCGTTTTTCCCGCAACACCACGATTGACCTTGTTGAACAACATCGCGAGGTGACAACAACAATGTCTCATCGTCAAACGGATCTCTTGGACTCTTTGTCTGCTGAACTCTCTCAGCGGGTCAAGGACCACGTAGATAAAGTCCTACTGGAGATCACACGGCGGAACTTTGCGTCTCAATTTGCGCAGGGTGCTCCCGAATTGGCAAGGTTCCGCGAGGCCATCACGCAGAGCGACTCCAAGGATGATGTTGATTTCCTACGCAGCTTTCGAGAATTCATTCCCATCACAAACTATGAACCTTATAGGCCGTTTATAGCAAAGTTTTTAGCGAGCCCTTGCATGGAGGGTGACGTCAAGGACATGTTCGCCCCGGGACTGCCCTACTTCTTTGCCATGACCAGCATGACATCTAGGCATGCACCAAAGTTGTTCCCAAAGTATCGGCCTCCTCCGCACCTTTTGCAACAAAACTCATATCAGGGGTCTGCACCGTCAGAGGGTACCACCTTAGCACCGTCTTCTTTGAGATACTGGCAAGTCTTGAAAATAGATTGTGAGGACGGTAAGAGCTCCAAGGAGATAGCTGTGTGTTCCACGAGTATCGGTATCATGCGAATGGGAATGAATTGGGACGTCGAGCATGACAAGGATAGACTTGATCTGTGGGGTAAGTTACTGGTGCCAATTTCCTTGTGCAAGCTGGGCGCTGATATCTAGGTAACCTGTAGTTCCGGGAAGAACAGATCCATTTGCGATATCTTTGGTTAAAAACTATCGCACTTTGTTCATTCTGAATGCGCTATTTGCGCTGGCAGACCGTCGAGTGACAACCATTCGCTTCTTATTTGCCAATGTGTTCGTTATTTTTTTGCAGTACGTGGAAGACGAATGGCCTTTACTTGTCGAATGCATCGAGAAGGGTATTATTCCAGATGTTGAAGACTTAGGCGATCTGCGAGCACCTTTAGAGGTCATATTTTTGTTAACTTATTACTTTGCATTGAACTCACAGGTTCTCTCAGAGATATCTTACTCCCAACCCTGTTCGCGCTGCCGAACTTCGCGAAATCGGGCCTCCTGTCATCCAGGACTGGGCAGTCCGAGTGTGGCCTGACTTGAAACAATTCGTTGGGATCACTGGAGGTCAGGCTGCTGTTTCTGTTCCAAAGGTAGGTTAAGTTAGGAAGGTTTACTGCCCAACTGATAGTCAGTGATACAAGATTGTTCACCTCCTCGGACCCTCCGTTACCATCAAGTCTCATGGGTATGGCACTGCAGAATGCGGTATCGCCAGGGTATACCATGAAGGTAACCCTAATACTGACTTCAAGGTGGCGTTCAGAGATGGGGTCGTCGAGTTCCTGGACGTGCATTCCGACGAACCTTCAGACCGTGTATTGTCCTCTGTAGGAAGCGTTAACTGCATCTCGTCTTTGTCTTCTCATCCCCCCTTAGTGGGAACTCGTTACTGGTGGGGAATACGAGCCTGTCGTGACGACCCGCTATGGCTTGTGGAGATACCGCATTGCTGATGTTATCACCGTCAAAGGCTTCGCTCCAGATGATGGCCTACCCGTTATCAATTACCTTCATCGGCGAGAGTAAGTTGTGATATCATCAATTTTAGGCCTAGCAGCTGAAATGTCCGCCGAGGAAGTGACTCGCTTGGAGTGACATTCGGAGCATCGTGTACAGAGTCACAGTTGACGGACGCGATCGTCTCTGCCGCTCAACAATCGATCGGCCAGATCGTAGCTTTCACTATTGTGCTGGACGACCGAGACAAGCCTGTTACTTACGGGTACTTGGTAGAGCTAGCAGGGGAACCAAGTTCGTACTTGCTCCGAAGCTTATACACGCAACTGTACCAGTGATTGATGTTTCACAGGACAGGACGCGAGAGTGGCGACAAGGCAAATTTTTGAAAATCTCATCTCAGCAAGCGATGATTATCGCCTCGTTGTTTGGCAAGGCAAGTCGAGAAGGCCTACCATCCGTATCGTGGACAAAGGCACCTTTGCAGAATATCACAGGCAGAAATGCGAGCAGATGAACATCACGGTGGGACACGTGAAGGTTCCCGTCGTCACATTCGACCCAGTCATGAAGAAATGGTTCTTGGAGCGTGTTATAATGGAGCTATAATATTTCTTAACTTGTTAGAGTGAAAATCGACAAGAAAGGCAGATCATGTGCGTGTAGACGGACGTCTAAGTACGAATTGAGGTAGATTCGCATACTAGGGAAAGAGGGATTCCTGGTTGATTGATACCTATTTCAATGCTTGCATCTCCTCGAGTCAGCAATGCTCGGTCGCTGGTTAAACCATGATAAGAAAGTACATGCAGTGATCAGACTCTAACATTGCAACAAAAATTCTATGAACTCACGGAGACAACGTGAAGTCTATCTTCCCATCCTTGATGCATTGATGCGCTCGTGATCAAAACAATGGCTCCAAATTCAAAGGAAGATTCGACCGTCTTGAATTCCTCGATTATACCTGCACAAATCAGTAAAAAATCGGATTTTGGGGTTGCCATTTGACCTGTTTTTTATGTCACATTAGACTCCCTACCGGCGTTCGTTCTTCGTCCTGTTGCCGCAACAGTTTATATAGACAAGATCCATATTGATATTGAGGTCTCCGGTTCTATGCCAATAGGGTGTTGACTACAGTACATGGGTAACGTCAATTGAAGTGCAGCGTGGGACACGAATGCAAAGGAAGGTTAGAAAAGATTTGGCCAGCAAAACTCTGACTCGGAGAGAAAAAGTTCGACATGATCGGTCTTCGAAAATGGAAGGATTCAGTTCTGAATGTCCAAATGTTCCCTGCACAAAGGACAGGTCTGGTTCCTCGCCAGCCATGGAATCAGACGTAGAACCTTGCAGAACAATGTAAGCCGGCAGCCACTACAAGAACAAGAACAACATACGCATGGCGACACTTTGGTCCCAACACGCCACGATCCCCATTTTTGAACCGGGACAAGTAGATAATGCACTTCTATACGTTCACACCCAGCAGCGACAATTTCAGCCTCACACGTCCATTACTTGTCACCCTTCGCCTCTCTAGTTCTTATCTAAACTGTCAGGATTGCGATGTAATGCGGCAGGACCGATGGAATCGGAGATGAGGAGGAGGGCCTGCACATGTGGGTGACTTCAAGTACGGGCCTGAGAACTGTGCATTCTGAATACTCACGACATAATTTGAGCCGCCATACAAGCCATGTAAGAGAGGGTGATGTAGATGACGTCTGGGGTAGAGAACACGCCGGGGAGATGCAGGAGCAGGGCTATACGGAGGAGTATGTGACTCTGGGAGCGGGGTAGGCAGTCCCGAGGGGAAGATCGTACTATACGCAGGCGCACTTCGCATCTCCAATTCGCACGATAAGGACCGTCCACGATTAATCAGGATCTCCTCGCGGCAGGCTGGAGTCCATTGACTTCGAGACCCGTTGTGTTGCAGATCTGGTAGGCAACGAGTTATTGGGCGCTGGAATGGGTGAGCAGGCATTACATTGTAGTCAATGTAAATCACTTCTAAAGCCGATGATGGAGAAGCTCTGGCATGTGTGCGGGTAGTCTTCAGAAGCCCTGGGCAACAGCACGAGGCGTCGAATGTGAACGAACATGCTCATGCTGAACTCGATGAGTTCCCAAGTTCATCTGCGAGAGGGAAGTAAGTGCCCTTCCAACTGAAGGTTGGGATAAGGTAGGGATGGCAGAGTTGGCGAGTCCCTCAACGTTATCTCACGGTAGGGAGACGAGATCTCTCCAATTCCTCGCAAACGCCCAGATCTTGTTGAGAGAAGGATGGAAGCATCCTTCCGGCTGTGACCAACGAAGAAAGTGGGGATACTGAGGCGCTCGATGCGCATGTGTGATCGCTACGCAAGCTGGAATTTGTGCATCTCCGAACATGCCGGTTTACAAATGGAGGAGTAGCCGGACGTCGAGGACGATCTTCAGCCGGAAGTATAGTCTGGATGCTAGGACGGTATGGGTGTCAATTTGAGCTGCGAGTATCTTCTGTAAAGACCTCGGGATAAGGCCACATCTCTGCAAAACCTGAGCTTAGTGTAGGAGCGGGTTTGGGGGGCTAGGTTGGCCGGAGGAGTCTTCCAAAGAGGAGTGAGAGGAGTCGGCGTGATCCAAGACTTCCCAGTCTCCCAAGGGTTCAAGACCTGCGCGCTCTTTCCGCTTCCGATAAAAGAGCTTTCGAGAAAAGTGGTGATTTCCGTGACCATGAAGTGCGGAAGGTGAAGATTGAGGAGTGAAGGTGTGCTCTTGAAGAATGGATATGCGACAGACTACTTAGAGCATAGTGTGGTAAGAACGAATCACAAAGCCGAGAACTTTAATCATCGAAACATTAATGGTCAGCAATCTGGTACATAGATATGAAAGGCAAATTCGGGAATAGAAATCATATTATTACTGAAACCCAAGAGTCTGAAAGGAATAAGATTGGGTCAACAGGCTATTTTAGCAGTCTTTCAGATGGACTCACTGGAAGGTCTCACATCCGTCTGTTGATCAATAGATTCAATGTCCGTCATGATTGGTCCGTCTCGTGTCTTCTGTACAATTTATCGTCCTCAATATCGTCCTCAGCTAAACTGTCAGCTATATCATTCGCGCAGACTGGTTTCTTGCTTTGCTTTCCACCTTCTCCAGCTTCATTGATGGCTTCGCGCTTGCCTCTGCGGTCATTTGGGAATGTGGTGGCAGTGAGTGAGCCACCGCTGTCCAGCACTTGTAATCTTGTTCTCTCTTCACTGACCGAAGATATATGAGCGTTGTGGTTTCGATTATTGGGTACGCGATGGACAAGGCGATATATAGCATTCTTCCCGAATATTATAGGGAAAGGCTTCACACTAGTGATATCGTCACTGTTGAAATTACCTGAAATTGTAAGCATTCCCAAACTCATGGAGGAACTTGATGCTCAAGTATCTTTATAGAGGAACATCCGGCCTCCCAACAAAGGAGACAAAGGAGCTCAAATAGATAACAAGAATGGCTCGCGCATCTATCAGCTGATGATGCAGTCGCTGCCCGATGCGTCCGTCACGTTGTGAGCTGAGCGCAATATGCGGGTGGGTAGTGAAGAAAACGAAACCAACCTGTTTTACGCAGAAGGACATGTAAGACATACAAAAGAATTTTGCAAGAAACACACAAGAGAGAATAATTGACGTGCACGCAACCAGCAACACTCACCAAGAAAATAAAAGCCCACAAATATTTTGACAGAGATGGGTATGTTTCTAACCGACAAAACGCTCCACCGGTGTCAGGGACTGAAACAAGGATCGGCATCATCAGCGCAACATAAGCGAAAGGTTCTCACGTCGTCAACGTCACGTAACGGGCGAGGATTTTACAGAAAGAGAGACCTTTGCGTCTGACAAAACCCTTTCTACTCCGTAGAAAGGGGATACACAAATAATTTAGACGAATTTTTTAAGAGTGTAGCGACTTCAGCATTTGTTCGGCTTCTTTGTATCTTTTTCGAGTTCCCTCGATGACGGTATCATCAATTCCCCAACCCTCACCGTTTCCGTTTGGTCCACTCTCCAATCCTTTTCTGTATCCAGCGGCAGTCAATGCATCTCTGACATACTGCTTGTCAAAGCTTGGCTGTCCTTTGCCAGGTTCATACTGGTCTCGGGGCCAGTATCGCGACGAATCGGGCGTAAGGACTTCATCCACAAGGATGAGTTCGTCTTGCCCAACAGAAGAGGGAATAAGGCCGAATTCAAATTTCGTATCTGCGAGAATAAGTCCGCATGATTCTGCATATTCAGCAGCAGCCGTATATAGCTGCAAAGACGCAGCCTGGATACGGTCGAATAGATCTTGACCGATGAGTTGAGCAGCTGATAAAGTGGATATGAGTGACTTTAAACAAGCTATACCAATAATATCACCTTTTTCAGGCGAGATATTCTCGTCATGGGCGCCTTGCTCGGCCTTGGTGGATGGAGTGAAGATTGGTGTCGGGAACTTTTGGGATTCTTCCATCTTTTCCGATATTGGGATACCGCAGACAGTCTGCGACTTTTGGTACTCTGCCCAAGCTGATCCTGTTTACAAATTCATCCCGGCGGCTCCAGGAGGCTATCCGGATACCGAATCAGCTCACCAGTGATGTACCCTCTGACGATCGCTTCCATAGGCACTACTTTTGCCTTTCTTACAAGCATGGTGCGGCCCTCGAGTTGCTCGCGATACGGCCGGACTTCATGCGGCATCTCATCGATATTGACAGTAACAAGATGATTAGGAATGATATGCTTCAGCTTCTCGAACCAGAACAGTGAGATGCTTGTGAGGAGTTTGCCCTTTTCTGGGATACCCTAGAAGTAAAGCACATGGAATCAAGCAGAAAAGAGGTAAGAGATCCACGGACACTGCTGAGGATGACATCGTACACCGATATCCGGTCGGTTGCGACAAACAATAGATGATCGGGCGACGAAGTTGCATAAACGTCGCGAACTTTTCCTGTGGAAAGAAGTTGAAGGTCTGGCAGGTCTGTTTGCAGCAGGGCTGCCATTGCGGGGTGAAGAAGAGACAAGTAGGCCCCGGAAGCTCCCTATGATGTTCGGCCGTCCAAAATGGCTTAAATCAAAAATAGGCACGGTTCTAAGCGCCGAACAAGGGTAGTCACATGTCACGAAAATGTCACAGCGGTAGTGTGACATAAGAGATGAAGCATACACACAACATGCACATGGCTTGCAATCGAGCACGACATCATGCATAAATACCAGTCCTGCACTCTCTCGCAATCTGGTCTAATGCGAAAAGTTCTACAAAGGCTTGCTATCGAACGTAATAAAGCTCGTAGACAGGGAATTCAAGGACAGCCTTTCAGAATTCACTTCATTGGCGATGGATTCCGAGTTCATCGCTCTTGATGAAACGAGCAAGAACGAATGTACCTATGTGGATGGGGCATACACTGACTGTCTTTGTCCGAAGGGACCACTACTCATCCGGTACTTGGCACTATAGAAGATTATATTGCTGCTCGAGTGGTGGAAGGTTCTTGGATTCTTGGACTTGCTTGGTTTCTTTTTTTGCCATAGATATATTCAATTCAAATACACGAAACGAAGTGTTAAGCACACTCTTGGCTAGCTATGGATTAAGGTGTCCGTTGTAGACGCGACGGGAACTTCCTTTTTCGTCAGACATCACGTGAAATTTTTGGCCAGTGCATTACTTCTTCTGCAAATTGCTGTACTAGTGTGCGTTGTTTGTATGTAGATTACTTTGAGCGATTCAGCGTATCATGACAGAATATACTCCCGATTCCTTTAAAATCCTGCTAGGAAAGCTTGTCAAAACTCCTGAGTGTTTCACTTCGGAAGAGCTTAAACTCGCACTTCATCACCTTTTTACCCCAAATGCTACCCTTCCCGCACAAATAGGCGCATTCCTCGCTGCCCTCCACATAGGAAGAGTGGAAAGACGCCCAGAATCCCTCGCTGCGGCTGCTGAAGTGTTAAGGGCGCGGGCATTACACGCAGCCATCGAAGATGGAGACACGGATTTTGTTGTCGATATCGTTGGAACCGGAGGAGATGGTCACAATACGTTTAACGTTAGTACCACGGCAGCCGTCGTTGCCGCAGGTGCAGGCGCTCGAGTGATCAAGGTAAGATTATTCTACATCTGCTGCAGTAATTTATCTGATGAGTCAAACAACAAGCATGGAAGCAGGGCTTCCACATCCTCATCCGGATCGGCAGATCTTTTGCAATCCCTTGACTGTTCATTTATTGCCCCTTCATCAGGTACTCCTTTCCCCATACCTAAGGTACCATTCATCTTCATCCTCGCACCCCATTACCATCCTGCACTCGCTATGATTGCACCATACCGCAAGTCCTTACCCTTCAGAACGCTCTTCAATGTCCTTGGACCCCTTATAAATCCTGCACGTCCACGAGGAATGGTTTTGGGTGTGGCTGACCGCGAACTCGGTCCTACGTTTGCTCAGTCCCTCCGTGAAAGCGGGGTTGAGCGCGCCCTCGTAGTATGTGGAGCCGAGGGACTAGATGAGATCAGCTGTGCCGGCGATACGTACGCGTGGCAATTAGAAGATGGCAAAATTACGGAAACCAAATTACACCCAGACCTTTTCGGACTGAGCGTCCATCCAATCTCATCCGTTGCTGGCGGGACACCGGCAGAGAATGCAGGGATATTCAAGGAACTGCTCAACTCGGGTAATGACATACCGGAGTCGCTGATACCCGTTTTGCACTTTGTATTGCTGAACGCATCGGCGCTTCTAGTTGTTGCAGGTTTAACTTCGGACTTCAAAGAAGGAGTTGCGCTAGCGATGGATAGCATAACGTCTGGACGTGCATGGGATGCCCTTGTAGCCTTTCGGACTGCAGGAAGGGAGGCACTGAAGGAGTCCGGCGGATCTCAAAACGATAGAGCTTGATGCGATCATCGAAGTATCCATTTGCCTGGCTTGCATACCCGAAGCTTTTTATATATACCTATGAATTATTGCCGTGTCTTGTAAAACAGGATTTTTCCACTGCCAACCATTTCTATATACAAAGTTGTACGCTCTTGATCATTGTCCGTAAAAACAGGATCCACGAGGTATCTTGGGAAAGTGACAGGCTGCTTTGAATTGAACGGATCATGATTGCAATGGAGAAAATGGTTCAAGCATGTGCATGTTCCGTTGAATATGCATGAGAAAGACGCGGGAGAATCGGAACCAGTAGACGATATTGAACTCGGAGCGGAGGCGGCGCATGGAGAGTAAGAAACCGTGCAGCATAATAAATCGTCTCTCATCATGTCAAGGAACCTGACGTTGATCCAAATGGCGCGTCATATATGTATAATAGTAGTATATGGTGAGGTACAATATTGATCGAGACAGAATGGAAAACTGCTCCCCCATTGTCTGATATGATGAGGACAAGCAATGATGCCAGCAGCAAAAAAAAGTCTTGAAGGGTCTGAATCAATTCCGATGCGATCGTTGATCCTAAATGGAGGGGTCACCAGCGCTCTGTAACACTCTGTAGCAAATTACGTTTTCCTGATGGTTAACTGAATGATCCGTGTGCCTCAGCCAGTTTTGCTAGATGCTGTGCATGCGTGCTTATGATGCTGGCGTGAATCCCGAGTTTGAACTCAGAGATTAATAATTTGATGAGCAGCAGCTATAAAGTGCGTGAGCCCGGAGCTGACCAATAACAGAACAAAAAACAGACACCTGTACTTGAGTTCGCAGTAAGAGTCAACTCACCAAGCTGTGGATCCAACTTATGACACTGATAGTCTTCCTGGCACAAACAGCTATTAGTCACCTTGGTGCGCGAGCCATGCCCACTACCAACACCTTGTTATCCACCTGGGTGGCGTGCGGAACATATTGCTCCGGGGACCTTGTCCAACGGTGTCGCTTCAAAAGGAAAAAAAAAACAGTGCCACTGTTGTGATTGGTGACCGCTGTGACGGAGGAGGTTGTGGTGTAGCAACATAGCAGTGTAGCGAAATCATTGTAATGTAAATGAGGGGTCTGGAGATATTAGCGATGAAACACTTTGTTACGTACCGGGTGTAAAGTATATTGGATTCTTCAGATCTCGGAGTCGAAAGAACAAGTTACCTGTTCCATAATGCAGGCGACGAGCGAAGATATAGGGTGCAGTCAGAATAACAGCAGGTTTTGTACTTAGCTGAGAGATGTTCAACCGACTGGCTACCTCATGGCGCTGAAACTCACATTTTGCTATGCATATCAGTGTCGATATTTGGAGGCCATTTTGAAAAATACCAAGTTCGCACATCAACTCAAGGCACATTTTAACCCAATTCTAGCTTGCCTCCCTCTTTGGTTTGGCCCGCGGTGAGATGGGCTTGCGTGAATAACAGACTTACTTACTTATGCACGTATTTGAATAGTTTAGGAGCCATGGTGATACATGATTGGGCAAATAGAATGCGCTCACATTTAAGAAATACTGATCCTGATCTCCCATAAGCAGATTCTGTTCACTTGTTGTTCTTTGGCACCTTCCCAATAGACCAACCAACTTTCATCATAGTCTCGATTCCAAGTTGACCCCGCTTCGGGGGCGAAGAGTTGGCCACAAGATCGGAATCCCACTCGACTATCCCCGGCTCAAGGATAGCAACAACAGTGCTGCCTCCGTACGCGAAAAATCCAAGTTCATCTCCGCGCCGAACCTTGGAACCCGCCTAATAGAAGTGAGTTTGGCATGTTAGACGAACATATTCCGGGAACTTGCCGAGACAGTCCACTGGATGCTTCCAACGAGTAATGCACCGACCGCAACGAATGCAATTTTTTTATTCGTCACGTCATGGTTTAGAAGGAGAACTGATCTCTTGTTGGAAGACAGCACGTCAAGATCTTTCTCATTGACTGCCTGCGGGTTGACTGCAGAAGGTAAATTGCCATTCGCTAAGTGCTGCCGAAGGCGCCCCTTACCTGTGAAATACTGTCCAGGAATATCCCTTGGTTTACCAACGACAGTGGCATCCGCAAGCGAGTGGAAGCGGTGATAATCTGACGGCGCAAGGCGGAATGATGCGAGAGAGCCACCTTCAAGCGCCTTGCAGAGTGGGTCGGATTTGTGTAGTCCTAGGAGGGCAGGAACTGTGAACTCGTCCCCCTTGATCCAAAAAGTCTGCGCATCATGCACAGCAGGGTATACGACGAGCCGGCAGTCCGCGACGCTGCAGAATTCATGATCAGGGTTCTGCACAGGGCGGGCTCCAGGCTTGAGTTTCCGGTAGAAGAAGTCGTTGAAATTCTTGTATGCCGGGCTTTCGGGCGGATACAGCAGCTCGCTTGTGTCAATGTTGTAGGTGTGTATGAATGACGGGATGTGACTTCTAGACTCGGGCGAGTCATAGATCTGCCCCTCACGCTTGCTTTGCTCCATCAGGAGTGTCTCGATGCGCTTGTTTCCTTCCAAGAGCTTGACTTGCTCCCTCCCATAAAATAATATATGCATGCCCAAACGTGCATAGATCGGCATGCTTTCAAAAATTCGTTCATTGGTGCCTCTAATTGCGACGTAGTTGCCGACGTGATACTTGGCTGCGAGGGATTGCAGCTGAGGCACGAATTTGTTCAGCCACAAGTGGTGACCATTGGACGCAAAGTGATGTAAATGGCCATGAATTCCCTGAGTGACATCGTTGTGATTATCAGGATGTTGAGGATTGGACCGCTCTACAGTCTCTTTGAGAGCCTCGGCAATCATGCCATCCAACATTTCCATTCCTTGCATCCCTACTTGGCCGGAACCCTCAACACCACCTGGCTTATTGAGCTCGGATTCGTTCAGCTGTGTCATCGTTGCGATAGAAGAATAGTAAGACAGAGATTGTACGATGTAGAAGTCGGGTGTCAAGATAACAGATTCGATTGATCAGGATAGTTGGTCCGCCATTTTATGAAAGAAATGGTTATTAATAGGACATCAAGCTAAGTCCTATAGCTGGTAGTACTACTTACTCCTAACCTCATTAATTTCCATCCTAGCTTCATACGACTTAGTACTAGTCAATCTAAACGCGATAAGGACTTCATTCAACCTTACCAGCCGACCGACCGACCGACCAACCGACCACTTGTCACATCATTAATATTGACACCGGTGGCCAGGGTCTCACAACCCTACAGGTACAATTTGTACAAACCAAAAAAAATTACGTGAGACAAAACTTTCTTGGTGGCAGTGAACCTGAGGGCAGTCAGGCCGACATTGAAGCTTGAAGGACTCAGGAGCAGCAGTCGCATGTCCGGGTCCACTTCCTGGTCAACACCTGTTTCAATGTCTTGGAAAATAACAGCGAGCGGAACGATATAACGCCAATAGCAGATTCGAGCCATTCTCCTTGGCATGGAGTATGACTTTCCAGGTGGTCAATGATTAATGAGCGGCCGTATCTGTCAACTTGAACCTTGAAGGACTTTCTAATAGCCGACTTGGATATTATACCCTTCTAACGGCGCGGTTACTGCAAACAAGCTGTCGACTGGTCTCTTGGCCCTTATGTCAAGTGTTTGTTCATTCGAAAGACCGCCATGATCCTCAGGAGTCAGCAATGATAGAGCTACAAATGATGGATAGGTGCATGACCCATAATATTGATATTCTGGGTGTAAAGGTTGCTTGAACTCGGCGCTGACGAGCGCGTGCAGGAGAATGGCCCTTTTCACGTCTGCCAGTGGTTCCGAGAATTCTTTGGTGAGAGGACGCGTTGCCAATATTGTCATGATATGGTCCAGCGCATCTAGTTAATTCCTTGGTTCGCCTGTCTCGTACGTACCGTATCATTCTGGCCAGTGCACACTACTAGTAGTCCTGTTTCGCCTTGAATTTGGTTCAAAGAAATGTCTGCACGTACTATGAGCATACGTACTACCTGTCATCGCACGGGTTGTGCAACTCACGTACTTCATTCAAAAGCCGATAATCTGGACGATGATGACTGATCGGTTACAACAACCACTTGGCGCAGTCGCTGAGACTTCCACTTTTGGCGGCCGCCGAAATTCACCAATAACCTTTGTCGCAGAGTGCAGTCTAGCGTCGGTCTCGACTTGAGCTTGTCAGGCTAATATCTTTTTGAACAAGACAAAGGAGGAGTCTGAACCAGAAAGTAATGTCGGTACTTGGTCGGCATGTATCGGATCTAGTGAATGCACCGCACGAGGTAGTACCTGCCAGTTAATTAAGTACTTATAGTTCCGAAGTGGAATTAATTCATGTCATTCTTTTGTTCTTTGCCAAGTTGACAGACGAATGTTGGACCGTCCAATCAGTGTAAGCCGCGTCAACTATCTATTTCCCAGTGATTCTTTCACTTTGATAGGATATTGTTTTCACTGAGACCACTGTGAATCAAACATGAAGAGTCTCGAGGCAACCCGGATTCGATGCACAATGTATACTACACTGTCAGGTAGAAACCTGTGCGTGAGTGCCCAAGGCTGTTGTTCATTGTTTCGGATCAAATGTCAGTAATACTAATTGACAGGCTGGTCGTTTCAAGAAATTCGAGTTTCACAAGTAGCTTTGTCTTCCACGAGTCTGAGTTACACTTTTACACACGACAACATGTCATCCCCTGATCTTCGCTGCCCGATCAAATCAGTCACACCGGGCCTTCATAATGCCATGCCTCAATGGTACATAATCTGCAGGAGAAAATCTCTCCTGGTAACGAGGTCCTTCTTGATCGCACCTTCTTCTGCTGGCGTTGCTGGTGGTGATGAGGCAGTTCAATATGTTCATTAAGAATGTGACGGAGAGCTTTCCTACCATCACTGGCATACGATGGTTCAACCTTTCTGTCCTTGTTATTACGCCAGCTCTTTCGCTGTACGGCTTGCTTTATGTTCCCATTCTTTGGAAGACTATCGTTTGCACTACCCTCTATTACATTTATTCTATGCTTGGTAGGTGTTCTGCAATAGTCTGCTTCTTCCAACTGCTGAATTTTCTCCACTAGGTATAACTGCTGGTGAGTAGTGGCAATAACCTTCATAGCATATCATTAGAACATGCCGTTCCAGGGTACCACCGGCTTTGGTCACACAGGTCATACAACGCTTCGTTTCCCTTGCAGGTGTTCCTCATACTTGCAGGGGCGAGCGCAGTGCAAGGCTCGTGTTATTGGTGGGCACGCCGGCACCGTTCCCATCACAGGCATACCGACACAGACCTCGACCCGTATAACTCAGAACGAGGCCTCCTCTGGACGCATATTGGATGGATTATTTTTGAGTCAGACTTGAAACCTGGGCCAGCTGATATCTCTGACTTGAGCAAGGACCCTCTCGTACAATGGCAACACCGATGGTACTTTGTCATCTTGACTATTTTCGGGTACTTGCTTCCAATGGTCATTCCCGGCTTGTTGTGGGGAGACTGGCAAGGCGGTTTCTTTTTCGTTGGCGCATTTCGTATGACTGCGTGTCATCACGTGAGTTCTGTGTTTTTCACTATCTGAGACAAAAACTTGACCTGAGTTCAGTGCACTTTTTGCATTAACTCCATTGCTCACTATCTCGGAACCACGCCGTACGATGACAAGCATACTCCCCGCGACCATCTTTTGTCCGCTATTCTTACTATGGGAGAAGGGTACCATAATTTCCACCATCAATTTCCCATGGACTACAGGTAGTAGTTGACATCCATTGTGCCGTTCTCAACGTCATTTACACAACTCGTGGCATTTTCACCAGGAATGCATTCCGATGGTATCAGTATGACCCTACCAAGTGGTTCATCAGTGTCTGTCACCATATCGGTCTTGCCTCTCATCTCCGCGTTTTCCCTAGCAACGAAATTGAAAAGGGTGCACTCACGATGAAGATCAAAGCTCTCAAGGACGTCCAGGACTCAATTGAATGGCCTGTACCTCCGCAAGAACTTCCTGTGGTTTCGTGGAAAACCTGTGAGTGACTCCATATTGGCATACGTTCAATTGTTGCTAATCAATCTGCATCGCGCCTTACAAATAGTCCAGGAAGAGTCCCAGTCTCGGACCCTTCTCCTCATCTCGGGTTTTATCCACGACGTGTCAATGTTCCTTGATAGCCATCCGGGAGGACCCGTTTTACTCACACAAAACTCTGGGAAAGACATGACGGCATCTTTTTTTGGCGGTGTCTATGCTCACTCTCACGCAGCGCATAACGTGCGTGCTATGGCACTGTTTGCTTATCCAATGATGCTAATGACCGACTCTGATCCTCCGTTGCCCGCTGTCAACATACTCTTGCATGTTACGTCATGTAGCTCCTTGGGATGATGCGTGTGGGTATTCTAGCAGGCGGTGTGGAGGTGCCAGCAGAGCATGCCATTCCACCCAGTCAGCGATTGGTCATCCGCGCTAACACCTCTCATTAATAATACAGCTGCTTGACACAATTAATGTTTCGAGTGTTATTGGTTTCGGGAATGTGCAGGTTGACAACCATGCCTCCTGTGGCTGGAACTGGAGACCGTGGCGATGCACGCTCAGCAGCAGCTTGATATACTTGCAAGTGTTAAAGTTCTTGTGGGCATTGTGTGGGCATGTACTTTTCCAAAAATTTGTTCTAGAGTATTCTTGAAATTTGTTGCATACCAGTACTAGTGGTTTGCAGATCCGTAATTAGATCATAGATGTTTTCCAATTTACTAGTCTCCAGACCCAGTATACTTGATTACTAAAACATGACAGTCGTCGAACATTCTTACACTTGTGGCAAAATTTGGGCAAGTCGGGTATTCGAAGGACAATGAAATGAGCAAAAAACACAATTGCCCACTGGCTGGATTGAACAACCGACCTCATCATCTCTCGGATCTGATGATCCGTTACAAGTGACGCGCTCTACCACTGAGCTAAGCGGGCTTGTCTAATCACCACAGGTAATTGTACATAACACGTCCTGCATTAGTTACCGTCTTTATTGCACACGCAGGAACCCCACACTGGGGTTAGGGTCCTGGATGGTTTAAATAGCGCGGCAGCTGTCGCTATTGGTGGGGCACCCATTCCACGAGATTTCTTCCCAGAGGTAGCTCGATCGAAGAATGGGCAATTTTATATCTTGGGTCATTGACGCAGCCCCTCCAAAGGCCACTTTTTCCGTCGACCAAATTCCAGACCTGACAGGAAAAGTGATTATTGTGACTGGTGCCAACACAGGTATCGGAAAGGAAACTGCGAGGGTGAATTGCTTTTCATGAACGAAGCCGAGAGTTTGTGTTAACATGGGCACAAAGGTTCTACTTGCACATGGCGCGAATGTTTACATTGCGGCTCGCAACCAGGCTGCTTCAGAGGAAGCTATCCGTCAACTAAAACAGGAGACCGGAAACGAGGCAATATTCTTGAAACTTGACCTTAGTGACCTGAAGGCAATCAAGGCGTCTGCTGAAGAGTTCCTGAGGTGAGAGGTGCGCTATTCAAGGATTTACCAGCTTCAAAATGAGCTATTCGACAGCAAAGAGACACAGCTCCATATCCTTCTAAATAACGCGTGAGATAATTTTTTTGGTAACTCGATGAGATCCATGGTACTGAACATCACGAGTGGTGTTATGGCACCGCCGATCGAGCTAGTGACTGCAGATGGTTATGACCTCCAATTTGGAACGAACGTCCTTGGTGAGAAACTTGGCAATCACGTCAAGATAACTAGCTAGAGCTGATACGTTTCAGGCCACTATTACTTCACGAGGCTCCTGCTCCCCATTCTGACCTCGACGGCTAAAGCTATTCCCGAAGGAAAAGTCCGCGTTGTGAACGTCGCTTCCTGCGCCCATTTATTTGGAGGTCTCGATTTTAACACCTTCAAAGATGGCCCGGCTCGAAAGAAATGCTCAAGGGGCAGCCTTTACAACCAAAGCAAATTTGTAAAGCACTTCCGTTAGTGTTGTGGAATAAAGCTGATTATGGTGCAGGGAAATGTCGTGTTTGCTCGTGAATTGGCAAATCGATATGGAGACCAGGGTATTATATCGACGGCATTGAATCCTGGCAATATCAATTCGGACCTGCCACGTCACGCTATGGCTCAACTTCCAAGTATTGTCAAGCAGATTCTAGTAATTCATCGAATCCTCGAGGTGATTTTTTTTAACGCTGATGGGGCTGCCAGATCAAGGTGCTACTGTATGAAGTGTCGCAAGGCGCCCTTACACAGTTATATGCTGCCACGTCCCCGGAAGCAGCTAGCTTAAATGGCGAGGTGAATCTCGGATTGAGCATGTATGCTGTTGGGTGCTGAAAAGGTATCTAGTATCTTGTGCCGTGGGCTCGCATCAGGTCACCTAGGCAGGACACCCAAGATCCTCGACTTGGCAAGGCGCTGTGGGATTGGCTGGAGGAGCAAGTCAAAGATGTGTGATCCAAAGATAAGCTCTGTTGGGCATGTTACAATTATGAGTTTCATACTATCAATAGAAATCATCCCGACTTTGCGCACTGCCTATCTACAACTGGTGAAACGAGGATCAAGGAGCAATAAGGAAAGAGCAAATGTATGCGGTTGTCAGCCTTCTTCATCGGAAGAGGAACTCAGAGGGATGAAGCGCTTCGCACTGGAAGCAGTACGTCCGAGCTTGGAAGTAGATGTTAAGTCAATCATCCATGAACATGCAATGGCACTCACCATAGACATCTGCGCGCGTCGATCACGCAAACTCATTGATGCGGACATGGAATCAAGCGTAGGTAACGACGGTACTGAAGGACCGGGACAGGTGGAAGAGGTGAATGCCTGATTCGACGCAGCGAATGTGACTTGGCGCCGTGCCATTCCACCTGCAGTATACTGAACCTGAGTTTTCAAAACGGACTGAGCTGGGACCGGGGTCGGAGATGGAGACAAAGACGATAGTGGTGACGGCGGAATGGAGATATAACATCTCAGGGGCGAGCGAAGAACTTCTTCCAACTTGATAGCCTTCGAGATCGATTGCGGAGAAATGGGTGGAGCTGCAGGTGTTGATTCCAGCGTCTTCTTCCTATCTCGGTTGGCAGTTGGCGGGACAAAGTTGTCAGGCTGCGGAGCCGTAGTAGAGACATTCGACATGATTGGTGTAACAGTTGATACTGGGGGAATCGCTTGGTGCGCGCAAGCTGATGGAAGTGAATGTCTGCCCGACTGAGGGGAAGTATACATCCTTTGAACATTCGTTGGAAAATTAGCTCCGGGACCAGAAGAAGACTCGGCAGCGGGCTTCCGAAATTGTATAGTGGCGTTATTGACTAGAGGAGGCAATATGTCAGTGAGGGGCGTCCTCGTGGTGCGTTTGGGCCTTGGAGCTGCAATGTAGCCTCTGCTGGTGACAGAACCACACGCAGGAGAAGCCAACCCGTCGGCAATTAGGGATTCACGCAAATCCGGGGAGTGTTTTGCCGGAGTATTCGCCGTATGAAGTCTCACAAGCTGAGGTGAGACAGTGGGTAATACGCTATCCAATCGCGGCTTCTTATGATGATCCATACGAGGGCTACCTGTCGCCAGGGCGACAGAGTGAGGCCGATCGGATTGTGAGTGCCCCGAATGTGTGTCGTCTTGATTTAAACAAGAATTGGTGCGCTTGCGAGTAGGACGATTCTCAGCAAGAGAGGGCGGGACTGCTGTAATTGATTTTGAATTACTTCGTATACTGTTAGGAGGAGCGGATAAAGTGGACTTCATGCTGTTAATGTCGCAGCTCAGACTTGAGACACTGGATAAGATATTATCGGCTATGGAAGTTTTGACCTGATCCACGTGCAAGGGGAGGGCTTGTACAAGTGGAAGAAGTGGAAGTACCGCGGTTAGTATTGAAAGTTGCTGGTCCTGTATGGCTTGCATAGCATGATTCTGGGATTGAATGAGCTGTGCAATCACGACTTGTCAGCTAAGTTTACTAGAGACAAAGCGGCCTTAGTAGCAAAAACATGAAGTACCGTTTGAATCGCATCTATGCGCTTGTCTAGAGCTTGTATGCTGTTTTCCGCTGAAATTTGTGATTTCTGGATCAATTCGAGAGATGACGCTTGTGATGGTGCACCGATGCAAGCCTTCAATTCGATTTGCACTTTCTTTGCTAGAAGGAGTGATGAGAATATAAACCGCCTCATTTCAAATGGTTTGCCAAAGCATATAATCCAAACACACACTCACAACTATTCGAGATCTCGTCAAGCACTCGTTCACGTTCACTCTCTGATATCCGGTTACAGTTTACCACTTCAGACTTTGCATCTTTGACGTTAATGAGTAAAGTGTCCACTCTCGTAGAGAACTTTTCGAGGGTCGCCTGCATGTCGTGAATGAGCATTCGCATGGAGGTGTTGGTCCTATCAACTGGTGCCATTGCAGGAATCATGGGTGTAGCGGCAGCGTCGCTGGATGACGCAAGATCCTTCTGGAGCAGATATGCCCATAGTGCATTAGGTGCTGTCTTCTGCTCCGTGCTCATGGTGTTATGAAGAGAGTGATGGAAAGTCGCTGATTTCCCAAAAGGAACCAAGCATGTGAAACCTCCATGAGTTGATTGACTTATCGTCAGCAGCATGACGCAGTGGAAGCGTGCAGGGCTCATAACCCTGAGGTCACTGGATCGAAACCAGTTGCTGCTAAATATCATTTTTTTCCCACAGGACCTAGGTCACTCTATACATACTTTCATTGGATAACTTTTCAATGAGCGATTTTAGGACCTGGTCAATGATTAATGAGGCCTTGCAAGAGCTGCTTTTCCAAGATGCAGATCAATAACATACAATACTCTTGCCAGTACACTTTGTCGATCTAGTTTGTACAGCGTTAATCATCAACATGTCATGGCGTGACAGCATCAATTTATGGTGGTTGTGCTAAGCCGACGTTCTCCGCTGATTCAAGAGCCCATACACCTATTTCATCCTGCGGGAGCTGACTCCACTTTGCGTAAACCTAGCATTTGTTAGAATGCTCGAACAATCTAGATGAAAAAATCACGCACACCATCAAGGATATCCAATAGCTCCACTGTCTTGGCGTCTGCAGCACGCTGTTTTTCATCATTATCCTCACATCGGGCGTACAGAGTAGCATTCTCTTCCTCAAGCTGCTATTAAATCAGAAAATCTTGTAAGTAATAGTATTTGAGAGCTACCCACAGCCTGTAGTTCTGCTCGTGCACGCTCTACTTCAGATTCCATCACCCGGACAGTACGTGCACGAACAGCAGCACGCGGTGCGAGATTTTCTCTCCATACATCCTTGCCATGTACTTCGCCATGTTGTTTTCGAGCTCTTGCTTCAGAGACGACGGCATGGAGAATGTTGATACTATCTCTCACATTAAACTCCTTAAACAGATTCTCGCAGCTTTGCTGAGAGGCCGTCTCAGTAATGCTACATTCCGTGACGCTTAGAAGCGAGACTCACGTGTATTTGATCCTCCATATGCCGCGAGACGGTGTTGAAGATACCCTCTGCGCCATGCGGCTCTTCCTTGCACCAGAGTGTGAAGCATTCCTGGAAATCTTCGTATCTACGCAACCGTTAGCCTGGAACACGAATAAATATAAGAAGCCCTGATACTCGCGTCCATTTGTGTGCCGAGCGCGATATGGCAAGCTGTAGTGCTGAATGAAAATGGGTCCACCGTTTGCTGTCTGGTACTGTCTTCATCGCGGCTTAAAGCTAACGTGTTAATGCATTTGGCACGTGATCAATAGTGCTGCGCTTCCGAAGTTCCAGTGACCACTGCACGACGTCGTGGAATTTTGTATGTGTACGACCGACATCTATGGACCGCAATGACGAAAATGATGGGCAACCAGCGAGAATACCACAACAGAGGAGTTCTGTTCCATCATTTCTGTTCCTAATATTTATGCTCTTCATACTCACAAATCACACTGGGGATGAATTTCTCGCTCGAAATCATTACCAGGATGCCCTTCAATCTCTCAACCACCAGCTGTCAAACTTCACTGCTTGGCTGAATGGGACAGAGTCCAACTTTACAATGGTACGTGCCCAGTTACTTTCGGCTGCTAATGAATACTGAAGAATCGCAGCCAGACAGGAATGCCGCTGCCACCCCTCTTGTAGAATCATTCATGTCTTTTGGGTCTCGTCTCAATTCACAGTGGGCATCTTATTTTTCGAATGTGACCGGATTTGCGCACGGCGAGATCGACTTCTTCAATATCACTCCTCCCAGCCTTGAATCCGCAACCTATCCCTGGAGAGCACACGCTGAGACGTTCATGGGCGACGCTAATATGACGAATCTCGTCGGTCACTTTGGATCTTGGAATTGGACTGGCTCGGACAAAATTTCGTGGAGTATAATGGATCGAGCTCCAATCAATGTGAAAGGTGTTACTGAGAAGATTGCCATGGTTCACGTGAGTTGCTTCCATTACTTCATTTCATGGAAATTGAATCCCTACAGGGCAGAATTGATGTCCGTCACCCTGCCACTTCCGATGATATGAAGCTGGATTTTGAAGGTGTGCACTTCCTCGCAAATGGGTCAATATATGGCTTTGCCGAACCCACCGGGTGTGTCCTTAGTTACGATGTCCAGACGACAGAAACTGATATTGTATTAGTCGACATATAGACATCCGTTACATCCCCGCCTTCGTCCCAGAGGCTTTCCAGAATGACACAGCTCGGACAATAGAACCTGAATTGATGTCTAGAATTAATAAGGTGAAAGATATGATTGATGCGGGTGTCATCGACCAGGACTCGACCAGTATGCCAAAGCTACTTTCGGTGTCGTCGCACTTCTGACTCTGGTTGCAGATGGGGAGTTGCAAGGAGGTTGTGGGTTTAGCGTTTACGCGCAAATTGCGCCATCCGAGATACCCGCAAAGGATATGGAGGACCTTGAAGATGAATTACAGAAACCAACTGGGAGATGGACAGTAAAACGTCCGCCTCTCAAGCTCAATGGTGTGCTTTTGAGCCGAGAATGTGGCATTTTATACAACTTGCATGACGCAGAAGGATTAAGGTACGGTGTCAATGTTTTCTGTTTAGTGATCTAACTGGATGTTTGTCTCAAGGTCTCAGTTGTTCTTCCGGAAGGTTGCCACATGTCAGGATGTTCTGTTTTGACCCAGTCAGTTTATTGATTCGTGTTTTTTTTTGTGTGCAGATGCTGGCATCTCAGCTTTTGTGTATCTGGTGCAGTTACTACTGCTCTCTCGTCAAGTTGACCGAAGCCGCACGCCCGCTGGATTGTCTCGTGTGTCGCTATGGACGTTCCTTGCACAATCCATTGTGGACTCTGTCTCATTTGCTGGGCATATCACTTTTGCCATTATTGCTAATGGGCGCCCTTCCTTATCGCTTGTAGCTCCAGCATTCGTCGCCTGTGTGCTTTTTGCTTTTGAATCTGTCAGTGAGCCTTCACTACTCATTAGACTATGCGGACTGAACTGGCTTTTCAGCAACATGCCATCCTCATTAATCAGGTTCAAGCCCCAGAGGATGCAGTGGCGCCACCCCCTCCCCGACCAGTACAACAGGAACCGTCACTGCCTTCTCAAGTTGTGCCTACACCAACAACGGCTCCTCGATCTACTGGCCCGACATTCTCAAGTTTATTGTTTCGACACATTCGCTCTGATCCCCAAGCACGGATATGTAGGTATTTAGGTGTTCCCGTATCCACTTCCTTCTGACATTCCTTCAGGGCTTGGAATGTTTTTCTTCCTAACATTCATCGTCCGAGTCATCGTGACTCCCTCCCTAGCGCTGGTGTTTGTGGCGAGCATGTACTCCCTTTTTTGGCTGCCACAGATTATTCGATCGGTGAAGAAAGGCAGGAGCAGTGCACTTACTGCCGAGTACTTGATTGGCACATCACTCTGCCGACTTTTCCACGCTCTTTGTGAGTATCAGTGCACCTGTTGTCAATTTACGTCCAGTATATCTATATTTTCAGACTTCTTGGCATGTCCAAAGAATGTCCTCGACGTCGAGCCCCGCGGTAGGTACAGAGTCGTGAATCAACCAGACTTAATTTATACTTTAATAGGTTGGATATGGTATCTTGTGATATTCATCTTCCTGCAGGTTGCCGTTGTCCTACTTCAGCAGCGTTTTGGACCAGCGTTCTTCCTTCCGAAACGAGTAGGTTGTTATTCAGCCGTACAGATGTTTTGCTGAGTATTGCAGTTTGCACGTGCACAAGTGCACGACTATCATCCAGCATTACCGCTTTCCGCCGCTGACCCAGAAGCACCTGACGAATCTCTCGGGGACTGTGCTATTTGCATGGAGGCTATTCATACCGAAGATGAGAAGCAGCTAGAGCATGTAACTGGTGGATTGCTGCGAAATGTCGGAGCAAGGCGGAGCTACAGTCTGGCTCCTTGTCAACATCTATTTGTGAGTTCTTGGTATCATTTACGTGCAAACGTCACGCTCATACTATTGAGCAGCATACAGAATGTCTGGAGAAGGTACGTTTATTGCACCGTGTCGGATTCTAAACGCTAATATACTCCATCTACTAGTGGCTTGCTATCAAGGTAAATATCTAATAAACGAATGAGGCTACAAATTGATCGATCCTTTTAGAATATTTGTCCCCACTGTCGCAGGCCCCTTCCACCACTTTGACAGATCTGATATCCATCATGAACACTATCTCAATACTACATACCTCGCATTTCTTGTATTGCATTTTGTTTTGTTAATTCTAGTCATCTGTACTTGTTCACAAGAGTGCCTCATACCTCAGCTAGTCAACACATCGCGGACCTGACTAATGTCGCTTCCGATTATGACATCGTAAGCTCACTGTGTCACTAACACCGTCCCCACCCAAACCTCAACAGGTGTGCCCACTGCTCCAGGAATTTGTGCGACCTCCTCAAAACGTATGCCGATTTTCTCTGCCATTTCCCAAAGAGTACGTTCTGCCACATCTCGCTCTTTGTAACCAAGAATGATCAGTGGAGATTTTGTTGGTGCAACATTCATCGAAAACATGATAAGCCTGGAGAGTGTTCCGACGAGTGCAGGGAACGATGCAGTATTGTATGTGACATCTGCCATCCTAGCATGAAAGCTCAGAACATCCTCCTATGCAGGTTGATACGTACTCACACGATCACATCGATGCCACTGACGAATGATGCCACTTGGGTGGATATGTCAGGTTCACCCCAGTCGAGAACAACGCCCTTAGGTGCGTTTCCAGGGTAAAGAGATTGATTCGAAGTAATATTGCTCTGTAATAGAGGTAAAGCAGACGCTAAACACCACATTAGTGATTCTGTTCGTTAAGCTGCCACATGGTGCTCACGCAAATCAGTGGTTATGATTTTTCCTGATATCACAGGAGAATTAAACAAGCCTCGCAAAATGCTAAGAACAACAGCGACTATGCCTGTCCCTGCGCCTACTCAGGGTTCAGCACTGCGAGGAATACTACCTCGCTGAGAGCTCACACCTAGCTCGAGAACATTGCACTTTGAGGCGAAGAGTGCGTCCTTCACCCTTGAAACCAGGGCGGTGTTGGCAATCATCCCGGAGTGAAGCTGTGTCAACCAAGAGCTAAGGCCAATACCGCTGTCCCATATTTTCTGTTGGAGCTTCATTTTAGCTGTCTGCAGCGAGGTAAGCTGATGTCTGACTTGCCTTGTCAAGGTCAAAGGAGGTTTGCTCAATGATGTGAAATATCACAGGGTTGTCTCTATTTATCGCACTTAACGCGTATGATCTCTGGATCTGCTCCTGCTTTACAGCCTTGCTTGAGCGAGCGGAAAAAAAGATAGGATCGGAGAGGACAGGGAACGGCCGGCACCCTAGATTTTCATCGTTTAGAGAAAGTACCTGATCTTTTCTTGATGTTCCAGAGCTAAGTACAAGGCGCCAGTACTCTCCATTGCGAACATTTCGAGGGGGTGGGACGGGTATTTCCTTGTACATTGTAGATGCCCTCCAGCTCGTGAGCTTCACGGGCTTTGTTATTACTGAGCTTGGCGTGGACGAATGCAAGGACCACGAATAGAATATATCTTGGACATCTGTGTAATATTCTGTCCGTAGATCATTCGCGATTTGAGGGGTGATGAGGATGGGTTCGCCAGATAAGGCGGCTTGGGTGGGAGGTGGCCGCAAGAATGAAATGTAGTAGAACATATTCCTGTGACATAGGTCAGACGTTCAAGACAACTTGTCAAAATTTTGACGTGCTCACCGTTCAGGTGCTAGACCTACGTATAAAAGTCATGTCAGTAGGGAGGAAAAAGAGAAGATGATCATGATCATATGTCGAGTGGACGCGTTGCCCGATTTGGCGAAGACATCTCTTCTGTCGGCAAACTCAACATGCATGCACTCGGAAGTAACATGTTTCGTACTATCAACATCCTGAAAACGTCTCTTTATTTTCGGTCATGCATTCATCCTTCGAGCCGCTCTTTTGTCCACTCTTTACCACGTAGCTTTCCAAGAATAGGGAGGTTTACTTCGGAGAAGTCATTCCAGAGTACACTCCCGACTTTTCGTGACCAAGTTGCTCGTTCAATCGAAGTAGAATCCTTCAGCTCTCGATTTCCCCGGCCAACAATACGGAATCAAGTGTTGGTTAGCAAATTTCACTCATTTTTCACGTTCGTGCTTGAGCTAGCTGGCTCATGGTTTCTTAGTTTTTTGTTGGTGGATCTTTACTCGCGTATTCAATAGCCGTGAATCAAACCGAAATTGACACTGAGCACTGGTCAAAACAGCTCGTATCTGTCTCTCACAGATGGACTCTGCGACCCCCAACTACTGAAGAAATGAGAAAAGCTCATTACCTAGAGCTTGGCAAGGTGCGTTTCACTCTTTTCCGAAGTCCTGCACGATACATTTTATCTTCTTCAGTATCTACAAACCCAAGTCAATCAACTCAAAGATACGCTAGCGGAATGGCCTCTTGCATTGCGCAATCTCATTCTCTCCGTCTACGTCCAAGCTGCACAGTCATACCTTGATGCACCCGAGGGCAGAAGATTGTGCTGGTTGATTTGCGGCGTCAACACGGCCGTATATCTCGTGTGGAAAATACCACGACTCGCGCCGTTCATGACCCGATCTTTCACTCACCACCCATTGTCCGGGCGCTCATACACTCTGCTAACGAGCATGTTTAGTCATAAATCCTTCATTCACTTGTTGGCAAATTCAATGGCCCTAGCTAGCTTCGGTGCGCTAGTTAGCTTTTTAGAGGAACATCCTAACTTCTTCCATTCATAAGGCTCTGCCGCTACGCACTACTTTACCCTGGAGCAACTAAAAAATGGTGAACATCAACAAGAAGCCACTGCCAAGTGGCATTTCCTTGCCTTCTTCATCTCCGGTAGGACGCTTGTGTCAGTCTCCACTGTCTGGCTTACTCATCTTTCGAAGCTGGACTTTTCTCTGGTTTGGTCAGCCATGTTGCTGCTTGCAAAGTTCTCTTCCCTCGCCTTGTCAACCAGTACACCGCTTCTGCAGTCATAAAGAACTCCCCGGCAGCAGCTGCGATATCTAGCACAGCTGTAAAGACTGCAACTGCTGCTCCGCGGGAGATTTTACCATCTTTAGGCGCGTCTGGTGCCATTTACGCAGCTGTGACAGTTAGCGCATTAGCGTTTCCAGATGCTCAAGTCAGCCTCATTTTCCCTCCTTTCGTTTCGATACCGATTCAGGCGGGTGTTGGCGGTCTCGTCATGCTTGACATGATCGGCATCATACGTAGCTGGAGGTGGGTACAAGTACATATGTGCATAAGAACATCCCTAATGTTGGTGTTACCTTTCAGGATGTTTGATCATTATGCTCATCTTGGTGGTGCGACGTTTGGTGCAATGTATTACATGTATGGACCGCGGTGGTGGGCCTTCGTGAGAAGCGAGTATCAACAAATACATTCTCCTACATCTTAGACGGTGACATGTCCTAGAATCACTCTTATGAACCACGTTCAGCCATTTTTGACATGACAGCGTAATGATGCATTGATAACCACTATTGTACAATGGCAAGTAAAAACATTTCTTTGGGAAGATTGTTATGGCGCGAACACTTATTCAACAGTGATCTTCTTGGGCTCTTGTTCTTTTCCAACTTTTGGGAAAGTAATCCTTAAGACTCCTTTGTCCATCTTTGCGCGGACTTCCTCAGGCTGCAGATGTCATGAACTTCGACCCACGAAGACAGTAAGCTGAACGCACCTTGGTCCCTGCAGGTAGCTGCAAGGTGCGAGAGAACTTTCCGTATGTGCGCTCCCGCACAGCGTAATCTCCCTCTTGGCGCTTTTCCTCTTTATCCATTTCCCCTGAAATGGTGAGGCGGTTCTGCTGCACGTCAATTTGGATACCTTCCGGATCCATGCCAGGGAGATCAAAGACAGCAGTGACTTCATTGCTGTCTTTGCTCTCAATCAAATCCATCCTACTCATAGTTAGTGATGCAATCATGCCCCTTTATATGCACATACTTTGGGCGAAATGTCCCGACGCGAGACCCGCTTTCGACAGCTCGGCTGGCATCAGATGGACGGAACCGGGCACTGAAAGCGTCGTCGAAGAGGCGCTCGAACTCGGTGAATGGATCGTAGTGGAAGTGAACAAGGGACATGATAATAAATATGTGTGTGCTCGGTTTGAGTGTGCAGTGATGGGAATTCTGGCGAAGGAGGTTTTCCCTCCTGACGGCCATTTATATTTCTCCAGAATCCCCTATCATAGCTCCTGTATGGCAGAGGAATCATATTGATCATACTTTCCGTGTCGGGTTGGTCAATCGGCAGGCTCGCTTCGACCGGATATCCTGATAAGGCCGCCTGTCTGCAGAACTGAAGAGGAGCTATTTTGAATTCAAATTGAACATTGAAAAGGTAACGATTGATCGGCGGTCGATGACCTCACATCCCCTAGTGACAGGAGTGCATTCGTCAGCAGCTTTAGGATTCAATAAGAACAAATACTTAGAACTTTAATTTCCTTCTTTGTATACCTGAAAATTCTTTCTCTAAGCACTTGCATGCATTCTACTGCTTTCGCTTGAAAACTTGTAAGTGTCATGGCCTTGAATTTTCCAATGAACTCAATCTCTGCGATGGATCCGTTGAGAGCTTGAACTTGATGTCCGTGAGCTGAGTCATGTTATGTTAGCGGTTCGAGTAGACAGCACCGAGTAGTACTGGCGAAAACGGTCATCATATGGGACATCTTAGAAGCAAAGAGTCCTTCCAGCCACCCATATGCAGTCAGAGTACATAGACAACAACAAGGGTCTACATTGATGTCATGCATCATGTGACTTACCTTCAGTTGATGGTACAGCATATTCAGTCAGCCTGTCTGTGAACACGACCCAATTGCTTTGCAAGGTAACTCCTATGAGCTATTTATGTAAACTTCTCAGGGAACTAAAGTGAGGTGAGATTGTCGTTTTGCTATTTTATCAAGCCAGATATGAATCAGTAGCGGGTTCAGAACTCGAGGGTCAATGAGAACACGAGGTGTAGGTCGACTCTAATTATCTTCAGAAAGAACAAACTATGTAGACGCTTTCAATGGTGTCCAAAAAATCTTTGACTAGCATTCTTAGCCAACTCTTGCATTCCTGCGCCAACCATCCCGCCGACCATTTTTGTGGTACTAGCTGCTCCTGCTAGACCCTCGACGTTCTTGGTAAACAAGTCCCATCCGCTTGCATTTTGCAACCGAGAGCTCGCCCCAGCATTCATCATCAACGCCGCTTTTACCGAATCAAGTTCATTAACCACTTCAAGCCCCACAGATCGGGCCCACACCACCAGCTGTGCTGTAGAAGAATAGACCTTGTGCAGCTTGTCGATCGCTGACATCACCTTGTGGTTCTCAAAATAGCGTTCCCGCGCATAGGGAATCAGAGCTGTATACGAGCCTGAAGAGATCGTTGAAGGGTACTCTTCTCAATAAGGAAAGGTGCGTCTCACCAATGTCTCCGCCATGCGTCAGAGCTTGTATAATGCACCTCGATAGAGCGTCGACGTCTCCCAGGCCCATGTTTAGACCTTGTCCTGCTAGCGGATGGATGGTGTGTGCAGCATCCCCAACTAACACAGTGCGACTTCCTGCGCCTTCTCCAAGATAGGACTCAGCATGGTTGTAGCGAAGCGGAAAACTTGCTACTGTGCCCTGCTGGATTGACATCACGAGGGGAGGAAGCGCATCTGCATCATCCGGGGGAATTCCACCATCCGAAATCATCGACGTAGCGGATGCGTACGCAGAATGGCTTGGAATGCCATCCGAGCGTTCCCTGAACGCAATTTCTTCCTTGATCTCCTCGCTTGATTTCGTGCCTTCAAGGAGTCGTCTGTAGATATACTGCAAAGACGGCTCGGGGAGGCGGAAAGCAGCATTGATCAATTGCCCTAGAACTCCTGGAGATGATTTGTTCAGCGCTGTTGCCAGATAAGGTTTGGTCGACCATACAAGCGAAGAGGTGCAAGGAGAGAGCGGCAGGAATGCAATCGGACCTGTCGGGAGGAATCTTTGGTAAGCCGTGTTGTTGGGAGCTTGAAATGGTCCTCGTGGCGCGTGATTTAGCGTCGCTACGACAGCTTGAGTGTCATATGACCATCCGTATGATGAAATCCCAGCGAACGACCTTACTGGGGAGTTGAACCCGTCAGCGCCGACTAGCAGTCTTGCGCGTAGGGTGGCACCATTAGAAAGATGCACGAGTGGCCAGTCGTTGCGGTCACTTGCCTCCCGTTGTATCGATTCGACTCTGACGCTTTGAATTACCTGGACACTGGGGGTATCTGAAAGTTTTCTTAGCAGTGCACGTTGGAGATTCAGATTTTCTGTCATTCGAGCCATTTCGCTCGACTCCGGAATTTCAGACGCGTCAAAGGTAATGCGAGCACCAGAAATGCCGTCCCACACCTAATGAGACAATTGAGCACTAAAGGTCGATGTCACCCTACAGAGACGTCACCTGCATCTGGTGAATAGGATTCGTGCGTGCATGTTCGACATAGTCCCAGATACCAATCCCTAAAAACAGTGAGCTATGACATTGAACGCCTTCACAAGGTACACGCACTGTTCAAGAAATGCTGAGACGTGTCTGTGATAGAGCTGACGCGGTTTGAGTATGCACTGGGCGGCATGTCCCAATCCTGTATTTTGGACAAGTCCCCTCCTTCTATTAGCGTAATCTTGAGTGAATTCTTGGCGGTAGGGTTCGAGGCTGCGCATAATGCTCAAATAAGAATGAGACGTGGGCCAAATAGCGACGCACCAAGGGCAGCTGCCAAAGCCAATCCTGCTGGCCCGCCTCCTACTATCACAATGTCATTATCTCTCACATGTTCAGAACTAAAGGATCTGAGAAACAGCCTCGGCCGACATCCTAGTAGACGCGATGATGATCTTCGCGTTGCAAAGAAGGCCATGAAAGAACGTAAATTTATGAGATGTGAATGTGTGACCCGTCTAATTATAAGAAAGCTTGACAAGCGCCTATTATGTATACGCGCACGGTAGACTTTCGTGTTGACCTTTGTCATAATTCTGGAGTTACTTTGACTTATTCCTCGACTCAATCATTCCTCATATAAGACTCATTTCCTGGTAACAGTGGTCTTTGAATATTGGAGACCAGCCTGTAACTCCCATGGCTGCCCCGCAGGTATCTGCTGCACAAGCCATCGGCGAGTACCTCCAGTCTCCTGATGATCTCCTGAAAATCTCCGCATTCCGGAAGAAACTGGAGAAAGAGAAGGCCTCCATTGATGCCAGACTCAAAAGTGGCGTCAAGGAGCAGCTTGATGCAACTCGGGAAGGGCTCACGAAATTGCTTGGGACGCGAAATAACGTTCAGGTCATAAAGGAGGAGATGCAGACTGTGGACAGGATGTGCTCCGACCCTCAAAACGTTGTGTCAACGTTCGACCAGATCAGCAGGGTGCGTTGTCTATTGTTCACGTATTCCGCCAGCTTGAGGTTGTACAGGTGTCGATGGTACACAGGAATTTCGAACAGACGGAGGAGATGGTCAACAATCTACTGGAGATTAACTCGAAGCTTGACGTACTAGAGGAATTATTGGAAGCGGAGAGCAGAACCATCATTGGGCCCGCTCCTAATCTCCTTCCAATCCACTTTCACATCAACCGTCTGGAGGCATTCCGGAATCAGACCATGCATCAAGCAAAGAAAGCTTCTGCGAACTCGCGCCACAAACTTGCGCGTATGTTTGAGCGGTTAAACAAGCTTATTGAAGATTTCGAGGCATACATCATGGAGTTAGCCCGCAACGTGCTGCCACTTGTTCGTGCAGGGTATCCGGAAGTTGTGGTAAAGCTCATAAAGATCGCGGAGCTTGAGGCACGAGAAGACGAGAAGGTATGACACACTACGTCATTCACCCAGATTGAAGTTGATATGGTGTAAGGCTATCGCTATTAGGCTCGTCAAAAAAGCTGCTAAAATGGACGCAGCATCTAAATTCAAGTCCATGCAAGCAAATGCTCGCATCATCAAGCACTACCGCTCTAAAGCTACCAAAGCCATATCTGACTCCATTAAAGCTAATTTTGACGACGCATATACGCGACATCAGCATGACCCTGGCACCTTTCTTGGTGGTCTTGGCTGGATATACCAAGACCTCATCCGCATCGAAAGTGATGTGGTGCCATGCTTTCCACCGAGCTACGAGATACATGCCTTCTATATCAAAGAGTACCATCGTGCTCTAAATGCGACCCTTCAGCGCATCATTGAATCGGAGCCCGATGCGAGCATCATGCTCGACCTTCATGCCTGGATCAAGGAGTACAAGAAGAGCATGAAGGAGTTGAACATAGCTCCGGAGCTCCTTGATCCACCGCTGCTCGGCGGCGAGGAGCAGAATCTCATCGAGGACTACTTGAAATTGATTGTCAAGAAGCTCGATGAATGGTCTGCGAACCTAATGAAGACGGAGATCCAGGAGTTCACCACGCGTTCGGATCCGCCTGAGGTGGATAGCGACGGACTCTATGGCACGCAGGGCGCGGTAATTCTGTTCCAGATGGTGAACCAACAGATCGACGCAGCGACAGAAAGTGGTCAAGGAGCTATCCTTGCTCGTGTGGTGGGCGAGGTGAATCGAGTTATGAGGAGCATACAGGATCAATGGACCAAAGTCGTTGAGGCAGAGTTGAAGAAGCAGACAGAAAAACCGGAGGAGGTCGTCGGAGGTCTGGCAGAGTATTGCATTGCACTTGCCAATGACCAGATCAAGTCCGCCGACAACACCGAGGCGCTTTTGGGACGACTCGAGCCCCTTGTATCAGAGAAGTATCGAACGCCCATTAGTGAGAAGCTCAATGACGCCATTGATGGAAACTTGGATGTTGCGAAGAAATGCATTCAGACATTTATTGATATCATCCTCAACGACCTGAAGCCTGCGACGAAGCAACTTTTTCAGCCAACTTGGTACGACGGTATCATGGAACAGATCGTGCTTACAATGCGGGATTACATGGCCGATCAATCTTACATTAACCCATCGCTCCTCGAACTTCTTGTCGAGTATCTACTTGACGCATTCTTGGTTACTTATCTTACTGCACTCGCCAACTGCCCGAAATTACGCATACCAGCAGCCACGGAGCGCATCAAAGAGGACATCAGTACTGTGTTCTCTTTCTTCAGCGGGTTCAAACCCACCAAAGAGCTCGAGCCATACTTTGAGGTGGTGGACCTGATTTTAGCGATGTTGGAGGCGTCTAAAAGCATGGTTTTCCTGTCGTTTTGGGCCTTTGCGAAGGTACACGGGCCATGTATACCGTTCGTGGAAGGATTGATGAAAGTTCGAGGAGATTTCGACCGTTCTGCTGTCAGCGAAGTTATGGACAGCATCAAGCGTAAAGTAAAAGATGAAGGTCTAACTGATCGTAAGTCCTTCTGTGAACTGTGCTGATCAGAACGATGCTGATTCCTCCGCCTCAGCTCTGGAACCGACGATCATGAAGAAGATAACTGTTCAAAGCACACTATCACGTTTCTTGCGGACATAATCTGGCCAACATTATTGTTTATTTTCTTTTGGTTTCCCTCTCCATCACACTGTACTGTACTAGCATGATATCCGCCACATTGGAATATAAAGGACTGTTTTATTGTGGTTGGGGCTTAGAGCCTTATGTCGTCTACATAAACCTGATCTCAACATTCAGTCAGTCTTGGTCCTATCTGGAGCTGGGTTGGAGCGATCAGGCAGGACTGCAGCTACTTCATCTATTTTCTTAAACTGCCACGGGAACCTCGAGGGATAGAGGAAAGGACGGAGATCAAATCCTGTGCAGCAATGTCAGTCTGGGTCATGTGAAGTTGTGAGCGCAACACACTATTGTCATCTGGGCTGTAGGATTCCTACGACAAGGTTAGTCTAATATCGGCCTGCGAAGACAAAATTACCTACAGCATGGTATGATGGTGTCAGAGTTGTCATTTTATGACGGTTGCGCGCATATTCAAAGAAGAAATGTTTGACTTTCTCTGCGATCTGGAAAGCGTTATCGGCGGATTACACTTAACCTTAAATAATGCGACATACTTGAACGGGAGACAGGAATGAGCCCCACTCGTGCACCAGCTTCGTGAACATGCCGTATGGTCCACATTTCTCCACTTTGCGGAAACGGCCAAAGACCGACAGTTCGTCATATGTCATGCCCATGTCCGCCTAATGAGTGATCAGCGCCATCGAGAGAACCTTTCGAGAGAATCTTCACCTCGTCCGCTTGGACATATGTCTCTGAAATCGGCTCCAGCTCGGCGGTCGGTATGGCGCTCAAAAAACTGCAGGATATTAGGAAAGAGTGCCAATCTTGATGATCCAGTTATACTAACTCATTCAAGATGGGAATTTCAAACGCATCCCGAGCGTAGGCAATGAACTTCTTGAGGTCGGTCTTACTGATGCCGCCAATAGGATTGATATCAGCTGGCATTAATGTTAGTTCATCCAGCATTTCTTTCGAGATAAGCTCACCTGATGAACAATCGTATTTCGTGAGATACCCGCGGAGACTGAATACTAAGTCAATCGATTATTATCACTTCGGCTAGTTAACATACCTTTCATCAACGTTCGCACTGCCAAGGACGAGGAGCGCACCCTGTCTACCTCGCACCCAAGGAAGTAGTTGAGCAAAGAGATAAGCAAGGAGCATCCGCAACCGTGCCTGGCAGCAGTCATCAGTAACCATGTAGATACCGATTCATGGCACTTACCTGGATGTTTTGTAACGCCAAATTCTCCGCGCCCGATCCGCCATGGGCTCTGAACTGAGGTCGCATACCAGTAACGAACGCGAACAGGTCACGGACGGAGGTGACAAGAGTGTTCATATTCAGATCTACATGGTAGCTAGATTCAATTTTAGTCAAGCGTTTCGTGAGATGAAGTGGACGCATGCCTTCCGATCGCTTCTGAGAGGTCCTTGGCCCTCTTTCTCGTTTCTGCGCTAGAATTCTCGGTGCCCATGTAACACGTGTGGAAGATCTTGCTGCAGAACTCGTGCGCATCCAAGGGTATATAAACTGAGTCTTCCGGTTCTCCTACCATTCGTCTTGCATCAGCAATGACTTGCTTGTCTGATTAAATTGGTCATATTAACCAAAAACACCAAACCTAACAAATGAATGATAGCACCTCCCTTGCGTGCAGCCTCAGCTACAAGACGGCACATGGAATATACTATCACAGCTGTGGCGCAGGAATCGATACCTCCACTGAGAGGGACAAAGTATCCCTGTGTGCGGGAGCGCCTGAGGTAATCCCAGAGCCAGCAAGCTGGACCAAGACTATAGAGAGCATCAGCATCAACATTTATCCACGAGTAGCAGGCCTACGCTATCTCTTCCTCTGGTGTATGAAACCTTGCTCCAGGAAGCTTGGCCTGGATACCCAGGGTTATCGCCCCATCTGTATCACCAAACTTTCCACTTGAAAGCGCAAACGGCACTTCAATCCGATGAAACACCTCAGAACTGGCAGCCTGGAGTCCGCGGCTGCGGGATGTACGATGTGAGCGCACGTCCTCGATATCAATCGTAGCTGTGACGACCTCGACATCGTTCAAAGAGAACTGTGAACCTTGGGCGACAATGTGGCCATTCATGGCAATCATGGCACAACCATCATAATACAGCCGATCGCCGTCGCAACCTTGTTGGTTTGCATAAAGATAAACGCCACCAAGCTGGAAGGCGAGTTAGCTGGTAGAGTCCATACTGGGGCCTGCATGTTACCTTGAGCGTCGCTTCCTTTATTAGCTCAACGCGGGTGTAAAGTTTTCGTAACTCATGGTGGCTCCCACTAGAATTAGTGAATATTTCTACGCCGTCGAGTCCCATTAAGATATGCGGACTTGAAGCAGAGTATGAATGGACATGCTCAAGAAAGATAAGACAAATACCTTGCTGGCGTGAAGAGCTCTTCACAGAGCTCGACACCTATGCAGGTGTCCACCGTGCTTATAACACAGTCTCCAAAAGGTACTTTGACCTGGAAAGGAAGAGTTGCGCATGACTGAGGTTGAAAGAAATCGATTACAAACCTGCTTCGTGACGGTTTGAATAATCCTTGGGAGAAAATGATCTTCCCACTGTCGATGCTTCATCCAGGGAGTAAAGTACCGCATTTCGCGGTAGTTTCCGTCGTTGGCGAGCCACATCTTAGGGCGAATGAGCAGGACCTGTCTGTCGTGTACAATGACACGGCAATTGTAAATCACGTTCTTGTGCACCACGGGCCTATCATATATTCGATCAATTCTGTAGAATAGGCAGATGATACTTTCAACGTACATTCCGATATCACAGACAATTCCCATGGTATCGTCACTGGTCAAGATCTTGGCCAGTACCTCCCAGGAATGGAGAATGGTGTCCCCTGTGCTAGGTCATCAGGAGTGCCATGTTTATATGTTTGTGTTGGTACCTTCAAGGAAATGGTCGTAGCAACCATATCCACTATGTTGTGGAGAATCTTAATTACGTGGGTTATCATAGTGCATGAGTACTGACGGAATTTCTAGCTCTGGTCCGACTCTCAGGGTAGCACCGCGTTCCTTTGCGATCGCGATGCTTTGAATAATGCGTTCATAATTTCCCTAATCTTAGTTTAATGATACGTGATGACCGCATAAAGAAGAACGCTACCTGAAAATCCAACGCCCACTGGTTCAATGAACTTTTTAGCGCTTTAGTAGACGCCAGTTGAGATCAAGATCACTACAACACACCATCTGGAAAGATATGGGTAAATATGAAGATATGGGCAGACATGATACTCACGTAGCCAACGTTATTAGGTGCCCCATGGATGGAGGTCTCGAGCTACTGAGCGTGCGCGTTGACAACGTCCCGAGAGAAATGGCAATGATGGTACTGGCCCCCGGGCCGGCTTCTCCCGCACTACTTATGTCGGAATATTCGAGTTTGCTCCTGCCCAGTCCTGCGTCGGCTGCTTATTCCTCACTCTCCGTCTACTTTCCCGATGGTTCTCACTCCTGCTTTGCTATCACTTGACTGCAGTGTATCGTTGAAATGCTCCCAGTTAAATTAGCTTTTTATACTGTAATATTCAATACATCATTTCAGCGCTTTGGGCATGAATTTAAGAGCATCAGTTCAGCGCCATATCAGCGGAATTTCAGCACATATTTCAGTAGAACATGCAGTGATATTTCAGCGTAATCTGTGGTGATATTTCAGTGCAACATGCAGTAATATTTCAGCGCAACATACAGTGAAATTTCAGAGTAAATTTCGGAACTTTCAGCACCTTGTTTTCAGCTCATTGTGCTAAATATCCACAGTGACAAGACTGCTGTCAGTGTCGACCTGGAATTGGCATGCGTTATATTGACGACCTATGCTATGTGCTATGTCCCAAATCATAAAGTCGATCAAGAAGAGTAACAGCGGTATAAATGACAACAGAAGTAGTGTTTAAGGCGTTGACTAGTAGAAGTTGCTATCTTATCTTATCTCCGTCATCATGTGATCATGATGACATTCTCAGCCCTGGCGGACCAGGGGAGGACAACTTTTCCTAGTGAAGCAACCAACAGAACATGCATCGCGGCGTTGGTCTCGCTGCTTTTGACAAGGAACAACTATCACAGCGGTTTGCAGAACTATCTTCAGAGCTCTCTAAAACCCAGGTCGATCATCTACAGTCGCAACTAACACAATTCCGAACTGCCCTTTCGCACTTTGCAACGACACACAGAGATTCGATTCGTAGCGATCCAGCGTTTCGCCATGCATTTCAGCAAATGTGCTCGTCAATCGGCGTGGACCCACTCGCTGGACCAAGGAAGGGCGGTTGGTGGGCAGAAATGCTTGGGATGGGTGATTGGCAGTATGAGCTGGGAGTCCAGATAGTAGACGTGTGCGTGAGCACGAGGGAGAGGAATGGGGGCGTGATAGAAATGGGAGAGCTTGTACGTATGGTCAGTAAGCTGCGTGGCGTTGAGAGTGGTGTCACAGAGGAAGATGTCATAAGAAGCATCAAGACACTCCAACCGCTCGGCGCTGGATACGAGGTGCTTGACGTTGGTGGTGGAAAGAAGATGGTAAGAAGCGTGGTCAAGGAACTAGATGCAGATCAGGCTGTGATTATTGCGGAAGCACAAGTAGAAGGAGGATGGATTGTTGAAGCAATCCTGGAGAACCGTCGAGGATGGACAAGAGAACGTGCTCGAGCTGCTCTGGAGAATATGCTTCTTCGAGACGGCCTTTGTTGGCTCGATTCTCAAGACGAGCACTACGGGCGAGCCTATTGGGTTCCGTCTGCTATGCGTTGGGACGAGTAATTCTGTTACTCACCAAGGTGCGTGTCATGATTATCTAACATTGACGCTCAGATCGACCTGAACACAGAAAATCCAATTGCAATTGAATTGGTTATCAATACTGTCAATATCCGTACTACTGCCTCCATCGAATGGACGCGGAGTATCTTCGGTGCACGTAGAATCACCCACTCACGGCTTTGAAGCGTTTCACATGATGTTGGATGACGTGGACTATGCAGTCGAAACGAAGACAAGACAGTGATACATATCATATCCTTCGCAATGATATACATGTTTCGTCTGCTCCTTTTCCGCTAGTGGCTTTGTGACTGGTTTCTCGCATAACATTTTTGTTCTATCATTATCTATGGGTACTGACTTGTATGGCATTGTTCAGTATATGTATATGGGATTACAGATCTTCTCGTCTAGTTTGTTGTCATTTTCTCATCGACAATAAAGTTTCTGATCTGTTGTACCAGGCATTACGTTCGTGTATATAATGGACCCGGCGGCCTCTAACCGAGTGTCCGTGGGCACGACAGGTTGCTGTCCACTCTTGTGGACGCGTCAGTACTTGTCTTGTCACCTCCACAACTTTCATCGATAGTGCGCTATTCTATTGCGGGGTCAAGTCGGTCAACCACTTTTGGTAGTTCAAATTCTATTTTGAGTGCCTAGGAATTCCTCCGTCTGCATACTGGCGTGAGCCACTTTACAAACCTGGCACGGCGTACGGTGTGGCTAAGTACTCACTAATCTCCATTATCCCCACAAATGTCACACCCAGGCCCAGGGACTTGTCTTGGTACTTAAGCTAAAATGACAAATCTGACCTTTGGCGTACAGCAATCATGATCCTTGAAACCGTTGACGAAGAAACTCCTCTGCTACATGCTAATGACTATGTAGAGCCCCAACAGAAGCTGGCAGTTACAGGCAAGACGCCTCTCCCATGGGGACAATTTTCTATCATACTGTCGCTTCAAGTTCTAGAACCAATGACTTCGCAAGTCATCTCACCGTTTGCACCACAGGTCAGCACTTGCTGTATTACACTCGAACAATTGATGACCAAAAGACGTCCAGCTGATACGAGATATCGGAGTGACCAATGGCGAAGAAGGTCGTGTTGGAATTTACGTTGGCCTACTGGTATGCAATTATCACTGCGCGATGGAATGATATTTTGATGAATGTTTTATACGTGCAGCAATCACTCTTCTTTGCAACCGAGGCATTGACCACTTTTCACTGGAGTCGTCTGTCTGATCTTGTTGGCCGCAAGCCAATTTTATTGATTGGTCTTACGGGCATCTCCATATCCATGTACTCCTTTGGACTCTCGAGAACTTTTTGGAGTATCGTTTTGAGGTATGTATGACCTATCGTTAGCGATTGATCCTGTATTGAATGACACAAGCCGTTGTCTGTGTGGTGCTCTCAATGGTAACGTGGTAGTGATGAAAAGCATGATAGCGGATATCACGGACTCCACGAACATGCCTCAGGCGTATGGGTATATTCCTTTTGCATGGCAGGCTGGTATCGCTCTGGGGTGATCGTTCGTTTCTGTCATTTAATTCTTGGTCGACTGAAAGTTTGAATTTGCAGACCTCTTATTGGTGGACTTCTTGCACATCCAACAGTTCGGTATCCAGAATTATTTGGAAGATATAAACTCCTAGAGGCGTATCCTTATTTCCTTCCTTGTGGTGTGATAGGAACGTTAGCACTTATATGGTGGTGTGTTACGTTCTTGTTTCTCAGCGAGGTTTGTCAATCCCCAAACACTTGAATTAGAAACTTACAGGTGTATCCACAGAGCACACAACCTAGCACTACCTTTGCTCGGCTTCTCAGACTGCACGAGAGCGAAAGAAGTGCTTCACGTACCATGCCATCCGATTCTGGCCCTCAATCAAAAATGAAGCCCTTGCCGTTCCGCGATTTGCTAGTGACGCGGGTGATAATCGCAACCTGCGCATATGCCGCTGCTGCTTTGATTGAAATCTCGTTCCGTGCTGTCCAACCAGTATTTTGCGCTACACCCATTGAAATGGGTGGCCTCGGATTGGATGCTCCAGCCATTGGCATCATTCTGGCTGTGCTTGGTATTCTGAACGGGGTGCTTCAAGTCTTATTCTTTGTGCGCCTGCATGATTGGCTAGGAGGAAGAAATCTGTATCTCTTCTCTGTCTTTAGTTGCTTCCCAATGCTCGCACTGTTCCCGCTCATCAGTTTCACAGCAAAAGCACAAGGACTGAGCTATTTTGTTTACCTCCTGGTAGCCCTGCAGCTCCTTGCCTTTGTAATCTCATATTCTGCGTATGGTACGCATAATGATCAGTCAGACCGGAGTGAATGGTTACTTAGTGATACTCACACAGGTGTCGTATTCATGTACATCAATGCATCTGCGCCCAACCGAGCATCGATCGGTGCGACAAATGGGCTTGCGCAGACTGTGGTATCCGTCATACGAGCTGTTGGGCCGGCACTGGCAAACTCTGCTTATTCACTGAGTATCGAAAAACAACTCCTTGGTGGAAATATGGCGTATTGGTTGATGGCTGGAATGGTTTGCATTGCGATCGGTGTCGGATCTGCCCTCCCAAAGCGCTTGTGGTGCGAGTAGATATATCAAAAGATGATGTATAACAGTCTGGCAACGTCTTCCGCAGGCAAACCCAATATAAACCATGGGGGTCCCCGGTCCAGTGAGCTTTAAGTTGTGAGAGGCGCTCCGAGTCCGGTGGTTTCAAGATGCTGCTCTGAGAATAGCAGTCACATTTCTGGATCAGGTTTTCCGCATCTAAAGCCTGAGGCCTGACCTCCCCTTAGCGGTGTGCTTAGACCAAGTGTATGTGCGGCCTGACTACACATTCAATGACAGGGGTTTGCAGCGTGGGCAATAGAAGATACATGCACGAGTCCGTGTAGTGGCTGTGAGCTAACGTCCGCATTGTGTGCTCACCGCTGCGTTCTCAGCTATCGTAACCACGACGATGCACCGTCTTTTGGACCTTCCGAGCGAACTCCTATGTCATATATCCAAGAATCTAGCAAATGATGAACTTCTGGTGCTTTGCATCGTCTCAAAGCAGCTTCATTTTGCTGCACTCACTGTCTACTTCGATCGGTTCGCCGGCGTCAATGCCCCTACGAACGCACCTGCCAGTATCTGCCAGCCAACCCTAGCTGCATTACGTGGGCTTTTGTTGGCGCTTTGGGTGAAGAAATGTAATTCCGTCTGCTGTACGGTCAACAATTATGCCCAACTCAGGTTTCTTACACGCTTCATCTCAAAGTTGGAGCCGTTTCGCAACCTCCACTTACGCTTCGGACGTGGCATGGAGCCATACTCGAAACATGTCATATTTGGACTTATAGATCTAATGATTGTCATCAAGAAACAGGGATGCGAAGATATGCTCATAACTGGGGGGCACACAGATAGAGCATGGGTTCCAGGAGTAACGGATCTGACCCGCGCTTTGCGCTTGGAGGGTGTGGTCAGCACCGTGGACGTAAGTTTATTCTCTTCTTCCCCTTTTCCACCTACTTGCTTATCACCACACAGACTGTTGCCAGATTTTGCAGGAAATTATTTCGCCGTTACAAACGTGACGAGAATTACTGGATCACAATAACGCCTTCCCTCACCACATTGAAGACAGTCCACCTCTCAACGGACTACTTCTTCGCGCCATTTATGAGCACGTGGACCATTCGGACACTCAATGATTCTTCCATCACTTCGTTAACACTTGACCTTCGCTTTCGCAATGCGCCAAAGTGGGCCCATATCCTGTCAATGCTCCGCCTTCGCCATCTTCGAGAATTTGTCATTTCTTCCAATTCATTATCGCTCCAATGTTTAACACAGTTTCTACGACGTCATAACGGGATCATCTCGCTGACCACGAAAGGCCTCTCCTTGGAGGACAACGAGGCACATAACAAGTCGGTCCTCACCCTCAATGCTCTCCCCAAACTTAGGACACTTGTGGGATTGCCGAATGACATCGGGCACATCCTCCGTCTTCAGCCTGGCTTCAAAGTCCTGAAAGATATAAACATCAGTGACCCTGATGCGGATGGTTACATCTCATCCTTAAACGACTGTCTCGACGCGATGGTAGCCAGAGACAAAGTTTACGTGACCTCAATAGCAATAAAGACGGAACACATGTCTTGGCTGCTGTCACAAAGCAGTGCTGATTCGGAGAGGGTGATGCCGCCAATTACATCCCTCACGATCACTTGGAAGGGCCAAAATGAAGAGTTGCCCTCGCCTAGCTTCACTGCCGCATTAGCTGGGTGGGTAGCATTGTTCCCAACACTGGAACATATCCACTGGGGAGTAAAGCGGGACCTCGAAGGATCGCAAGCCGAAAGAAACATCGCCATTGGCATTATCAACCGTTGCCCTCGTCTCAAGACATTGGAATTGCTGAAAGATCCCCCTATTAATAAGAGGCAACCCCCTCCAGTTGACGTATGGCTTAGGGATGGTACGTATCTGGCTCTTGTCGAACTCCCAATCTTACGTTTGTACTGTGAAGATCCCTTGTCGATTCAACAATTGGCATGGTCTCATGACATTCAGCACAGTGAGCAAATCATGTATTATTAAGATTAAGACTGAATTAGTTTGTATCCAAGGTATTGTCTCTTGTTCTTGTCGTGATAAAGCTCGAGGATAGCCGGTAATATCCATATTCTGTCCGGGTGTGTAACATATAGACCAAGTGTGTTTCAAATACTGATATCACTAGCACTGCGTGTGACAACTTAGATAGCGAATACCGTACACCCTAACCACAAGCTAACCACTACCTGTTAACCCTGGCGGGAAACCCGAGAAATCTATCTGGTCCTGGACTGCTTGACCAGCAAGGGTATATGATATACGTAGTCGTAGCCGTATATTGGACTTTTGTATAAAAAACATCAATCAGAAAGTGATTTTAACATTAAGAAACAAGGGATACATACCCCAGGCGGTGCTATCACACGCATTTGTTGAGTTTCCGTGGTACCTGGTTGAACATCGGAATTTGACATGGGAAGCATCTGCAGTTGTTGTGACTGTATGACAACTCAGTGGGATGCTCAATAGTTTGTTGACTCTTGAGCCTTACCTTTGGAACAGCAGCCTGGAAATTAAGTCCGGTAGCAGCGTTCGAACCTGAAACTTGGAAGCGGGCCATAATGTTGACAACACCTGGTCGCGCAGCTGAGGTTTGAGGCGTAAGGGTAACCTTGAGCTCCTGTTTGTCATAGGCAGTATAAGACGTCAACCGTGGCGCAGGTGGGTGCTGCTGTTGCGGAGAGGGCCGAAGAGGCGCCTGGTTCTGTGGTTGTGGAGAGAAAGTGGCAAAAGCGGACGTGACAGAGGAAGGTGCAGGAGCAGGGGATGCCGGGGAAGGGGAAGAGTCAAACAAACCAAGAATATCTTGAACACTGCTCTTCTGGGGTTGCGGTGAAATAGAGGGCGTGCGACCAGGCGTTGGGGACGGAGCAGCGGGACTGCTGCCGAAGATCTCTGCAAGGAGGTCCTGATTGTTGTGCGTTGCCTGGCCATTGACGACAGGCGTCGGTGGTGCCACCTCATCGCCAAGAAGATCGGCATCCTTCCCACCTTGTGTGGACCCAACGGGCTTATTTTCACTGACTGGGAAAACGTCTGAACGTCGTCAAGTCGGATGTAAGAGTCTACGCACCAATACCCATTACAGTAGCTTTGAGCTCTGGAGGTGGCATCCGTTCCAGGACACCGCTCCTTATATCACCCAAGGTGAACAAACTTGCGAATTCCACGGCGCGTTGTTGCAGTTCCAACTCTGGGCTAGTGGTGTACTTGGCGAGAACCTCGGCAATTCGCTGTTGTTGTAGCGAACTTGTCGTCGGTCTGGAGGCCAACTTGGTGATACTTGCCATGAGGAATTGACGAGTTAGAGAGTTTGCGTAGGGCGAGTCGAGGGTGGTGAGCAGGAGATCCAAAAGGTCCTTGTCAGTGATCTAAAAGAAACAAGTCATCAATTCTCGATTCCAGGCGCAGAGTTTACTACTGACCTGCTTGGGCTGGTCCTCGTCCACGACGCCACCGTCGAAGAGCACATCGCCATATTCACCGATTACCCACAATGCAGCCAATGTTAATGACTCTTGTGAGATGTCATCCTGGAGAGCAGTATAGAGCTTGGACGAAGTGTATGCTTGCAGTTCCGGGGTATGAGCAACAAGACGGATAAAAGCAGACAGGATCTCCTCGCGGACAAAGTTTCCAGCCTAACATGAACTTGAGTGAATAGATACCTTTTGAGGTCAAGAAACTACTCACCAATTTGAGTACCCTGAGTACAGTGTCGATGTGCCACCGTTTGTTTGGAGCGAATCGCTCTGCAGCGAGTGATATCTGTGTTGTCATGCCGAGTTTGAACTCGTCGTCCGCAACCTCAAGAAAAGCAAGCAGCTCGCGAATGAGGATCCGCACGTTCTGCTCATTGATAAGCGCATATGACAATTCGAGAGCACGCCGCCGGATAGATATATCGCCATCCCGCAGACAGTCTAGGATGATATTTCTGTGTCGTTGAACTGCATTGGTGTCCATTCCGACCACTTTATTCAAAGTGTTCAAAGCAACATAGCTGAGCGAAGTAAGCAAATATACCTTTAGAAAGTAATTGTAACCAACCGAATGTTATTATCCCGGTTACCCAAGAACTTGCCAAGAATGTTAATAGCCATGACGCGCAAACCAGAATCCGCTTCGATTTCAAGGATCGTCAGGACGGTTTCATATAAAATTGAATTCCCGACGTTCTTGGTCGAATCAGTGTTAGTTGCAACCTGCGCCAGGATATCATTCATGGTCTCGCTAGCACGTGCATCGCCTCTACCAAGTAGACGAAGCAATCGCAAGACTTTGACCTGCAAGAATGGGTCTGTAATACCAGAGACATCGTGCTCGGGGCTGTATCCAGTGGTAACCAAGGCTTTCAGGTTACGAACAAGTAGCGGCACAGCCTGCACGTGGATAACCTATGACGACGAGCTTTCGAGCACAAGAGAAAGCACTTACATTCCGGAATTCGTTCAGACAATTCTCGTCGATCTGACACATCTCAATGGTAAGCGTTATTGCTGTAAGTAGCACGCCGTGGTTTCGATCAGTAAGAAGATTTTTGGCTTTCGAGATGAAGTGATCGGTAAGGTCAGGAACCTTCTTGATGACGCGAAGAGCACATAAGGCAGCCTGAAGTACATTCTAGTCTTAAAACATGAAATACGTTGTGATCATGGAGTACGCGCACCTTTTTGCGAATGTAAGTGTTACTTGAGCCCAAAAGCTTCTCTATCTCATTTGCCAAATCTCGCGACATTTCTTCCGAAGCTATGTTTGCGAACGTGCAGAGTCCCAGACCAACGACATACATATTTGAGTGGTTCATATCACTGCGAGAGTAAATTCAAAAATAGCGGATCATAACATATGACACATACTTCTTCAACGAGTTGGTAACGAGAGTCAGCACCTCTTGATTCTCGTCCAAAAGTAACATGATACCCAAATATCCGAGGCGTTTGTCCGTGAATCGGGGGCTCGCGACCAGTTTCAGACATTCTATCTGACCGAAATGGGCGGGCGATCCCAGCATGTGAATGTACAGCAGTTTTGCAATATTGTTATGTCGCGCGTACACATCTTCCTCTCTGAACGACGCCCGGATGGCAGCTGATTCCTGCTGGATAAGGGCCCGCTCGTCCGCGACTGTCTACAAAGGTCTAAGGCGACTTCAAGACCGTGGATTTGAAAGATCTACCTTGCAAGCCCTTATTCCTTTAATCAGGGCTGTCTGAATGCTTCAATAAACAATTCCAAGTCGTCATTCAAGACACTCACCCTTGAGATTATGGTACACCATGGCTGCGCGTTTACTGAAAGCGAGGTCAGACTCACAATATTGGAAGGTCACACATGTGATGTGACATTTGTGACAGTGACGTGACTTCGTCTCAAAACGCCATAGCTTTCTTTGACTATAAAATCAGCTGTGGAAATTGTAAAAAAAGCACACGCTCTAAGCTAGCTAGGTATACTTTTAAGTCCTGAAGTGCGATCAATACTCGGTCCTATTTGTGACTTGGTTTCATTTGTGCTAGGTACCTTAGTATACACTTGCAAGATCACAGCCAATCCTTGACGGATTTGGACCTGTCTCTGCACAGTACCCTGGGAAGGCCTCTCTGATGTTTCTTTCGTCCTTCTATCTCTTCGTTCCCCGCCACGCCAAAGCCTAAAAATTGTACAGCAGGAATTCGATGGGAAAAAATCATATTTGTTTGATGAAGATCAATCGTGCAGTAGAAGCCAGCCTGTGACCTCAGTGAGTTTCGATGGTGAAAAATTCCTCGATCCAGTTGGTGTTCCAGTCTGAAGTGAGAGGGGGGGGGGGGGTTGCAGCTAGTGAAGGAAACAGCTATATTTGCACGCCAATGTCAACGAGTTCAACCTGACCAGCAATGCCAGAATTTGATTCGGTGAATAGATTCAGTGACAGATGAAGACGTAGGTTGGGTTTCTGGGGAAACATCGGATGAACAGAATAGAGTCTCAAGTGGAGATCGACTAGGAGATGAGATCGATACAAATTGGATCATAACCTAGGCAGAAAAATCTGATAGGTGCCTCCGAAGAAATGACAGACGAAGCGCAGTCACAGGACGCACCGAAGAGTGAGGCGCTCCTCTTGCTCAAATCAAAGTCCAATCTTGCGAGAGCAAGTTCAGGTCATCCATCTAAGTCGTATTCTTGATATTGGTTACCTCGTACTGAGTTTGCAGATTAGAGTCATTCCATCGAATACCACAGAGAAAGTGTCGCAACAGGAAGTCGGAGGTCAAAACGAGTGAAGCGAAAGAAGTTAAACGACGGCCTTAATATATGAAATGATCTTCAGTTGATGCCCTGAACAGAAATCGTAGTTGTGTAATATCTGAATTCCACGTCCATTGGAAATCGCGCCTCGCAGAATAAATATGAGTCAATGGTCGCAAAGGTACCTATCAGAGGAGGGATGCTCATGTGGATTAAAGTGTCAAACGGGTGATATGATGAAAAGTCGGATGACAAGGACAATAAAAGTCGATGAGAGATGATGAGCAAAGGGGCATATGGTGTGACAGTGCTGATCCAGGGAATGCCAAGCATCTTTGCAAAGAATAGAGCAATCATTGCACAAAGGTAAGGTGCATCAGGTTCGGTCACTGGTAAACTGTTGGCCGAGTGAGTACTATCCAGAGCCAAAACGATACCTGAGAAGAGGACAAAATAAAAAGAAGTACCGGGTAAATGAGGTCGTCAAAGTAGGGTCTCCACAAAGGGAGTTCGACTATGAGATCGACATCCGTGGGTTATGCGGGAGAAGAAGCATAGAGAACGAGACAGCTCGAGTCCAAGTCGCATGCTCAAAACTTGTTAGATCGAAGTCTGTTGTTTGGCTTCGTCCCATTGCGTACCACAAGAGTAGGCTCAAAGTTATATGAAGGTCCTAGGTCAAAACGAATGAGGCAAGTAGAAAGGCTGTGACAAACCTTTAGATAGCTTTCATATATATTTCAATTTGACCTTCAACAGATTGTGAGACATCCGAATCCAACAACGTAATGAATCATGATTGACTCCGACATGCTAGCTCATTTTAATTTCGACCAGTTGACCACAGAGAGGATACATCCTACATATGAAGGATACCGTCAACGAGGATGAATATATATATGAGGATGATCCGAATCACAAGTTCATGTTCATATTATGATGTTATCCGGCAAATTTGGTGATCATAGTATCTCAGAGTGGGGCAGACAGAAAGCAAGCCACGCAATGAGTGCTGATCATAGCAACACTCTGAGCTGCATGGGTGCTGGGAGGCCTAGGGGTGCTATCATACACTAGCTAGTGCATTCATTGTTGTGTTGGAGCGAAAAATAGACTTAATCTAATGGCAAGGTCTATTGTCCTTAGTATTCCAGTCCCTAACCATAGACTGCCATGCGCAGCTCTCGAGGGAGAGCGGCGTGTATCCTTTAGGGCCAATCGTATTCTTGAAAGGGAAATAGATAATTATAGTGATGTTGTAGAAGACAATTGCTTTCGCTATCTGCCTGCTCTCCCTTCCTTGCTTGTATTCAGGACAGCCACTGCTAACCAAGGAAAGTCAATTGCACCTTGACGATATCAGTTCCACTGTAAAGCATCTTCATGAGTACTATAATGATTCCCCAAGAAATCAAACATACGAAAAATTGCTGGTGACGCTGCGCGCCAGCATTCTCAATTGACTCAATTTCCTCAGCTGTTAACAGCGGAACGTTGGTTGTATCAAGATACTCTCTCATCCTATCCGCCTTACTCGAAGTGCTGATAGATATTACGTGAGCCAATGGCACGTCATGCAGCACACCCAAAATGAACGAAACTTACGTCACGACCAAAATACCATACTGTTCCAACCACTTGATGAGCACATGTCCAACTGACACGGGCTCTCCTCGAGTAGACTCAAGACGTGTCCGGATTTTCTCAATTATGGGGTCCAGGGGCCCTCCCGGTGCACGGAAGAGTGGTGATAGGCCACCGTAAGAAGACGTAATGATGTCGTGTTGTTTATGCAACGCGATCACAGGTTGTAAGGACTTCCACATATATGGGTGAATTTCGAGCTTTCAGGGGGGATAGTCAAAACAATACTGACAGACGTGATTTGACTCACCTGGTTGACCGAAGGGGGAAACTCAGCACCCTCCAAGATCTCTTCTAAGTGTTCAACTCCGAAATTCGACACTCCAATAGACTTGGATAGTCCTTCCCTCTTGCACTCTTCCATCGACTTCCACACCTCCTTCAGGTGGCCCGCATGGTGGCCGGGAGCGTGCACGAGGTACAAATCCACGTACTCCAAGCCCAACTTATTCAGTGATACCTGCAGCGCGGTCTTGGCAGTCTGGCCGGGTTGCAGGCGATGGAGCTTAGTCGTGACAAAGAGCGCAGAGCGGGGCATGCCGGATGCCTTGATGCCAGCGCCTAAGCTCTCTTCATTCTCGTACATCTGTGCACCATCGAGGTGCGTGAAACCGTTAGCAATAGCGGTCTCGACAGTGTTCTGTGCATCTTGCTGGAATAACGCTGTGCCGGTGCCAAATGCGATCCAGGGGACTCGATTGCCATCGTTGAGGGTCAGTGTGGAAATCGCCATGCTGTTTGTGTGAAGTGAAGTCAACGAGGAGTTCTGGAATAGACTGCGAGGTGATAGCACTTATATCTTCAGAGGACACCTTATCTATCTATTGCACATAGATGGGACTTGGTGTAGTTTGACCGGAGATCCACCAGTACTTGCGGTCATCAGGCCAGTGCTATATCTCCTATCTAGTGTTTCATTACCAAGCTGTTTTGGAGTCCGCATGATGCACACAACTATTTTGACAGAAGAGACCATGACAGGGCTATTGTTTGGCTCATCAGTATTTCTTCAGCGACCGACACACGTGAGAAGGAAGAGATGTCATTCGTGTAGTACATTGCGGAGTCCATGGTTCAGGAAGAGGTCCTTGGTTAAATGATAGTAGTGACAACCTGCGCCATCATGACCTTGCTAGCGTGTTGCCAAGTCAATGAAACAATTCCTCTTTTTTGGCTCCAGAGTAGAATCCTGTAAATGCAGGCTCATATATACGTACTCCGTCAAGTGATCATCGGTCAGGTACAAAAGGAGAACTCCGCGGAGAAGTGGTACAACAATCATAGAACTTCGCAGATGACTGTATTACATAATATGTGTTGGCCGATGGCTGGAAATAAATGCTCTGAACTGAATGGGAAGGTCCTTCCGCCAAATACCAGTGCATCAGAGTGATCGCCAAACAATGCAAGCAGGTGAGCGTCAGTGCAAAGTACGCCGCAGTCCAAGAGAGTTCATGAAAGATGCGAAGAACCTCGACAGACAGCAACTTAGGGTCTATGTATCGAAATGTGCGGAATGTAGGTCAGGACGTCCTTCAAGGATCGCAATAAAAAGGGTTGGATTCATCGGAATTGCACCCCGCAGAAGTAGAGACATTCTCTCGCAAAGGCGTCAGCTCCCAGACTGGGATTGGCGGACTACTCGCATGAAATTAAAGGGCGCTTGTCAGTCGGGTCGTAACTTGAGGACTGAGCTATAACGAACGTGAAAAGGGAAGAGTTGACAGAGCCGACTCATCAATTTCATTGATATGACCAATCAACCAGGCAAGTGAGCATCGAAGGCCAAGAGGGTCTTTGACAGTAGCTATAGGGCCAACATGGGATCATCAAAATGGGTCTCGAGAAACGGAGATCGAAATCTTGATTGGGCGAGATAATCCAATTCCAAGAGATGCGACATCCAAGGCGTCGTACGTAACCGTCACGTATGATCTTTTCAGCTGAGCACAGGCGGGATCCGGATGAAGTATCTAACCTTCCAAGTGCTCCATACGCAAAACGTCTATTTCGGGAGGATATGAAATGCAAATTGAAACAGCACTGAAAGGGGTTTAAACGTCATTGATCAGTTCGCATCGAAATGTTCGATCGAGTAATATGACGCGGATGCCAAGGACAAATTCGAATAGAGTAGAGATTCAGAAAAAGTCGTGCACGGAGACATAGCTGATTCAGTCCGACAGCAATAATGAGTTCGATGAAAGGTATGGTAACCCGTGAGCCAACAACGATACTTGAGAGAAGAACAATTGAAGTTGGAAGGAACCGCAACAGGTTCTAGAGGTGGTTGGTGTACATTACGGCTCTGGTAAACGAGATCATCAAAGGTCGAGAGAGACGGAGATCGAATTTTTGTCAGGTGAGATGCCACGAGGGATAAACACAAACACCTCCAGGAATAAGATAGTCCTCGCGCTCGAATTCAAGCAAAACTTTGTGAGAGCAAGTCCAGCGGAGTCGTATATTCCACATTCGTTAGAGCATACAATCTCGTAGGTCGGCCACCGAATGTCACATGAAATGAGAGGTCAAAACCAGTGGAGCAAGGAGAAAATAAGGTCGAATCAAACGACAGCTTTACATACCCAAGCTTCGAATATGGATCTATGAGCGTAATTGTGAGACATCAGAATTCCACTGTGTGATTCCTGTATGTTTCACAACTGCAAGTCTGAGGTCATTTCAATGTCAACCGAAACATTCTGCAGGACATTAAGCTTGAGCTAAGCTCGAATATGAGTGAAGAAGACTATAGCAGTGTGCTCACCGTTAACATTGGTCTAGACCTTGCAGAAGAATCTAATTCTGTTCAAGCTGAGATCGCGTGAGTGGATGATGAGCAAAAATGCACAAGAGCGTTGAAACTCCGCCCTTGGTAACTGCTAATCACTTTCACTCCTCCTATAGTCTTACCTGGCCATATCTTTTGTACTTTTTTTTTTCTAAACCGCAATGGCGGATGTTGAACTGCAACCTGCGAAACCTATCTCACCGATATCCAACTTGTTACAGAAAATTGGCTTGACCCGCGACGATTTGAGCCGTCATAGCGACCAAATGCGTCAATTTTTGACTACTCAAGACGCGAAGTCTCTTCGCGTTTTTTCTGCAGAGTCTGCAGATGCACAACAGAGTATTGTTTCTGTTCTTGGAAAATCTCGCTCCTGCTCTCATTCCAGCTTAAATTCGCGTCAAAACGCGTCTGCTGCTTCCCAACCCCTCCTCCTTCCACGCCTGTCAAGTCTGAGCCCGTAGAGCCCGCCATCCCGCTCCGTCATATGGACAGCATGGAAATGATCCTCGAGAGAAGGAGCCGAAAAATAAAGCGCGATAAGCGGGGAAAGAAGGACAAGGACCGCAATGCACCTTCTCCATCACCTGCAAGCACAGCTTTCAGCCTTGACGCGTTCATGCAATCGCGCGATCTACGACGTGTCCCATCTTTGGATCAATCTGATTCTTCAACCAACATAGCCTCATTGGTGTGTGCCATCTATATAGCGCGCCATTTTCATTGTTGCTGTCACTTACGTACACTTCTGCATTCAAGGATAACCACGAGGATGAACTCCCTCCTCCTGTCACTCCTCAGCATCGCAAGTATTATAGAGACTATGATACTGTAGAGCATCCATCACGTCTCAAAAGGGTATGTTCAAATTTTAAATTTTGACAATGACAATGAACACACTTACTTCAAGGGTTCTTACACCCCCCGAGACCAGTCACCAACTCCCACGCGCCACAGTTCTTGCTCAATATTTGATCAACCACGTACAGCGAGTGCTGCAGACACTTCAAATGCGAACTTTGTCACCCCCCGCCGCAATGCTATTACAAGTCACCTCTACCTTCCTCCTCTCCACCTCAATCTTCTCCGTTCGCGACGCCCTCTAAACCTATTGTCAATCTTGTGTCATCGCCTGGTCCCATGGGACCCCTGCCAGACGAAGATGATTACGAAAATCTTCCATATAGCCTTCCTCCCGGTCCATATTCTATGAAGAAACCAGATCTCTCCTACGCGGCCCTTATCGGCCAGGCAATACTTTCTTCGCCAGATCATCGGCTTACCCTACAGGAACTTTACGATTGGATTACGATCGTATATCCGTATTACAACCGAAGCGAAATGACGTGGATGAACTCTATTCGTCATGTCCTCAGTACAACCGTATGCTTCCGTAAGGTCCCCCGCGATCGCAGTGTTGGGCGCACACTCTGGGCAATTTGGGACTGCGATCTCGAGTGTTTCGCTGACGGCGGTTTCAGGAAAGAATTTTGCGCAGAAATTAAGGAGGCCAACAAGAAGACTGCTCCCAAGAAGCGTGCAGCGGAAGAATCAGCATCTGGTCGCAAAACAAAACGACAGAAGAAAGGTGCTGCACCTGCACCTGTTGAACCGCCGACAAGCTCGCCTGTACCAGAAACGTCACCTGCGTTCGCAGGCTCCGCTCTACCAACCCTTGTACCGTACTCGCAACTCCTCCCTCTTTTTCCTCCTCGTAGTTCTGCGCATCATCAACCTTACTACCAAAACTGTGTACAGTTGCCTGCCGATATCATATTTCCTCCCTTACCACCATCATCGAGTTATGCTCGCACTAGTTCATCGTCATTGCCTCCTTCATCTGCCGTCAAGAGCTCTGATGCGGCGCAGACGTCACCGATCCCTCCTCCTCCCTACCCGCCCTCACGCCGAGTAAAAGTTCTTCCAGTCCTCAGTTGTCCTCTGAGGATCACCTCTTTTTTGACCTTGATGGCGGCATGAGCCCTCGCATCGAGTCAACCCCTCCGCTAGAGTCTGGAATTACTCTACTAGACACTGATAGACGCAATTCAAAAACGAGTTTACCACCTCCTAAAACGCCTCCGAAGGTGCGCACATTCCTCTTGTCCGTGTTTTGCCTGGTTATTGACTGCGTTCGTGTAGAAATCCATCGGACTGCCTCCTGTGCCAGTATCTCCTACGCTTGACCGTCGTGGAAAATCCAAGAAAGTCAAGCCACCTGCTAAAGATTGTCCTCCGCCCATATTGCCAACCTCTACATCAAACCGACCTATGACGCCCCCTCCCCGTCCTTCTACACCTCCTCACAGGGGTGGCAGCAGCACTGTACAACTCTCACCTATTCGCACGCCTTTGTCTCATAAAGGCCTCCACATGAGTCCCTCTGCAAGCCTCGCGCATTACAAATTCAATCTTGATCCACCCCCCTCCGCCACCTTCCGCCCGGACGACGGAATTAACCCTGCTGTATTTGATACTGAGAATATCCGTACACCGTCGCGCAAGCGCGGCACGCATGCACATGGGCATCATCATAAAGATACCTCCATCTTATTCCCTCCTGTAACGCCCAAGAAGCTGGTCTTTCCTACGCATAGTTCCTCAGAGTCACCTTTCCGCACGCCTGGATCAAAGTCTATATTTGATCCGCATGATCCAGGGGCGATCCTTGATGAGGAGCTGGCGCGGCTTGGCACAAAAGGGATGCAAGAGAGCCCGATTGGATTATTTGAAGGCCGACGCGGTCTGTTGTATGAGAGCCCGAACATGCCGAGTCCGGGGAAATGGGCTCGGTGGTTCTGAGATGTGTTGTGTTGTTTGATTTCGTTCTGTGAGCTCAATCTTTGTTTTCATAATTCCGAGTGTATTATGTCTGGACGATCGTTCTTGTGTATCTTATCGTTTCACTTTTGGCAACTTGCTATCAGGTTATCAGGTTCTTGTCATCATCGTTGTGTTATTTGTTCTGCGAAGAGTTGCCAGCTAGTAGAATTCATAAGACGAATAGAAGATGAGTTATAATGATCAGTCGTCGAGGAATGCAAGGTGTGGATTCCGGAATCTATCCGCCGACACTCTATGGGAACTTACAAGTATCAGTTGGCGGCGATCAAACAACAACGTTTCAATGGCGCCAGTACTTAGGAGAAGAATCGCTCCTGAGCCTACAAGTACTTGTATTAGCCCAGAGGCGCTGACGTATGTCAGACGACTTAGAGCGGAGTTTTGAACTTCAAATTTGTAGGCACGGCAAACGTTACTTTTCAATGACGCCTCATCCTCAGAGCACGTCCACGCTAGTGCTAGGCAATGACCAAGCTTGTCCACTAGGTTCGAAAGTACAATGTCTAAGAGGAACACAACTGTCTGTCTTTGGTCTGGTGTTGTAATCTTCTGTCACTAGCAACTACCACAGCCTGCCAACGAGTCCGTGAAACGGAGCCGGATCCATTTCATTATATGCATGGCTGATGGAATCCTTTATGGCCAACTTGCATCATCCAGGGATGACACAACCTTCTTCATTGTGATGATCACACCACAAACATCATCAAAGCTGGCCGCCTCCCTTCAAAACTCCTTACTGAGACATTTGAGCGTCTAGTGTAGTACAATCGGCCATTACCGAGATTCAGATGGGCCACCACTAGTACATCCTGCGGCAACCAGGCCCTGATTATGATTTAACCGCGAAGCTATTCCTTTTTGGAGGCATCGCTTCCATCTTCGAAGAGCAGTCTCCTTTCATCCGACGGTTTCTGATCACTTTCCTCCATTTTTACATCTTCAGGTCTGTGTTCAAAATTGCGTTGCGAGCTAATCTGGCCCATATGATTTATTCTACCAATGCCAGTGTGCGCAATCTTGCGATCGCCACAAAGAAGTGAACGTTGTCAGTATCTCATGTCATATCTACAGTAAGCTGCTTTCCTTATTACTTCAGCATCGATATTCCCCGAGCTGATCCGTCATACAGCAAATTATTTATCGTCACTGAATGAAAACGAAGGCACGAAGGCACATACGTGTTCCAGGCCTTTTTAGGATCCTGGTACACGTCCGATCACTGCCTTCAGATTTTTCCTTCCGCGTCGCACAGCGACGGTATCAGTTTGACGGCACAAAATCTCCGCGATGACATTGGTCCTTTCAGAGTAACCATCGTAATTATCCACACTACCTAACGAAGTTGACATCTATATCTGCTTCAATCAGTTCCTAGATACGAACAGGTTGGCGCGTAGCTTCCTTACAGCATGTGACTATTCCTTCCAGAAACTTTTCTTGCATGGCATGTTTGAACCAGCACTAGCCATCTGCATTCTTCTTCTACTATGCTTGAAGAGTTGCCTTCAACTGACGTGGGAACCTGACACTAGCACTGCTATGGGGCATTTGCGATCAGCTGGCTGTCCTGGCTGTCTGACTTATTTTATATTGTTCGAGTCATGGTTTCCATAACGCAACTGTGGTGCGCCACCATTCTTCAATGCGTCGGCAGGTAGTGCTAACTCAAAGAGCAGTACACCGTTGAAATGCAGATGAGTCTAGGGCCGAGCAACTGTTTATGGAGTCATCATCAGTCGAGGTACAGATGCTTTGAGCCGGGATACACTCAAGGCTGCGCTGCAAGATAAAAGCTGAGAGGAGTATGTGTCCCTCATCATTATCTTATCCGTCTACTACTCTCCCGGGTGCGAGCACTACGGCCTATCGTAAATAATCACAATGTTTATTCCTATCCTAATAGCTTCTCTCATTTCATTGATTAATGCTGCATCTATAGTATCTCGCTCACAGTCCTACCCTCAGCCTGCCGTGCTCGGCCCCCAAACTACAATAACCATAGGTAATAAGGTCATCGCTCCCGATGGCTTCGAACGCTCGTGAGTCTATTGCCGCTACACTCCAAGCTCACTCCTGACCTCTAACAGAGCAACTCTTGTCAATGGCATATTCCCTGGACCATTGATTGCGGCCCAGAAGGTGAACTTCCGTCGAGCTCCTCATCGTACACCAGTGCTGATCTCGTAATAGGGAGATAACTTTGCCATTGAGGTAGTCAACGAGCTCAAAGACGAGACAATGTTCAAGAGTACTAGCGTCGTAAGCAGTGTCAATCACCCACACTTTTATTAATTAACCCTATTTGCCGCAGCACTGGCACGGTATCTTCCAGAATGGGACAAACTACGCCGACGGGACGTCCTTCGTCACACAATGCCCAATTGCACAGAACCACTCTTTCTTACACACATTCTCCGCCCCGAACCAGGCAGGAACTTACTGGTATCATAGTCATTATTCGGTCCAATATGTAAGTAGCTCCCGAATTTTGCGCATGCAGTGTAGGACTGACCTATAGAATAGTGTGATGGTCTGAGAGGAGCCCTGGTAATCTATGATTCTCATGACCCTTTGGCATACATGTACGATGTCGACGATGGTGAGCAAATGATATGTTTATGTTAACCCTCTGACCGTCATGGATTACTAGCAAGTACCGTAATCACACTTTCCGACTGGTGAGTTTTAGGTACATTGGTAACCTACCCGATTAAAGTAGCATCACTAGGTATCACGTTGTGGCTCCCGTCTTGCGCCACATCATAGGTACCACTGCCAACTCTTCGCTTATCAACGGACTAGGTCGTTATGTAGGCGGACCCGCGTCTGATCTGGCTGTGATCAGCGTCGAACAGGGAAAGCGATATCGCATGCGGCTGGTTGCAATGTCGTGCGACCCCAATTTCTTGTTCTCCATTGATGGCCATAACCTTACCGTCATCGAGGCGGATGGAGAGCTGACCGAACCTGTGGTAGTAGATCAGCTCACGATTCTTGCGGGTCAGCGCTACTCTGTGGTTCTGGTAGCTGATAAGCCAGTGGATAACTACTGGATACGCAGTCTTCCTAATTTGGCAGCTGCATCCTTCGTGGGAGGAACAAACTCTGCTATCCTGCGCTACCAAGGCGCCCCGCAGGTCGACCCGACCACAGTCAGTACAGCCCAAACCCAATTGGTAGAGACCGAACTGCATGCTCTCATCAATCCTGGTGCTCCTGGAATTCCAGGGTACGGCAACGCCGATATCAACCTCAACCTCCAGATTACCAATCTCAACGGAACATTTTATGTCAATGATACCCCATTCAAACCCCCCAATGTTCCTGTTCTACTCCAAATTCTCAGTGGAGCTCAAGAACCGTCACAGCTGCTCCCAAACGGGAGTGTAATCGTTCTAGGAGCTAACAAAGTGGTGGAGTTGACATTGTCAATAATAACCGGTCCAGGTGGACCCGTGCGTCTTTTCCTTTCCTTTGATGCTTATATATCTGATTCATATTGTCCCAGCATCCAATACACCTTCATGGGGTAAGTTCGCCGTGACTTCAGTGACATTTTGATTGGTACTGATGACGATCATTAGCACGCTTTCGATGTCGTACAGAGCGCAGGAAACAGCACCTTCAATTATGTGAACCCAGTTCGTCGCGATGTAGTAAGCGCTGGTAATGCTGGGCAACAAATGGTGGTACGATGGACGACCGACAATTCTGGCCCGTGGTTCTTGCATTGGTATGTCACTATTTTTCTCCAGCCACCAAGAACAGTACTAACTCCAGGCCAAAAGCCACATCGACTGGCACCTTGACGCGTATGTCTGTCAATGTCCTTGTGAAAGAAATGACTGATTCTTCGTATCCAGCGGTTTTGCCATGATAATGGCGGAAAGTCCCTCAGACACTGCTGCACATGTGAACCCTGTACCACGTAGGTCATACTTGAAGGGTCAGTATTTTCATGGCTGAACTGCTTTGCAGAGGAATGGGATCAGTTGTGTCCGATATTTGACTCTTTATCACCCTCGCAGTTGGGGGGTGGGGGTAAATTTTCCTATGAAGAAGCAGCTAATATGTCCCCTAAACTCTTCCCTCCATCACCCCTCCTCTAAATATGGTAGAATGACATCATAATCATTTTGGTGTTTTTTGGGGGGCATTATGCTTATGGGACAAACTGCATGTGATAGTGTATTTTTGTATTCCAGTACTATTATAATTAATCTTGCCCCTTCATAACTAAGTGTCACCACTGGCATTGACCTTCATCAGTAAACTACAGCTTTCTCTGCTGAACTATTAAATTTGCATTCTAGCTACAGCCAACCACAGAACTCCACAGTTTGCACAAAGTTCACAGCATATAGCAATGTCATATCCCACAAGATCTGCTTCCAGATCTTAAATCAGATCCACAACACTTCTTTAGATCAAAGATTTGCCTAGTGCTTCTGTTTCTGAGAACCAGCACTCAACTCCATTTAGATGTTCCCCTGTTACCAGTACTCAGTTGTATACATATCTGTTGTGATTGCTGATCCATTATACATGTTTCATTTCTGATCTCATTCTGTTGCTGTACAGACTTATAGTAACCTTTGCTTACACTTTGTACATAGCCTCAGACACTGTTTACTGAACATTCTGTTAGCTACCTACAGTATACAATGTCTTGTAAATCTCCATAGAACCTCAGTTTGAATATCATCTTAGATTTTGCTCATTCTGCCCTCCAGACTCAAGTTCCCTTAACTCTTGTCAACCTCTGAGACTTAGGATTCAATCCTATAGTCTATATCTCTGCCTCTATCCTTGGATAGTCCTTTTCTGTTAGTTTCTAGTTAGGACATTGTCTGACTAGCCTTATATCTACATCTCTAAGGTATTTTTGATACTAGTCTGGACATCCAATATTTTATCTGTCCAGATATAAGTATGATAATTGATTGTACATCCAGAAGTCCTGGATCCAGTTTCTATCCACTGCTGAAATTGAGGGCAAGTACTTGAAGAAGGGGCACAGTGTAAATTTTTGATGTTTTGGAAAAAAAAAACTAGGTTTCATTTTGATGTGATGGTCAATTGCCATACCAGTCTTCCACATCAAAAATCCTCAGCTAAGTGGTGAGTTTTGACTTCATCCTTGCTTTCTTCTTCTTCAATCTTCTTCTGTCATATGGGGACCTTCTTCTTCTTATTCTCCATACACTTCAGGTTGTTAGCCCAGTGACCTAGTTCATGACATTTGAAGCACAACCCCTTTCTAAGGTGGTTCTGGTGTTCATCATCAGTGAGGCAGTCTACCTCCATAGCATTGGGATCATGGTTAAAGGAATAAGTGCACTTTCATATGGATTTGTAATAAACAGATATTCTGACATGATATAAGTAAAGGTAAAAATGTAAAGTAACAACTGGTCTTATCTCAGTCATTTCATGTGAATGCAAATGTCTGAGGTTCAAGTACAAAAACTGTGTGAATTAAATAGTAAAGGATGTCCTTGTATGAGTGAGACAGTTGTGAGACTGTGAGAATATTAATAGGGCACTGGCCCAAGCAAACAAAAGGATCAGTAAGTATAATAGTGAAAATAAGAGACAAGAGCAGACAATAATATCATACATGCCACTGGGCAATTCAAACCAAATGATACTAGCCAATGGCATGCCTCGGCTGCAGGCAGCACTTGCTATTCCAACACTCCCCCTCAAGCTGCACATAGTCAGAGTTGAGACACAAAATGTTTGACCTTTGGTGACAGTGACACCTTGGTAAGAGTATCAGCAATCATGTCTCACATATGACAGAAAATGAGTCTGAGTTTTTCTTTTTCAATCACCCAATGAATGAAGTGGAAATGAATATTGATATACTTCATTCATGCATGGTATTGGTCCTTTGCCAGAGTGATTGCTGATTGATTGTCAGAGAAAAGTGTAATAGGTTCAGTAAAAGGTTTGAAAATATGTCCAATAAACAACCTAAGCCACAGGGCTTCCTTGGTGGCATGTGTAGCTGCAACATACTCACTTTTAGTAGTCAATAGTGATATGATTTCTTGGTGTTTTGAGGACCAAGATACTGCCCCTCCATCAATCAGAAAAGCATAACTGGAGACTGCATGTCTATCTTCTGCCATACTACCATCTGTGTCTGTGTACTCTGTCAGCGCACATTCTTCACCCCCATAGGTCAACCTCAAATCCTTTGTTCCAGTGAGGTACCTGTATATCTGTCACACAGCATCCCAATAAACATTCCCAGGGTTGCTGGAGAAATGAGAAACAGTGGTGATAGTGTGAAAGAATAAATATAGCTAGGCTGAAAGCAACTAGCTCTACTTATCCTTATATGCAAGGGAAGCTGAGCACAAGGACTTAATGATCTATAACAACCTTATAGTAACCTGACAGTGATGGCACTCTAGGTAAAACTAGCACTATGTAAGAGTGCTGGGTTCTTGAAGCATACAAAATGCAAGGGTGTGGCAGAGCATGGCTTATTGGCAAGAAAGCATGTGGCTATTGGCAAGAAGTGTGCTGGCAGGAGATGTGGCAATAGGAGTGTGTGGCTTTGGCAAGAAGTGTGCTGGCAGGAGATGTGACAATAATAGTACACAGCTATTGGCAAGAGGTGTGCTGGCAGGAGATGCGACAATAGTAGTGCACAGCTATTGGCAAGAAGTGTGCTGGCAGGAGATGTGACAGTGAAGATGCGCAGCTTTGGTAAGAAGTGTGCTGGTGAAAGGTGTGACAGTGAAGATGCATGGCTTTGGCAAGAAGTGTGCTGGCAAAAGGTGCAACAGTGAAGGTGTGTGAAGGAAGTGGGTCAGATTAAAGTAGTGACTTGGGGCTCGCAACCTCAAAAGAAGGACCTAAGTAGTAGCATGCTGCTTTCAGTGGTTCAAGTAGTGCATGTGATCACAGAGATGGCAATGGGATTGACAATTGTGCAAGATTATGAGAATTACTAGGTGACTCCACTATATGACAGTTGCCTGCAGGAAGGGAAGTAAGTAAAAACTATGTATGGAGAGTCCTTTTATTGTAGTGTGTGAACATGCAGAATGTGTAGGTGAAAATTGTAGTGATGTAACCACAGCACATTGTATCTGTAGTTAATGGGACACTAGCATTGTGCAACATGAGGATACAGGTAATAAAATCTGTGACTCAAGCTTTAGCAATGATATCAATGAGAAATAAATAATGCACCAGTGGAGGTAAGCAGACAGACAGGACATGGGGAGTGCAATACTGATGTTGGACTGAATTCTGCATAAGCATGCGACAAGCAATGGCAGCCATGGGAATTTGTTCAGTTTGTTAGCTCCATTATGATTACCAAGGGAAAAGGGGAGTGCAAGCACTGATATCAGCCCAGTGCTAATGTGATTGTCATAACAACATATAAGATGTCAGGGCAAGTACCGAGAGAGGCGTATATTAGAGATCCGACAGCTTCTCAGTAAGGGACATATTTCATGGCTGTGTACTCAGCACCTGTTGATGGAGACTGACCAGAGTGAAACTTGGCACTAGGTTCCATTGGGTTAGACATGGGCTTTGACCCTTTGAAACCAAAATGGTGAATAATAGAGTTAAGATAGGATTTTTGGGATAAGGAAAGGGTATGGTTTTTGCAGTTTCATGTCACTTCAATGCCTAACAACCAATGCAGTTCTCCAAGGTCCGTGATTTCAATGTGGGTACATATTTGGTCATTGAGTTGTTGGACGAGGTCAATTGTTGAAGCACCAATAGTGCAGTTGTCAATGTGGATGACAACAGCAATGATTTCACTGGGAACCGACCATGAGAAGAAAACAGCTTGGTCAATGTTGCATTGGGTAAGTCTGAGTTTCTCGACCAATATCTCTACTAGCTTTGGATACCATCTTCACCCACTTTGTTTTAAACTATACAAAGTTTTCTGTAGCTGACATACTTAGTTAGGATACTCCTTGGATTCAAAACCAGGGGGCTGTCACATGTAGATGACTTCATTTTTGGTAAGTTCTCCATTAAGGTATGCCTCCTTAATATTGATTTGATGAAATTTAAGGTCCAGACATGCTGCTAGGGCTAAGACAACTCTAATTGATGTGAGGTTGGCAACTGGGTGTATGTGTCAAAGAAATTGACACCAGGTACTTGGGAAAATCCTTGAGCAACCAGGTGAGCTTTGTGACATACCACATTTCCAGCAGTGTCTTTCTTTGCATGAAAACCCCATTTGGAGCCTATGAGATTTGCCCCAGTAGGTAAGTCAGTGAGTTCCCAGGTTCCAGCCACCTTTAGAGTTGCTAATTCTTCTCTTATCCCTTCCTCCCATTGTTCCCAGTCTGGGTGGCACTTTACTTCAGCTAAAGTGCTTGGTTCAAGAGCTTCTGCTTCTGTGATTCTTTCTCCTATGGCCATAGCAGAATCGAGCAAGCAAAGTTTGTCATATGGGTCTTCTAGGATAGCCATGAGTTGTTCTGCAGTGCTCTCTCCCTTAATTGTCATTTCTTTGATAACTTGGGGCTGGGCTGTTGGTAGCTGGATGCCTCTAGGTACTGTAACAGTTTGTCTGATAATGTCAAGTACACACTGACTTGGCTTCCTGACATGTTTAGCAACTGTCTCCAGTATAGGTGAAGTTGGGACAGCAGGGGTCTGCAAAAAAGGGGGTGCTTTGGGAGTTGGTGGAGCTGTGATTGACATGCTGAGTGTGACAGTAGGGATCTGTGATGGAGACATTATCATTGTGTTAGGTATATCATTATTTTCCTCCCCCTTGTGAGATAACAGCTCATTATTAGATGGATCCCAGTACACATTTCATTCAATGGTGACCATATTCCTTGTTGGCTAGTATACTCTGCATCTGTTCTCACTCCCATCATCAATCCCCACCCATTGCCCTTTGGCAACTCACCCACCAAGCTTCCCACCATTCTCAACATGTACCCAGACACAAGATCCCCAAGGATGAATTTGTTGAAGGTCTGGCTTCTTGCCAGTAGCAGCTTCAAGAGGTGTTCTGCTGTCAAGTGCTTTGGTAGGGGTATGATTTTATAGCCAAACAGCATGGCGGACTGCTTCCCCCACAGCATGCATGGTAATCCACTGTCATGTAGCATTGCACGCACTTTCTCAAGTAGTGTGCAGTTTAACCTCTTGGCTATCCTGTTGTGTTGTGGGGTATTGTGCACAGTGAGTTTTTGCTGTGTCCCAACAGCTTTCAGATGGTTGACAAAGTCTTTGCTTAGATATTCACCACCACAATCTGAATGTAAGACCTTGATCTGTGTGTCGTGCTGTGTGTGGTACCAGGCTTCAAAGTCCTGGTAGGGCTTCACTCTTCTGATGTAAGAGGTGGAGGTATGTGAGCCTCGTTTTGTTGTCAGTGAAGCTAATGTAGTAGCTTTCACCACCCAGTGTTGCAATTAGTGTGGGGCCCCATAGGTCAGTGTGTACCTCACCTCCAAATTCCTTGGCATGTTCCCCCTTATATACTTTAGCTATAGGTTTTCGTGTCACTTTGGCATATACACAAGACTCACAAAAAGTAATCTCACCAGAAGTCAGGTCAACTTTGATTCCTGAGACAAGTCCATTTTCAGCTAGATGACATGCGACAGATGGGGTGATATGTCCCATCCATTGATGAAGCTCCATAATGGTAATTGTTTCAACTGCAGTGTTAGTGCTTTTATTATCTGGCTTATTAATGACGCAATATAGCCCTTGTCCAGTCTTTTGAATTTGACCAATGACATGCTCATCAGGGTCTTGGATGACACAGGTACTGTCAGCAAAGTGACAGTATATCCAAGTTTGTCAAGGTGACCTATTGACACAAGGGTGTAGCTGACAGCCAGAGAGTAGAGTACTTCAGTGAGTGTTAATTTTGACATGTCTACACTGTTTGGTACAATGACTAATTCTCCAATTCCAGTGGCATCAAAATGCTGCTTTTTTGCAGCAGCAAATGTTTTGGGTGGGATTTGCTTTAGATTCTTGAATCATTTGTGGTATGGGGAGATGTGTCTCATAGTGCCAGAATCATAGTGCCAGAATCATAGAGCTCAATGACAATGTTGTTACTATGTCCATTCCCAACTTTAGCTGCAAGTTTAATGGATCCTTCTGTGTCGCTTCCACTGCTAGGAGCTGCTGATATGGTTTCTTGACTGAAGGTAGGTCATTTTCATCTATTTCTGAAAACCAATCTTCATTGCTAATGACAAAGTTTGATCTTTCTTCATCATCTTCATTTGAAGATTCCATAGGGAGGAGGCCAGAGATAGAACACACAAAATCACTGTCTGTGGTGTACTCAATGACAAAAACTCCATTGTCTTCGTCATCATCATTGTCTTCGTCATCATCATTGTCTGCTGCTGCATGAGCAGATCCTTTTGCTGCATTGGCATATATTCCAGCTGACTTGTCTAGTTCAGGGCAAGTCACCTTAATGGTAAGAACCTCTGTTACCTCCTTTACCTCCTCAACCACAGGTTGACAAGCCCATTACTGCCATGAGACTTGGCACTGGTACTGCCCTGTGGTGTTTGACCATCCTTTCTATTCTGGCGCTCTGATTCTTCAATAATCAGTGAGATAAGGATGTTGGGGTCAATAGTCTTGGTGGTCTGTAGAGTCAAGCAGTGGCTAGCTGCCCTGAGGCAAAACTAGCCAGGTGGTTTGGGTGGGACTGGATGATCGTTGATTGATAATCCTTTTCCTCAATCACAACACCAACTGCTGATAACTCATCTTGTTTAGCATGTAGTTTGTTAAGGAAAGTCCATATATCTCCTCCCCCAGATGGACACTTCAACTCCAAAAACTTGGTCCGGAGGTTAGTCTGCACATATACACTCTTCTCTGTATACTCACAAATGATTTCTGCCCACATAGTCACAACATCAGCTAGATTTTAAATGTGAAGTGCTGTGGAGTCAGGAATTCGTTGAGTGAGTAGATGTTTAGCAAGGTTCTTGTTCTTGTTCCACTTCTCTAGGGTAGTCATTTCTGTGGTGGTTACAGGCGAAGCAGGATGGGGACAGGATCTGTCAAAATACTTCCATAACTCTTTGGCCTTGACAGTGACTTGAAAATGCAATGAGAATATGGCACAGTTAGTACCCTTTATATCTAGTTTGGGTATGTTCATCAGAAGGGTATCTATGGTGACAGGAATGGCAGTAGACATCACCATAAAAGGATTGTTTCACAGGGAAGGTGAGATGTTAGGGCTTTAGAGCTCAGGGTTCATAACCTAAAGGAATAAGTGCACTTTCATGCAGATCTGTAATAAACAGATGTTCTGACATGATATAAGTAAAGGTAAAAATGTAAAGTAACAACTGGTCTTACCTCAGTCATTTCTCATGAATGCAAATGTCTGAGGTTTGAGTATAAAAACTGTGAATTAAATAGTAAAGGATGTCTTTGTACAAGCAAGATAGTAGTGAGACTGTGAGAATGTTAATAGGGCACTAGCCCAAGCAAACAAAAGGATCAGTAAGTATAATAGCAAAAATAAGAGACAAGAGCAGACAATAATATCATATGTGCCACTGGGCAATTCAAACTAAGACAATACTAGCCAATGGTGTGCCTCGGCTGCAGGCGTGCACTTGCTATTCCAACAATGGTGAGGGATGGAGGGTCTAGGGATGTATTGTCTATTGGTTGAGCTGGTGGTGCTTCAATTGTTTCAGGGGATCACTATCCTCATTGTCCAGTTGCTATCCAGTCTAACAGCTGCTTTGACATATTTGGTGAAATCTTTAGGGATGGTTTCCATTTGATAAATGGAGGAGAGTATTCCTGGCTTCAAAAACCACCATTAAAGAATGAGATGAGCACTTGTGATTCTTTGACACTGGCTAGTGCAGCTAGGGTTTTGAATTGGGTGATATAGCTGGTCAGGTTGGTTCCCTGCTTGAGTAGTTTAATCTTGTTGAGAGCAACTTGCTTTCTGTCTGCTGGAATGAAAGCAATTTGAATTCTTTCTCAAAGTTTTTGAATGTGCTGAAGTTGGGAGGTCTGCTCTTTCCATAGGTTTTACCATAGAAAGTTTGAGCCCAGGCTCCAGCACTTTCATTATGTATGCTAAAGCTGTAATAACTTTTTTCTGTTCAGTATCATAGATGGTGGAGTTCACTGCAAAATAGGCTTTTACAGAATATAAATAGCAGAGGGCATGGTCAGGTGTTAAAGACCGTGCACATGGGTGCATACAATCTCTCAGAGGGGTGAGGATGACTGACTTAGAAGGGCTTTAGCCTCAGCTCATGTGCTGTGCCCCTCACCTAAGTATGGTGCCCTTAATTTTGGACAAAGTCCAATGAGGTCCAATGAAGCCCGGAGGACTTCAGAGGCAGACAACTCTGGTGGAGCATCTGAAGGACTTCTGGAGGAGCATGTTAGAATGACAGAGTTCATTGAGGATGCCTCTGTGTTGCACAAGACACAAATATTGAGTATTGAATAGCTAATTAACATAGAATGAAACCAATGGGGGTTCATGCACAGCAGATGTCATTTTTACTATTAAAATGCATTCTTCCACAAGGTAGCTTAATTTTTATGTAATGTAAGAACCAAGTAATAACAATCTGACTCAGACTCACTTTGGTTTCAGCCTGCTCTCCTTCTTGAATCGAAGCATGTCACAGCTAGACATTCTTGAAGTGTGAAAAAGCACATCTGGTGCTAAACATAGAGAAATGATCTGGTCAGTGAGGATGTCTATTTCCAGAATTTGCTTCATAAGACATACCTAATAACAGCAGGGTTATTCCACTACACACATGAGCTAAAGTTGTCTTTCAGAGAATTTCAAAGTAATATTAATAGGCATGAATTTGTGCTAGGGCATAACATCATCATGCACGAACACTGTTAATTTTTAATAGAGACAAAGAGATGATCTCACTAATGTATGAAGTGGAGTCAGATAAACCCTTAGGTATATATGTAAAATCAATTACCAAACATGTGTAGACTACCTTACAGTAGTACTCTCCCAGTTCTTCTTCTTTGAGGTCAGGCTTGCTAGTAACAGCAGTGACATTCTGATCTTTCACTAGACCAAAGAGACTCCAACAACTGAGGCAAAGAAAAGCTTGTGTTTTTTGTGCTGAAAGTCATGAATATATATAAGAGAGAATGAGCCATCCACATGAGATAATGCACTCAATATCAACAGATGTAGCTGCCAAGCTGTGTTAGAAAAATAGAACTACTATGAAAACAACTCATCTGGAATAATTAAATAATTAAGTGCCATGTGAGAGAGACAAGGATACATTGCACAGTGTAGATAGTTGTCAAGCTTATGTAATATGACCTTCAGTGTTACCAATATTGGAGCACATCAAAGATATTCAGTGACTCATTGATATCCTTGTGATCATTGATCTATGGAAACATTTAAACTAAAATAACCTGGGACAGATGAGTATCATAGTCTAATCTGAATGTCTTCTAAATATTAAATAAGTAGTGCAATGACTCATTTAGATAAAGTCTGAAGTAGAAACTAATGGAGGTAGACTATCTGAGGATAGAAGGAGAGATGTATGTTGCAAATCACTTAGAGACCGCTTACTTTGTGCAAGCACCAAATTGGAGGCAAAAAATTCGGAAATGAAGTTAGCATGCTTCAAAAATGTACTAGCTCAACAAGCAGAAATTTTTAATGAAAATACTGATAGAAACAGTGCATTTATTGAGTCGGCATGGTAGCGCTATGGTCACTAAACAACAGAGGGCTGCTGCTGCTTGGGCAAGAGCTGCAAGATGGCCCCACGCTGCTTGAGCAACCTGCAACTCTAATACTGCGCCTACCGCATCCAACCCTGCAGTGATCGAGATTGATTATGACTCCCCCAGTGAACAGGACTGCGGATACACTGGAGGTGTGAACTATCGATTCTCCAACACTGAATACGATTCAGCGACAGAGTCAGAGTGGTCCAATGGGTCAGGAAGTGATGAGGATAGTGTGGTCAAACTGGAAGGAGACAAACTTGATGCAAATTTACATGAGCTCGGGAAGAAAGCTCATAATAAAGCCCTTGAGGCATTCCCAAAATATGCTCAAATTGTGATGAAGAAATCAGCTGTAGAATGGAAGAAAGCAGAGAAAACCCGTACATTGGGTTACACAGGCAACTCACAGCAGACAAAACAACGGAGAGCAAAGGAGGCACGGGATCGAGCAACAATTCGTGAGGAGGCTAAAAGCTCGTGAGTGGTTCATTTCAATATCAAAATATCAATACTGACAATGCACTCAGTAAAGATCCTCAAATATCCATGATGCGCAACTTTTTCAAGGCCACTTCTGCCGAGTTGAAGGGTGCAGATGTTATGAGACAAACTTCGACAGGCCCCAGGCCTCCTGCGAATGCCATTACAATGGAACCTGCCACTGAAAATCAGAATCTTGCTGCACTAGTCATTATCCTTCTGATCTTTCGAATGATGAAGATACCATGACAGACGATAATGAAGTCGAAGATACCGTGACATATATGGAAAACTCTGCGAGTCCAAGTTGCCGCCAGCCAGCAGTTCCACTTTGCAAGCGGCAGAAGCTTGAAGTCCCATATCATGTGCAATGAGAGCACAAACAGAAAAAACGACAGGAGGATCTGGAGAATGCATTCAGGGATTTGGAGAAGTTGTTGAAAGCAAAAAAGACGAAGTTTGTTGGAGGAATGCAAGGGCTTCAGGCTCACCATGTGCGCACAATGGAAAGCCATCTTAGGCTTGTCATCAAGAATTCTCAGCAGTTCACAAGCGCTTCAAAACAGGCTACAGAGACACATGGTTTTGCAGCAGCCTGGGGTGGCCGTCAGGTGTGCAGTTGGACCCGTCAATGGATGAAGACAAGAGAATTACCAAAATCAATGCAAGGGCATCATTCAAAAGTCTACAGCTTGCTTAGTGACCCAACTATTGCTGCTGAACTTAGGGCATATATTCACTCAAACAAATGGGCCATGAACCCAGAGAAACTTGCCCAGTTTTCGCAAAATACACTTATTCCCTCTGCTGCAAATGAGTATCTGCACCAAATAACACACAAGGAGATGCTGCTCAGACTCAAACAATACATGGAACTCGAGCTGTTTCCACGCATTCATGTCAAAGTTGGCCGTGGTGTTTCATTGAACACTGCTCGTTGCTGGTTGCGGTGTGAAGGTTTCCGATATATCTCCCACAAAAAAGGCCTATATTTTGATGGTCATGACAGACCAGATGTCGTTTCATACCGCCAGGATCACTTTCTGCCAACTATGAAGAAACACAAACCCAGACTGATTCATTACACTATTGGCAATGTGGAGAAAGAGTTGGAGGTGAAACCTGCAAATTATGTTGAGCAGCAACTTGTTCTCATTGCACATGACAAAATGACAGCACAAGCAAATGAGTCAAATGGCAAGAGCTGGGTTTTTGGTGATGAACATCATCTACGAAAGAAAGGTGTTGGTCGTGGCATCCATAAGAGCAATGTAATCTGCTCAACTACTGGCTGGCTGAAGGAAGCAAGTCAGACTCTCGAATATGGGAAAAATTATGAAGGGTACTGGACAGGGGAGCTTTTCGTGAAACAGGTATAATATTAATTCTATCCTTTACCCTATCATTAGTAACCATATATACAATGTCACAGTTGACCAAAAAAATAATTCCGGCCTTTGAAAGGGTGCATGGTGCAGGTCATCAAGCACTATTCCTCATTGATAACTCACAAGGCCACTCAGCATATTCAGAAGATGCACTGCTTGCCACACGGATGAATGTGAAACCAGGTGGCAAACAGGCCTATATGTGCAGTGGATGGTACTTGAATGGACAGGACAAAGTCATTCAGTCAATGATTTTTCCCAATGGACATCCAAAATACCCAAATCAGCCAAAAGGAATTAAAGCAGTCCTCACAGAACGGGGTCTATATCAGCCATAGCTTCATGGTAAGTGTGAAAGCAAGTGCAATGCCAATGTAACCAATTGTTGCAACAAACACATCTTGGAACTTCAAGAAGATTTTCGTGAACAAAGGTCTCTGGTACAAGAAGTAATTGAAGCAGCTGGTCATTTATGCCTTTTCTTGCTGACATTCCATTGTGAACTCAATTTCATTGAGTTCTTTTGGGGTATGGTAAAAAATATCTTCGTGATAATTGTGACTATATGTTTGACACGCTGAAGGAGAACATGCCAAAAGCATTGGCCTCAGTGCCTGTTCAAACGATTCGTAGGTGGGAACACTGGATGTACCGTTGGATGGAGGCTTACCGGTCAGGACTGGGTACCAAAGATGCTCAACTACAAGTCTGTAAATTCAGTTCCACAACGTATAAATCACATAGACGCATTCCAGACGGTGTTGCGAGCGCTTTTGACTAAGTATTCAGTAGCAATAGTACCCATGTGCCAAATTGGACCTGACCAAAATATTTTGCTCGCTCAGTTTTGACCCAATGAAAAATCCGTCTTAGGATTTTGTTCCTACCTTCAAAAGGAGTGTTTTCCCAAGAGGGATTAAAATTCTGACTTTTTTTGAAGGGTAAAAATATCTGCACAAAGTAAGCGGCCTCTAAGTGATTCACACCATAGACAATAGAAGTCAATTCTAAGTTTTGGAGTAGACAAAAGTTAGTATACTCAAGTCTGGATGGAAGATGGAAGGCAGAACTAAGGTGGACTTAAAGTCCAAGAGGCCTGTACTAAAGCCAAAGCAACATATTAGCTATTCCCTGATGAGAGTAAGCACAGAGTGCTCGCATACATGAAACTTGTGCATACTGACCAGTGGGACTCATCCCAAACTGCTAGCCTAGGAGGATGCTCCTACTGCATTAGTTTCACTGATGACTTTGGTCATGAAAGGTTCAGTTCCTTTAGCTTGAGAGTGAAGCATTGACTGCTTTTAAGCAGTATTGTCATATCCCATACATTCATGCTTCTCATCCGAAGTTCCGGATGTCAGATCCGATCAGATCCGATCCACAGATCCATACCGGATCTGTCGCGATAAGCTTCTTCATTCATATCCTTCATATCCTGTTCATATAACATTAAACACTGCTTATTTCCTCCATTTAGTATATCCTCCTTTCCGGTATATCGGTTATGCTTACTTCCAGCTATGTTTTACTGATCCATTCACTTGTGATTAACTTCCGGCTTATGTTTGACTTCTAATAAGCATTGCTTATACATTGTGATACTTTGTGCATTGCCTCTCGTGTAGTTCTATCGTATATAAACTCTTGTATATGTCCTATAGCACCCCAGTTCAAATATCATCTTAGATTGTCCTCATTCTGTTATCCGGACTCGAGTCTTAACAACTCTTGTCACCCTCCGAGACTTAAGGATTGTATCCGATAGTCTATATGCATCCGCCTCTATCTACAGATAGTCAATACTCTGTTAGTTTCTAGTTCTAGACTTGTCTAGACTAGCCCTTATACTTCTGTCCAATATCTGGACGCCATCCGGATAAGTATACGATACTGTTCCTTATCTTTGGATAGGAATACGATACTATTCCTTGTCTTCGGATAGGAATACATTACTTGTCTCTATACCCAGATATCATATGATAGTTGTCTGGACCTTTGGATACGCTACAATAGCCATCCGGATCTTCGGATATGATATGTATAGTATTCTGAAATACAGGGCTATACTCGGGAAAGGGGCACAGTGTACGAGCTGAGGCCGAAGCCCTTCGGATCCGATACCCCTTGAGTACGACCTTAACAAGTATGAGATGTATCTTACTCAGAACAATCCAGGTTTTCAGCTTCAGAAAGTGCATTCTGACCAGGAAGGTAAATATCTATCTATAGAGTTCAATAAGTACCTGTGGGACCAAGGCATAGAGAGATGGCTGTTGTCATATCCCATATATCCACACTCCTCACCTGAACTGTCAGATCCAAGATCTGATCAGATCTGATATTCCTTCATCTAAGCCCTCCAAACTTAGATTGTCAGAAACCTTGATTCTAACTTCAAGCACTCCTTATCATTAGCCAGAACCTTTGACATTCTACAATAGACTTCATTGTTGTTGTAGTCTTATCAATAAACTCCAATCAATGGTAGTTCTCTTTTGAACTTTAATTGTTAAGAACTATTCTAGTTTATAACACTTCTGGCTTGTATCAAGGATAAAATGAGTCATATGGGTAAACCTGCTACCCTCAGAATTCAAAACCCTTGCTCAAACTATTGACACCCATTACTGAGAATACAAGGGAGAGGTTTCCCAAGAAAGTAAACCCTCCACATCCAATCCTTTGAAGCAGTCTACATCTGACTGAATGAATGCTAACTTGTCTGAATCTGGAAATAACAAGTCTAGGCATAATAAATCTAGAAAACCCACTTCCAAATCCACCTTGTCAGCTCTAATACATGTGCCCCTATTTCTTTTCTCCTTATCTTGTCATGTGCTTCTCTTATCTTGTATTATATTACACCACTATTGCCATGCTGCCATAGCTAGGTGACTATTCTTGCTATCTTTTTATCTCTGACTCATCCAGTGTACTATATTGCTATCCTGGTTCATCTTATCTTTAGCTCATGCATTCACCCTTATTAGGCATTCATATTAACCTATGCCTGCCCTAAACTTACTTTCCATTCATGAAAATATGTGTCTTTGTACTATGTAGATTCCTCAGTTGAATCTTCCTAGGTTTTACCTTGAACTTCTTCACTTAGCTCCTCCAAGCTTATGTCATCTGAGCCCCTTGAATTCTAGCATAGAGCACTCCTCTTTGCTAGTCTTAGATACTCTTTCATTTAAGAGAAAGACACTGTTCAATCAATGATGGTTCTCTTTTGAACTTTGATTGTTAGAACTATCCTAGTTTGTAACAAAAGATTCAAGTCCTTATTGACCCTCACCACCTGTAGGCATAACCAAGATAATCCCCTGGACCAGAGGGTTTGGTTGAGAATGAGATCTGAATATGCTGGAAAGCAATTCAGAAGAAGAACAATATCACACAACAACTAGCCTAGATATAGAAGCTACTAGAGAAAAAAACTCAGAGCATTCAGAAGATGGTAATACTACAATCTGTCATATCCTGGATTTGGGTCCTATTTTATAGTCATGACAAGATGATGATAATAGCCAGCTTCTCTCAACCACTCTGGTTCCTATCTAGAAAGCTCTAGTTTATTATCTCAGAGAACTCCACCATAGCCAGTAATATCAACACCAGCCACATTGTCCTTGGAATTGTTGCAATCAGGATCACTATTGTCAAAAAGTGGGATTAGCTCAGGAGCATCACCCAAGTCTACACACATATAATGCAGAGTAAGGAGAGTTTCAATAATATAGTAAGTGTCTCAGATGTCTTACTTAGGTGGTAGATCCTTCAGACTAGAAAAGTAATTTTTCAACATGCTGAATGTATGCTTGATAAGAATGTGTTGTGAGGATAAGTGTTTATCAATTTTACATCAGCATACTTTTCATTAGCTCACTGCCCATTGACCTCAGGTTCAGTGGATGGCCAGAGTATCTATGGCAAAGACAGACAACCTGGAGCAAGATCAGCATATGAAAATGTTAGTTATATGATTGTTCACCTCTATAGTATACATTTCATGTCTTTTATGTCCCTATATGCACCATAACACTTACTATAGTATTCCCCACATTTCACTTTATACATACTTAACTTCCTGACCTTTCTAGGATGTCTCTAGATCAAGTTATTCCTTCCCTTTGACTTGTTACTTATCTGTTTATGTTTGTTCACAAAATATCACCCATATCCTGGAGTCCAGTGCTCCCTGCCTCTTTAGTAACTTACTCTGGACTCTAGTCCTCATCTCTTTTGGTCTCTCAGTAGCCTCTAGACATGGTCTACTTCACTCTCATCTTAAGTGTTGTGCAGATATCAAGCTACCAGTACTCACCAGTTGTTGAACAGCTCATATCATCCCTCCTCATAATATTTCTTCAATATAGCACCTGATATTCCCTGAAATTTGTGCATGTTTAATTTTCTCATTAAGCATCTTGACCTCAGAATTGCCACCACCATTGCCAGTGATAGACTCCCCTTACTGACTCTGCACTATATCTTCCTTTCAACATTCTTTCAGAAATCTGTATCAACACAGCTTCAGTATAAAGCTAGGTTTAATTCACATTTCTGTTATCTTTTTATAGATATGCTTAGCATTCATTGCCTGTAAGGTTTTAATAGAACTTACTATCACTTCTGAGAAGGGTCTCAAGCAAAAGATTGGCATCCTTGTCTGCCAGCATGGAAGCACCACCCTCCTCACAAGTGGTGAAAGCTCTCTGATGCACAGTTAGATGATAAAGTAGATGATGAGATGGAGGATGCTGATGCAGATTTTGTTAGTTATATGATTATTCACCTCTACAGTACGCATTCCATGTGTTTCATATCCTTATATGTGTCATTACACTTACTATAGTATTCCCCACATTTCACTCCATACATACTTGACTTCCTGACCTCCCTAGGATGTCCCTAGGTCGAGTTATTCCTTCCCTTTGACTCATTGCTTATCTGTTTATGTTTGTTTACAAAACATCGCCCATATCCTAGAGTCCAGTGCCCCCTGCCTCTTTGGCAACTTACTCTAAACTCTAGGTACTGTATAACTTTACTATACTCATCAATACATTGGCAACTTACTCTGGACTCTAGTCCTCATCTTTTTTGGTCTCTCAGTAGCCTCTAGAAGCGGCCCACTTCACTCCCATCTTAACAGATTTTGAGGTGTGCTATTAATAAAGCCTATAGAGTCTATCATTGTGTTTGAGGTCTTTCAAAAAAACAGCATTTTTTAATATAAGAAAAGATAGAAGCCGAAAGGAAATTTAGATCTTTAGATAGGTCAAAATGATTTAATCTGGCCCAGAAAATAGTATTGATACAGATCTAATGCTATTGAATGAATTGTAAATGGGTATCACTGTGAATTGCTGGTATTAAGGAGATATCATAATAGTGAGTTGCTCCTCACACAATCCCACTCTACCTACCATTCTGATGCTAATGTCATTGTGCTTACATCCACTAGGATCCTGCTGCTAGTCACGGTGCTCATTCTTACTGTTTTTGCCTTGTAGTGTCAAAGAAGAGCTGACCTTGAGTTTAATAGTGACTGGTAGGGAATGATAATGAGGCAGAATCTAACTTTTTGATGTAACTAGGGGATGAGTATATGGCAGTCTTTCCAGCCCCAGTGGGCATTACAATAAATGTATGAGAGGTACCTTAGTAGAGGACCTTAATGGTGAGGGCTTGCTGGATGCTTTTGAATGAAGCTGAAGAGTCTTGCAGATATAAACAGAGGCTGTGGATGTGAATACAAGCTATTTTGAGAGGACCAATGTCTTGAATAAGATGCTGAGAGGCTTGAGCAGCGGAACCTTAAAGAAGCATCTAATGTGTATGATTGATCTTATCATTAGTTAACTGCTGCAAATCAATAATTTTGGCATTGTAGGCACAAGATTCTTTGCTAGCAACAGTCTGTTGTGAGGCTGCATGCTCAAGGTTTACAAGGGTGGCAGATATCATCTTATAAATGTCAGCATAGGATATCTTAGGCTGTAGATGGGGGATGTTGGGCTGTGGTTCATTAAGCTACCTCCAATATCTTTTTAACACACAAAATAAATCAGACAGCATGTCCTCATGAAGCAGATCCACATCAGTTCATAGTACAATCTACTGGTGCTGGTGGTGTGTCCAAAGATTTCATCAAGGGCTCCCCCTGGTTGCTGTCATTGTCAAAGTCAACATTGACTACACAACACATAAAGGTCTTCATTATTTTCCACCACATCTGTAAGCCTATAGGTATATAAAGGTACTTAGTGGTGTGAGCTTGAAAAGTGCAGGAAATGTCTTCACTGTGCAGGGGTTTACTGAAGTGAGTGAAAATTTCAGCACCTAGAACGAGAGTCTTCTTGTTGATAGCAGCAATTCAATAGTCAGCGACATAGTGTAGGGGGCCAGCCAGATACATAATTGCTCTGGTCAGAGGGGGATAAATTGGACAGGCTATGAATCTGTCTGGGTAGTTGGAATATTGGCAAGACTTGGGCCCAGAGTGCTTCAAACAGGTTGTTGGGGTCTGTGTTAAGGTCATACTCAAATAATATCAGATCCAAAGGGCTTTGGCCTCAGCTCATATGCTGTGCCCCTTTCCCGAGTATAGCCCAGTGTTTCAGAAAGCTATATGTATTGTACCCAAAGATCCAGATGGCTATGGTAGCGTATCTGAAGGTCCGGATGACTATTGTATGATATCCAAAGGTAAGGATAAGTATTGTATTCCTATCTGAAGGCATGTCTGGATATCAGATGAGAGTATATAGGCTAGCCTAGACAAGTCTAAGACTAGAAAATAACAGAGTGTAGACTATCCAAAGATAGAGGCGGATACATTAGACTTATCGGATACAATCCTTAAGTCTCAGAGAGTGACAAGAGTTTATTAGACTCAAGTCCGGATAGTGGAATGAGAACAATCTAAGATGATATTTGAACTGGGGTACTACAGGACATATACAAGAGTTTATATATGATAGAACTAACCAAAAGGGTATGCACAAAGTATTGCAATGTATAAGCAACACTTATTACAAGTCAAACATAGGCCAGAAGTTAATCACAGGTTAACAGATCAGTAAACATAGCTGGAAGTAAGCATAACCGATATACCGGAAGGGAAGATATACCGAATGGAGGAATTAAGCAGTGTTTAATTTTATATGCACAGGATATGAATGAAGAAGCTTATTATAATGGATCTGAAACAGATCTGTAGATTGGATCTGATTGGATCTGGGATCTAGAACTTCGGATGAGAAATGTGAATGTATGGGATATGACAGTCTGTCAAGAATGAGTAGCCAGGAGTTTGGTTGTAAAGAGGATCCTTGGGCCAACATGTTGGATCCTTAAGGCAGGTTTTGAATTAGGCCATATCTGCCCTTCATACAGAGAGGATCAACTCATCTGTGCAGGTCAAAAGTGATTTAACCATGTCTTTGATATGAGATATTATAAAAGGTGGGCCATCACTAGAGTACCATATGGTTGTCATATCCCATACATTCATGCTTCTCATACGAAGTTCCAGATCCCAGATCTGTTATGATAAGCTTCTTCATTCATATCCTGTTTATATAACATTAAACACTGCTTAATTACTCCATTCGGTATATCTTCCCTTCCGGTATATCGGTTATGCTTACTTCCAGCTATGTTTACTGATCTGTTAACCTGTGATTAACTTCTGGCCTATGTTTGACTTGTAATAAGTGTTGCTTATACATTACGATACTTTGTGCATAGCCTTTCGCTTAGTTCTATTGTATATAAACTCCTGTATATGTTCTGTAGTACCTCAGTTTGAATATCATCTTAGATTGTTCTCATTCCACTATCCAGACTCGAGTCTAATAAACTCTTGTCACCCTCTGAGACTTAAGGATTGTATCTGATAAGTCTAATGTATCCGCCTCTATCTTTGGATAGTCTACACTCTGTTAGTTTCTAGCCTTAGACTTGTCTAGGCTAGCCTATATACTCTCATCTGATATCCAGACATGCCTTCAGATAGGAATATGATACTTATCCTTACCTTTGGATATCATATGATAGTCGTCTGGACCTTCAGATACACTACTATAGCCATCCAGATCTTCGGATACAATACATATAACTTTCTGAAATACTGGGCTATACTCAGGAAAGGGGAACAGTGTATGAGCTGAGGCTGAAGCCCTTCGGATCCAATATCATTTGAGCATGACCTTAACAGTATATTTGAACTCACACCTTTCCGAGTATACTTACAACACTTCCCATGGCTCCTACTAGAGTTGTACAGAATTCCCTCCGTAATGCTGGACTCGCGTCCATGCAATGAGACCCCACACCCATAGTCAATACCTTCACCAGTTTCTCTCAATGCTGTTCTAGCATTTCTGGACCAGCTCAGAGTATATTCAAGTTGATGAACTGTAGGTATTTAGAGACTCTTATGCATAGATGATGAAGGTGGAGATTTAGATGATGAATTAGATTACAATGAAGATGATGGTTTTCATTGTCTGCTCTTAAAGCTCCAGATCTTAATACCAAGCTGGGTAAGGACGGAAAGCTAACAGCCGAGGAACATCAAAGATGTTTAGATAAGAAACTCTGCCTATTCTGTGGCGGACCTGGGCACTCTGCTTGGGACTGCACAGTCGACCTCTCATGCTGCTAAAGGACGTGCAGCCACGGTCACTCCTGAAACTAAACAGGAGGCTTCATCCGAAGCAAAAAAATAGTCCGCGACCCTCCTGGCTCTGCACAGGATGAGGGTCGAATTGACTCGACCCGTGCTAAGGAGTTAAGACTTAAGCTGTTGCGCTTTCAAATCTGACTTCACTTTGTCCATACGTTTCACTTCTGGACTATCCTAGTATCTCTGAATTTCCAGCTCTTGTAGATTGTGGTTCCTCTCATTGTTTTATAGAAACTAGTCTCGTCTGAAAACAAAAACTCCGTACATATCCGATTCCTCCTATTCCACTCTGCTTGTTTGATGGTACTTGTAATACTACCATTTCCGAAGCTATAGATCTCTCCGTCTGTTTCTCTTCCGGCAAAGTTACCTCCGAAACATTTTACGTTACTCCTTTGGATTCATCTTGTCTTATCGTCCTTGGATATAGCTGGCTTTCCCTACACAATCCATTGATTGATTGGGTTACAGGCAGCATCGACTTCCGGACAACATCTCATAGAATGCCATCGACCCCTCCGACGTCACCTCCACTTCCGGATCCCATTCCTACAGTGGAACCTCACCCTCCAACTTTGCCAGAACCATCCACTGATAATCCAGTTCCTAATATATCGCTAATCAATGCAGTAGCCTTTTGCAGGGCCTGTAAATTAGAAGGATCCACCCAGTTCAGCATTTACCTTCGTCTGTCCGGAGTAGATCTCCACTCTGCTAAGCTCTCGTCTGAAGGTCTGGACCTATCCGGAGTGCCTTTGGATTATCATGAGTTTGTGGACGTCTTCAATAAGGGAAAGGCTAGTCAACTTCCTCCTCATTGTCCATACAATCTCAATTTGGAGGAAGGATCCGCCCCACCCCTTGGAACTATTTATCTGTTATCCCCGGTAGAGCTTGAAGTTCTTAGAAAGTTTCTTGATGAAAATATCACTACCGGACTCCTCTGTTCCTCTTCCTCTCCTCACGGAGCACCCGTCCGCTTTGTCAAGAAAAAGGATGGTTCCTTACGCCTTTGTGTGGACTTCCGTGGCCTCAACCAGATAACCAAGAAAGACCGATATCCATTACCTCTCATATCCGACCTATTGGAATCCCCTAGCCACGCCAAAATCTATACGAAGATTGACCTCCGTTCCACTTATCATCTCGTCCGGATCGCGTCCGGAGATGAGTGGAAGACTGCCTTCCAAACGCGCTATGGTTCCTATGAATGGTTGGTTATGCCTGAAGGTCTCACCAATGCACCGGCTGCGTTCCAGCAGTTTGTCAATAGCATCTTCGCCGATGTGCTAGACATATGTGTTATTGTCTATCTGGATAACATCCTTATATATTCCCAAGACCTCGCATCCCATAAGAATCACGTCCGAGAAGTACTTCAACACCTCCGCAAGCATCGGCTCTATGCCAAACCCGAAAAATGCAAATTCCATTCCACGTCCATGGAGTACCTTGGTTATCTCTTATCTACGGATGGCCTTACTATGTCTAACGAGAAAGTACAAGCTATCGTAGACTGGCCGGAACCTCGGAAGGTTAAGGATATTCAATCCTTCCTCGGATTTGCAAATTTCTATCGTCGATTCATCTATAACTACTCGGATATCGTAGTTCCGCTTACACGGCTTACCCGCAAGGATGCACCTTGGAATTTTTCGGATGAGTGCCGGAAATCCTTTGAAACGCTCAAGAAAGCTTTTACTATGGCTCCAATACTAACGCATTGGATGCCGGACGTTCCTTTGATTGTGGAAACGGACGCTTCGGACTACACTATCGCTGGCATACTGTCCATAGTATGTCTGGATTCTGAAATCCGTCCAGTAGCGTTCTATTCCAGAACCCTTACCCCTCCGGAACTCAATTATGATACCCATGATAAGGAACTCTTAGCTATTCATGAGGCTTTTTGGACCTGGCGACACTATCTAGAAGGCTTGTCTGAGCCTGTTGACATTGTCACGGACTATAAGAACCTTGAGTATTTCGTGACTACCAAACTCCTCTCTAGCTGTCAGGCTCAGACTAGCAAATGGATCCGAAATGCTCCATTTCCTTAACTATTTCCTGGCGCCTTTTCTCTTCTGCTTGCTGGATCCGGATCTCCGCTTGCCTCACTTTCTCCAGATCCGCTAAGCACTTCCGCTCTGCCTCTTGAGCCCTCAAAGCCTCTTCCTCCATCCGGGCCGCTTCTTCCGCATCCAAAATCTGTTGCCTAAGCTCCTCAAGCCTAGCCCTAGCAGATTTCTGAGCTCCAGAGTTGTTGCCAGACATTTTTCAAGTTAAGCTAGTGTGTGTTAATAAGTGGGGGGTAGGAATCACCTGCGACACTTTGGCATTGGTATATCTGTGGAAATCCGAACTCAGCAATACTACCATCATTCTTCTCCATCGATTCTCACATTCCTTGTCCAGACTGGATCTATGATTCTTGGGCTTATTCCTTATCTTTGGATAGGAATACGATACTTGTCTCTACATCCAGATACCATACGATAGTCGTCCGGACCTTCGGATACGCTACGATAGCCATCTGGATCTTCGGATACGATAAGTATAGCATTCTGAAATACGGGGCTATACTCGGGAAAGGGCCACAGTGTATGAGCTGAGGCTGAAGCCCTTCGGATCTGAACCTATTTGAGTACGACCTTAACACTCTTGCTCAGAAAAGATATCAAGGACCTGCGGACATGCTGTGAAAGACAACTCTAGTTAGAGTGATAGAAACTATCCCCTAACCAGATATATGTCGAAGCTCTGCCCAGCTGTTACACTTGCAAGCAAGAACGTTCGACCCGAGGGGCATGCTGTCTGATATAAGTTCGATAGTCAGTACTAAGCAAAGAACACAAAATCCCAAGGTCGGGGAACAAGTCTGAAGGTATGGCGTGAAGTCCGAGGTGCGGAAAATCGGGTCCAATGTGCAGAGATGCAGAGATGTAAGGAGTGGGTTGGAGATGGGCTGGAGATGGTAAGGAGCATCAAGGAAATGACAGGTAACGGATTTGGGTAACGGGTAATAGGTAACGGGTAACGGGTAAACAGGTATATTGAATGGGTAACTCTAGGGACAGGTATGGGTGACCAAGTATCGGGGATTTCTCCCTCCTACTAAGTGGTAATTGTAATCTTAGTCGCCCAACCCTATATAACTAGCTACGTGAAAATCCAGAGTAGATAGGTGAAAGTAGGTATCAAAACTTCGGGTCCGATAGTATGTAACAAGCCATGAGGTACTGCGGCCTGTGAGAATACATGTAATAGCGCTGCCCACTCAATCAGCAACATGTAATAACTAGATACGCACCAGTGGGGTTAAGCAGGACTGGACTGGACATAGGTAGGACAAGTGCGATGATCACCAAGTGGGTCTGAAGTGTTGGAGATGCGGAGATGGTAGGATGGCATCGGAGATGGACAGGGATTGACATACATTGCAAATTAAGGTGTTTGCAGGTCAGCCCAAAAGATATCGCCACAGCGCATCAGATACCCACTCCGGACTTCAAAGTTGGAGAACAGGTATTTGTGAAAGCTAAATACTTCCGTTCCACTCGTCCATCCAAGAAACTATCAGAAAAGAACTTAGGTCCATTTGAGAGTATAGCTTGTCCAAGATCACATTCCATTACCATATGACTTCCAGATTCTATGCATTCTGTCCATCCTGTTTTCCATGTATCCCAACTAGAACCTGCAACACCAAACACCATTCCTAATCGTATCCAACCCCCTCCACCTCCAGTAGAAGTTAATGGAGAACTTGAGTATGAGATATCCGAAATCCTAGACTCTAAGCTAGACCGACAAAGAAGACAATGTCAACTCTTATACCTTGTCCAATGGTCCGGATATGAAGGAATGGATGAAGAGACTTCATGGTTATGTTAAGATGGGAGTGAAGTGGGCCGCTTCTAGAGGTTACTGAGAGACCAAAAAGATGAGGACTAGAGTCCAGAGTAAGTTGCCAATGTATTGATGAGCATAGTCAAGTTATACAGTACCTAGAGTCCAGAGTAAGTTGCCAAAGAGGCAGGGAGCACTGGACTCTAGGATATGGGCGATGTTTTGTAAACAAATGTAAACAGATAAGCAATGAGTCAAAGGGAAGGAATAACTCGACCTAGGGACATCCTAGGGAGGTCAGGAAGTCAAGTATGTATGAAGTGAAATGTGGGGAATATGTAGAGGTGAATAATCATATAACTAACACTCCCCCCTGATTGTGCACCTCTCACAATCAAGAGCTCCCCCCTAATCGGACAAGTCCCATCATTTGACAATGTCCACTTTGACTCGAGGCAGGGCCTTGGTCAGGATATCTGCAGGTTGCTTTGCAGTGGGGACAAAGACAGGAGAGATCACCTGTCTGTCCACCTCATCGTGCAGCCAGTAGTAGCACAAGTCCAGCTGCTTCATGCGTCCATGATGCTCCGGGTGCTTGGCAACAGAGATAGCAGACTGGTTTTCTATCTAAGGACAGACGAAGCACCCACTGGGAAACCCATTTCCAACAGCAGTTTGCGCATCCACTTGATCTCCTTACCTGCCTCGACTGCAGCGATGTACTCTGCCTCAGTAGTGGACAGAGCAATGACTCCCTGAAGCTTGGAGCTCCAGGAGACCGCCCAGTGCCTATCTTGATGATATAACCACCAGTAGAGCGCCCGGTATCCTTGCAACCACCATGATCAGCATCAGAGAAGGTAGAGAACAACTCAGTGGAATGAGGGTCAGGCTTATAGACAAGTGATTGATCAATAGAGCCCTTGACATAGTGAAGGAGATGCTTGACAGCTTGCCAGTGAGCAATGCCTGGGTTGGAGTTGAACCGGGCAAGGACACCAACAGTGTAGGCAATGTCAGAGCGAGTGATGGTGGCTAGGTACATCAGAGTGCCAACAGCAGCAAGGTAGGGCACACCACGCATGAAAAACACCTCCTCAGCGGTCTGAGGTGATTGAGAGCAAGAGAGACGAAGATTGGGCTCCATGGGGGTGGTGACAGGCTTGCAATCAGCCATGCCAAAGCGCTCGAGGATGTCAAGTGAATACTGACACTGGGAGAGGGATATGGTGCAATTAGAATGGTCTCTATCTATCTTGATGCCCAAGAGCTGGGTGGTAGGACCAAGGTCACAAAGTTTGAAGTACTGGGAGAGCTGGGATATGATTTGGATGATGGAAGTGAGAGATTTCAATGCAAAGGTCATGTCATCAACAAAGACAGGGGGAATGATGCGATCGTCACCTTGAGAGTAGACATAGATTGCTGCATCAGAGTACGTCTGCCTGAACCCAAGAGACTTGAGCACAGCTCTCATCTTCTTGTTCCAGCAATTGCCCCCTTGTTTGATGCCATAGATGGACTTGTCTAGAAGACAAACCAGTCCCTTAGGATCGCCCTCAGCAAAGCCTTCAGTTGCTCCATGTAGACCTCGCAGTTCATCTCTCCATTGAGGTAAGCATGAGAGACATCAACAGAGCGGAGTTGAAGATCATGAATGGCAGCCATAGCTAGGACAATGCGGATGGTGGGCATGCGTACCTAGGAGCAAATATCTCGAGGTAGTCAAAGCCAGGGCGCTGATTATAGCCCTTGGCCACAAGGCGTCCCTTGTAGTGCTCAATGGAGCCATCAGCATTGCGCTTGACTTTGAACACCCACCTTGAGCCTATGACCTTGCGGTCTTTAGGCCTCTCGACTAGTCTCCAAGTCCCATTGCTCTGGTGAGCAGCCAGCTCCTCAAGCGCAGCTTGGTGCCATTGCTCTGTATCAGGACGACGCAGGGCCTCTGCAAATGACATTGGCTCAGCTGAGGCGGCCACAGAATGGTGCACCTCAAAACCCACATCAGATCCTCCACATCATCATCTACTTCATCATCTAACTGCGCATTAGAGAGCTTCTTCCACCACTCGCGAGGAGGGCGGTGCTCTCATGCTGGCAGTCTGGCACCAATGCCAACCAGAGAAGCAGGTGGTGGAGGAGCTGAGGGCATGCTTTTATGGTCTTAATGAAGGTTTGTGGGAGGTTGAAAGTTTTGAGGGATGCTAGTAAGTAATCATGTTTTATTCTGTTGTATGCCTTTTCTTGATCTAGTGCAATCAGGACTCTGTTCTCCTCAGTGATGTCTGCATAGTCTATCATCAGTTGTGCTAGCCAGATGGGGTCGAAGATGGATCTTTGTGGTATGAATCCACTTTGATCGGGATGAATCAGTGAGTGTATCTCTCAAGCTAGTTGCATTGCTAGTACTTTGGTGAGAATCTTATAGTCAGTGTTTAGTAGGGTTATTGGGCAGTAGTTTTCTGTCTTGGTCCTGTCTTTTTTCTTGTATATGGGGCACATCCAGCCCAGCAAGAAGTCTGTTTGTTCATCGACACCATGTTTTTGTACATCATTTATGACTATGGTGAGAGTTTTTATTATGTTGAAGCTTGGAATGTCTTTTTTCTTGTCATCTAGGTGTTTTTCATTTAGGCTTTTCCAAACTTCGTAAGGTATCCCATCAATGCTGGCTGTGCTACCTGTCTTAGAGGCATATAGTGCTTTGAGTATGCTATTTTCCTTTAGTGGGTTGTGTAGTGGTGAGTCTTCATTTTGCAGTTTTTGTGCTCGTGGAATTTCTCGCAGTGTGTTTCTTATTTCTGTTGCTCTTATTTCCATTTCTAGGTTGATAGGGTGTCTTCTTGAAGGTTCTCATGGTAATCATGCGCAATTTCTGCCATGTGATCTGATCATGAGGCTAGGCGGTGTAAGGAAATCGCATCTACCCATTGATTTTGAGGTCCTACAGGCCTGAACTCCAATGCTCGTATCACCACACTCAGAGCGTGCGCTTCGCGCACCTCACACCTTGCCCCTACCACCATGCACCTGTCCCTCCCTTGTCCTTGCTGGTTTACTGGTGAGTCATCTCAATTACTACAAATACACTTACTTCAGATCCGCACGTGCACCTTACATATAGTTACATACATATTAATTGCTAATATTTGGGAGCGCATGCTATTTGGTTCAGTACCGTGTGCCTTTGCGCTTATAGATACAGTATATAGAGACCTTACTAGACCTTTAGTTCACATGCTTTGCACACTCCCCACTCCTTAGCTATAGTTCGATTTGGAGAACATTGAATATATATTTCTGGTTTTATTGCCGACCTGTGCACCCAAGCCATATCACATACTGCACCTTTAATGTGTGCGCCTTAGAGCACCCTCCCTCATCATAAAGAGAGTCCCTTGCTCATATTCCAAGGTTCTCCCTCTCAGTAGCTGTCCTATGGGTCAAGTATATACCTCGCGCCTGGGTCTTACTGCAGAGTTTTCTTCCATACTCAATTCTGCCTTTTCATCTCTGTAGCCGAGCTCACCCTTCAGCTGTTTTGGTTAGGTATTTTTAGTCTATGTATGATGTCCCGTAGCTTCTTACTGCTGTTTATTCTAGACCAATATGTACTTATCATTTTGCCTTTGGCTGCCCATTTTGCATGGGCTTGTTGTTGTTTGTTTTTGAATCTTTGTTTTCTAAATGGGTAATTTCACTTTTGATCCATGCTTTTTGTTGGCATGTTGATTCATTTGTGTTGATGTCATTGTTTTCCATTGTTTTCATAAGTTTTCTTCAAGTTGCCTCACTTGTTGTTTAATTTTGTATAAGTGTTCTTTTGCAGTGGTTTTGTGATGTCATGCATGGTATGGGACTCATACCATGACATAGATAGACAGGAAGTAATCACAGAGAGTGTACTAAGGTATACCTCATTGTATTATAAGCCTGGTTTCATTCTGACAGATTTACTTGTATTTATATTTCCTGTATGTTAGTTTTTCCTTCAATTTTTTTTTATGGCTGTTCCAGCCCAGTGAGCCACCAAGATGTGTTTGTAAGCATGTCATGTGACTGGCAATATTCTGATTTGTAAGGATTCATCATGCTTTGTAATACTACTTTCTATATATGTAAACTACTTTGTAAGCAGCTGATTCAGCACTGCCAAATGGCATGGTTAGTAAGCCACTGACTTACTAATGCTGTGATGAGTCATGCTTAGTAAAATGGTCTCCCAAAAAGCTATAAAAGGAGCTCATTTTGCACTGAGTAATAACAGCTTCTTGTTAAGATGGGAGTGAAGTGGGCCGCTTCTAGAGGCTACTGAGAGACCAAAAGAGATGAGGACTAGAGTCCAGAGTAAGTTGCCAATGTATTGATGAGTATAGTAAAGTTATACAGTACCTAGAGTCCAGAGTAAGTTGCCAAAGAGGCAGGGAGCACTGGACTCTAGGATATGGGCGATGTTTTGTAAACAAACGTAAACAGATAAGTAATGAGTCAAAGGGAAGGAATAACTCGACCTAGGGACATCCTAGGGAGGTCAGGAAGTCAAGTATGTATGGAGTGAAATGTGGGGAATACTATAGTAAGTGTAATGACGCATATAAGGATATGAAACACATGGAATGCGTACTGTAGAGGTGAATAATCATATAACTAACACTTCTGTTAAGGTCATACTCAAATGATATCAGATCCAAAGGGCTTTGGCCTCAGCTCGTATGCTGTGCCCCTTTCCCAAGTATAGCCCAGTATTTCAGAAAGCCATATGTATTGTATCCAAAGATCTAGATGGCTATGGTAGCGTATCTGAAGGTCCGGACGACTATCGTATGATATTCAAAGGTAAGGATAAGTATTGTATTCTTATCCAAAGATATGTCCGGATATCAGATGGGAGATATAGACATGTCTAAGGCTAGAAACTAACAGAGTGTAGACTATCTGAAGATAGAGGCGGATACATTAGACTTATCGGATACAATCCTTAAGTCTCAGAGGGTGACAAGAGTTTATTAGACTCGAGTCTGGATAGTGGAATGAGAACAATCTAAGATGATATTTGAACAAAGTGCTATAGAACATATACAGGAGTTTATATACAATAGAACCAACTGAAGGCTATGCACAAAGTATAAGCAATGTATAAGCAACACTTATTACAAGTCAAATGCAGGCCGGAAGTTAATCACAGGTTAATGAATCAGTAAGCATAGCTGGAAGTAAGCATAACCGATATACCAGAAGGGAAGATATACTGAATGGAGGAATTAAGCAGTGTTTAATGTTATATGAACAGGATATGAATGAAGAAGCTTATCATAATGGATATGGAATGGATCTGTGGATCAGATCTGATTGGATCTGGGATCTGAAACTTTGGATGAGAAGCGTGAATGTATGGGATATGACAGCTTCCCACTTTCACTTTTCTCTCAAACCATGTGAGAGTCCATAAGAATTTCAGTGCAGGCCAAGAGTTGCCTTGAAGTAAGATTAAGTTTATCAGAGGCTAGTTATATACAACTAAATAGGGATTGCTTATACAACACCAGAACAGCTTTCAGACTAGGCTTTACATTTTCAACCAGGGACTCTCTCTTTTTCAGGAAGGGAGACACATAGGGACACATCAAAGTTGAAACAGACTTTCATAGGTTGCAACAGGACCTACAAGATTGAGACATATCTTAGTATCAGATCATTCAGGGTATCTTTTGAAGACACCACCTGGGAACAACAAGAAGAGGACACTTTACATAAATCCTCCCAAGAACTCACAAGTTATCTACCACAAAGTAGAAAAGTTGTAGACCATGTACTGAAGGACTGGCAAGAAGTCTTATCACTGTGTAGTTGTGTTGTCACTATGCTCATTCAATATAAGACCCTTAAGTAGTAAGACAGTGATGTGTCTTATCTTCGATTTGAAGGTTTCCCAGCTTCATTGTGGGTTCTCTGTTTCTGACCATTGTTGAAGGTTGGTGAGTTCTCATTGGGTTCATTTGCCTATTTCACTGATCTTTTTTATGAACTTCTCATTGTTTAGTAGGCTGATCGGCCATGACCATCAGCCTCCCCCCATGAATGGGGTGTTTATCGGTGTGTATCTGACTAGAATCATTCTATGGTCCATAGATATAGTTGATGTGCATGAGTCCCATCCATGGATGCTGAGTTTGTGGGCTGGTGAGGAGTAGATGCAATCGAGGCACGAATGTGAGTTCATGTTACTGTAGAAAGTGAAGGCTCTCATTGTTGGGTTATTGATTCTCCAGGAGTCTTGTATGTTCAGCTGGAATCTTAGGTTTTGGAGTGCTTCTGTCACTTGTTCATTGTTGAGGTGGGCAGGAGTGTGGTCTAGGGTGTCTTCCATGACATTGAAATCTCCCATTAGGAAGTCAGGGTTTGGTTGTTAGTTATGTGATTATTCACCTCTACAGTACGCATTCCATGTGTTTCATATCCTTATATGCGTCATTACACTTACTATAGTATTCCCCACATTTCACTCCATACATACTTGACTTCCTGACCTCCCTAGGATGTCCCTAGGTCGAGTTATTCCTTCCCTTTGACTCATTGTTTGTCTGTTTACATTTGTTTACAAAACATCGCCCATATCCTAGAGTCCTGTGCTCCCTGCCTCTTTGGCAACTTACTCTGGACTCTAGGTACTGTATAACTTTACTATACTCTCAATACATTGGCAACTTACTCTGGACTCTAGTCCCTCATCTCTTTTGGTCTCTCAGTAGCCTCTAGAAGCGGCCCACTTCACTCCCATCTTAACAGGTTATGAGCCCTGCGCTCTAGCCGCTTCAAAACTCGTCATAGCTCAAGATCTACTGAAGATATCGACTTGATTCTTTCACCAGTCGATTCCTCGACCTCGAAATACCCCATCTACGCTTTCCCTACTCTAATCAGCTCTCAGGAGGTCGAGTTCATCTCCCTTCTTTACATCTCACTCATATCTACACATATCTCCTATCATCTGCGACTTTTCACCTCCATATCTCGCTCCCCTGTAACCTGCCGCCTTATCAGTGTTCACCATCGTCTTCTACGACCTTGATAACCCCCTGGAGCGTGTTAGAAGTCTTGTGGAGCGTCTGGATCAGCAGTGATAAGGAGATCAGTTAGAGATCAGTGATTGTAGGGCCCATAGTGCGCCCCTTTCTGCATCTCTTGCCTCATATCGAGGTCTATTCATCATATATCTGACTTGGAGTGCTGTCCATCGTGTTCAGCGCCTTCTAAAGCCCCCATCTGCACTCCTGCATCGTCCCTGGTCGAGCCCATCGCTCCCAGCATCCCATCTTTCCATCTATCCCCTATCAGCACCAGATCTCTTATCAGTCTCCTATCTAAGGGTCTCCTATCCATTATCCTTGCACCCTCACGTCCTCAGCTCACTTCCTGCGCCTCCCTGCATCGTCTACACTCCATCACACCCACTCCTAAGCCTTGCATCACCCTTGCTCCATGTCTACTGAGACCACATCCACCAAGTCACCTGCTGTGCTGACAGAGGCCAACTACTCTACCTGGAAAGGAGAGATGAAGGCCTATCTGCGCACTAAGGGACTCTGGCTGCTTGTCTCTGGCAAGGAGAGTCGCCCTACCAGCCTCTGAGCCTGAGGAGCAAGCCAAGTGGGATCAGAAGCAGGACAAGGCAGCAGGTGAACTATTTCTCCACTGCTCTGCAGACCAAAGGCTGCACTTTGAGGACGTTCAGGACAACCCTGTCAAGATCTGGACTACCCTCGAGTCTACCCATGTCCAGCAGCTTCCTGCTACGCGTTTCAACGCCTGGGATGACTTCTTCACCATCAGGAAGCGCCCTGATGAGTCCTTGAGCACCCTTATTGCCAGGATTGAGGAGGGCATGGCCAAGATTCAAAGACTGCGCCCCCAGGACTCTAGTAAGCCCTACAGTCTTGCTGATCTTGATGCTGAGCTGGTCTCTATGGCCATGATTCATGCTTTGGGCGACGACTATGCCCAATTTGCGTCCAGCCTGATCCTGCTCAAGTCCTTGGACAAGAAGGAGCTCAAGGCCGCCTTCCTTGCTGAGGAGACTCAGCACCGTCGTCGTGCTGATGCCCTTGGAGCGTCCTCTGGTGATTCTGCCCTTGTCTCTGCCGCTGGGGCGCCTCCTAGTAGCTGTAAGTGCGGTGCTAATGCTGTCTGCGACTTCTGTGAGAAGGCAGGCCATTGCGTGCACAAGTGCTTTGCCATGCAGCGTGCTAGAGATGCACACAAGACTAGGCAGGCGTCCAATCAGTCTGGTAAGCCAGGCAAGAGGTCTAGGAACGCTAACAAGGCCTCTGAGGCGCCCTCTACCACGCCCCAGCCCTCACTTGGGTCCAATACCTTGTCCAATGCGTCCTCCAGTGTCCCTGCATCTGCAAACATGTCCTCCACTGTCCAGAACGTGACTGAGTTTGCTGGTAATGCAAGTCTTCGCTCTTTTGACTCTTCTAGTCCTCTATGCCCTCTCCAGCTCGATGCTGACGTTGATTGGAATGCAGACACAGGGGCCACTTCTCATATGACCCCCCATCGCCATTATATTCGCAACTACACCCCAAAACGCGTGCCAATTCGACTTGCCGACTCTACTATTGTCTACTCAGCTGGGGTGGGGTCAGTGGTCTTTAATCCTGTGTCTGTGGGCGAGGTAAAGAGTCTTAGAGCGGTCGAGTTCACTCGAGTCTTGCATGTACCTGATCTTCGTAACAATCTCCTCTCAGTCTTGTATTTAACTCGAAACTGCGGCTTCCATGTCGATATATCCTCTTCTCACATGACCTTCTGTCGACCTAAGGGCTCTCCTCTCTTCTATGCCTCTATCAACTCTAACAACGCCGCGTTTCTGGACGGCACCACCTCTCCTATCACCAAGTTTGCTTCCCCAGCTTCTACTTGTCCCCTGGACATTGCCCTCTGGCATCGCAGACTTGCTCATCACCACATAGCTGGTGTTAGGACGCTTATAGACCGTAATCTGGTCACTGGACTTAGGCTGGACTCAAGGGCGTCCCCAGACCCCATCTGCGAGCCTTGCCTTGCTGGTAAGATGCATGCCAACCCCTTCGCTTCTAGTGAGTGGAGGGCGAGCCGTCCTTTGGAGCTTGTTCACACTGATGTCCATCAGCTCCCCTACCGCACTTTCAGTGGTTATCGCTATTGGGTCACCTTCATTGATGACTACTCGCGTTATCGCTTTGTCCTGCCCATCAAGGCCAAGTCAGACGTCTTTGAGGCGTTCAAGACCTTCAAAGCATATGCTGAGAACCAGTCTGAGCGCCGCATCAAGACTCTGAGGGATGATAAAGGTGGTGAGTACATGTCCAATGCTTTCCTTGACTTCACAACCCAGAGTGGCATTGTGCGTCAGCACACAGTCAGGGCTTGTCCTCAGCAGAATGGTGTTGCAGAGCGAGCCAACAGGGTCTTAGCTGAGCGCATAACCACCATGCTGGATGAGTCTGGCCTTCCAAAGGCCTTCTGGGGTGAGTGTCTTGCGGCTTTGGTTCATGTCTGGAACAGGTGCCCCACTGATGCAGTGGACAATGCCACGCCTTATGAGCTGTCGCATGGGCGCAAGCCTGATGTCTCCCACCTGAGAGTGTGGGGGTGCACTGCCTATGTGCATGTGCAGAAGGACAAGCGCTCTGCGCTCGAGTCCCATATGGAAAAGTGCGTGTTGATTGGCTATCCAGATGGTTATAAGGGCTGGAAGTTCTACAACCCCACCACCAAGCGCACTGTCATCTCAGAGCGTGCTGACTTTGATGAAAGGTATCTCCTTCTGTCTAAGAGACCTGATGCGCTTCTGCCCCCTCCTTTGCCCACCGTCGAGTCTAGGGTGATTCCTGACTCTGATAATGATGATGATGCTGACTCTGATGAGACACTGACTCATGGGGGGGAGGGAATCCACCAGGTCCACCAGTTCCACCTGCCATCGCTCCAGCGCCTCCTGCATTGCCTATTCAGCATGCAGCTGACCCAGATGTCCCAGATGTCCATCCTGGCGATAGACCTGGTGTCTTGAAGCCTGATCCAGCATCTCCTCAGCCTCTTGCACACGCACCAGTTGTGCCAGTGCCCTCAGTTCCTCCACCACCTGCTTCTCCAGTTGGCATTGGTGCCAGACTGCCAGCACGAGAGCGCCGCCCTCCTCGCGAGTGGTGGAAGCTCTCTAATGCTCAGTTAGATGATGAAGTAGATGATGATGTGGAGGATGCTGATGTGGGATTTGAGGTGTGCCATTCTGTGGCCGCCTCAGCTGAGCCAATGTCATTTGCGGAGGCCCTACATGGAGCAACCTGAAGGCTTTGCTGAGGGTGATCCTAAGAGACTGGTTTGTCTTCTAGACAAGTCCATCTATGGCACCAAGCAAGGGGGCAATCACTGGAACAAGAAGATGAGAGCTGTGCTCGAGTCTCTTGGGTTCAGGCAGACGTACTCTGATGCAGCAATCTATGTCTACTCTCGAGGCAAAGACCGCATCATCCTGCCTGTCTTTGTTGATGACATGACCTTTGCATCGAAATCTCTCACTTCCATCAACCAAATCATATCCCAGCTCTCCCAGCACTTCAAACTTCGTGACCTTGGTCCTACCACCCAGCTCTTGGGCATCAAGATAGATAGAGACCGTCCCAATCGCACCATATCCCTCTCCCAGCGCCAGTATTCACTTGACATCCTCGAGCGCTTTGGCATGGCTGATTGCAAGCCTGTCACCACCCCCATGGAGCCCAATCTTCGTCTCTCTCGCTCCCAATCACCTCAGACCACTGAGGAGGTGTCTTTCATGCGTGGTGTGCCCTACCTTGCTGCTGTTGGCGCTCTGATGTACCTAGCCACCACCACTCGCCCCGACATTGCCTACACTGTTGGTGTCCTTGCCTGGTTCAACTCCAACCCAGGCATTGCTCACTGGCAAGCTGTCAAGCATCTCCTTCGCTATGTCAAGGGCTCTATTGATCAAGCGCTTGTCTACAAGCCTGACCCTCATTCCACTGAGTTGTTCTCTACCTTCTCCGATGCTGATCATGGTAGTTGCAAGGATACCGGGCGCTCTACTGGTGGTTATATCATCAAGATAGGCACTGGTGCGGTCTCCTGGAGCTCCAAGCTTCAGGGAGTCATCGCTCTGTCCACTACTGAGGCAGAGTACATCGCTGCAGTCGAGGCAGGTAAGGAGATCAAGTGGATGCGTAAACTGCTGTTGGAAATGGGTTGCCCAGCGGGCGCTTCATCTGTCCTTAGGATAGACAACCAGTCTGCTATCTCTGTTGCCAAGCACCCAGAGCATCATGGACGCATGAAGCAGCTGGACTTGTGCTACTACTGGCTGCGCGATGAAGTGGACAGACAGGTGATCTCTCCTATCTTTGTCCCCACTGCAGAGCAACCTGCAGATATCCTGACCAAGGCCCTGCCTCGAGTCAAAGTGGACTTGTTCTGTCAAATGATAGGACTTGTCCGATTAGGGGGGAGCTCTTGATTGTGAGAGGTGCACAATCAGGGGGGAGTGTTAGTTATGTGATTATTCACCTCTACAGTACACATTCCATGTGTTTCATATCCTTATATGCGTTGTTACACTTACTATAGTATTCCTCACATTTCACTCCATACATACTTGACTTCCTGACCTCCCTAGGATGTCCCTAGGTCGAGTTATTCCTTCCCTTTGACTCATTGTTTATCTGTTTACGTTTGTTTACAAAACATCGCCCATATCCTAGAGTCCAGTGCTCCCTGCCCCTTTGGCAACTTACTCTGGACTCTAGGTACTGTATAACTTTACTATACTCAGCAATACATTGGCAACTTACTCTGGACTCTAGTCCTCATCTCTTTAGTCTCTCAGTAGCCTCTAGAAGCGGCCCACTTCACTCCCATCTTAACATGCACATGTGCAGTCCTTTAACCATGTGATCTTGCGCAATGTTCCTTTACAAATTTCTGTTGCTCGACAGTCAGGGTTACTATTCGTTGGTGGTGACAATGGTTTTGCTCAAATTTTTGATTATACCACAGGTGCATACCGTGGACAGTTGAATCATGGTAATCGTGGCGATTGCATCACACCTGTTGTAGTAAGTGACATTCTGCTCAGTGACTGACAAAATCACCCAGATGAGACTTAGTCTCATGAAGGACGCTCAAGGTGTGTTGTTGTCACTGGCACCTGCCTTAATGGGCACAGTAGCATTAAAGTGTGGGGGGACTGTGATATGGTATGTTAATTCTGCTCAATTTCTGGCTATTTCAAATTTGGATCAGATGTTGGAGGAGCATGCAATATCCCCTACATCCTCATCCTCATCGACCATACTTCAATTGATTCAATTTGCCATTGTTTGTGTTCTTGTGAATGTTCTCATGCATGCCCTGCAATCAGGCTCTTTTCCCACTCTTTACATGCTACTTCAACATGCACACATCCCTGTTATCTGGACGTAAGATTATACTTGACGTTGGGCAAAATTGAATACACATATGTTTTACCTCATCATTTTTGTGTACCTACTACTTATACCAGTCAATTTTAAGTCCAATATTTATAAAGTCTTGATACATCATATCAGAGCATCATGGTAAGTTCTCATATGCTTAGTCACACAATGGCCACTAATGTGGACACCGAAGTGGCTGTGGGTATTCCCAAATTGGCATTCACTGTTAGTTATATGATTATTCACCTCTACAGTATGCATTCCATGTGCTTCATATCCTTATATGCATCATTACACTTACTATAGTATTCCCCACATTTCACTCCATATATACTTGACTTCCTGACCTCCCTAGGATGTCCCTAGGTCGAGTTATTCCTTCCCTTTGACTCATTACTTATCTGTTTACATTTGTTTACAAAACATCGCCCATATCCTAGAGTCCAGTGCTCCCTGCCTCTTTGGCAACTTACTCTGGACTCTAGGTACTGTATAACTTTACTATACTCACCAATACATTGGCAACTTACTCTGGACTCTAGTCCCTATCTCTTTTGGTCTCTCAGTAGCCTCTAGAAGCGGCCCACTTCACTCTCATCTTAACAGATTTATCATAGAGCTGATATACTCTACTACTTTACTCAGATACAAACAATCTTATAGTACTTACTCCTATTAAATGACAATAAGCACAGTAACCAAGGGTAGGCTGAATAACCAATATATGAAAAACGCGGATTTGTGAGTGCCTGTGGTTCCTTATGTTGACTGGTTTGACAATGATAATTGTTGTCTAGATGACTGACTTCAAGGCATATATCTGACAGGCTGTCACCTACACATACCTATTCATGTCTTTGCCCAACAGTAGTTCTCCCATTGGTCCTCTAGGGGACCATCCCTGGAACCTTCACCTGGCGAACTGGCTTCAGCACTTCATAGGCTGGGCTCTGTTATGCGAAAGTGCGCTGTCAAATTTTGGTCATAGCTTTACTCTTACTGGCATCATTTCCCTTGCAGTTTCACGACATGCAGTTCATCATCGGCTCAAGGCCCTTTCTTGCCAGAACATCAAGATCATATTGACAGACTTCATGAATGTACACCAGCGTACTTGCCTTACATCCCATTCCACCCTCATGCTGTGAATGTGGTACTCACAACATCCCACCCCGTCGCAGCGCCTCAGTCCATGCACCTGGTGCCTCAGTCCATACTACCAGCCCCTCAGTTTCCACCTCTTACTGTTGCAGTTCAGAGTCAGACACCAGCTGGTCAGTCAGATGTCCCACATGTTATGTTGGGTGCAGATCGTAGGAGTCGTAGAGTGTTGAACTGGATGGTTGAAGTGTCATCTTGCAGAGGCAGCAGTCGTTCAAGAAGTCCTAATATGTCAGGTTGTGCCAGTACTTCACATTCTGGTCAGTGTCAAAGCGCATGTCCTATGATGTTACACACTAATGTATCATTACAGGTACCGGACGTCAGCAGATGTTAATCATGCCTCCATCTAGTGGTGGGGAACATGATGTTTCAATGGAATATGAACACTCACTCTGCTGCAGAAGTGGTTGTTGAATTCAAGTGGGAGCCCCATCACAATCCATTCCATACACCTGCAGGTGACCCCGGTCCTACATTGCACTTCATATCTGAAACTGACAAGGCCATGGACACCCTGGGTCAAATAACGAGTTATACGGCAGCTCAACTTGGCGCACAATACCATACTCACGCATTCTCCATTCTGATTGTATACGATCAAGCTTATATTATAAGATGGGATAGGGAGGGAACTACCGTGTCTTCCGCCATCAAATACAATGAGGAACCACATCTGGCTAATTTTTCCATCACTATGCACAAGCATCACCTGCGTTGTGTGGTGTAGATACTTCAGTCATGTCCGCTAGCACTGAGGAGGCTGCCCTTGCAAGATCGCAGTTAGGCCTCCCCGTTACCACGCACATGTTGAAAGTGGCTGTCCCCAACGTCAATGACTCTGGTTCAATTACCTTGATTTTTCCAGCACCTGTGCCAGTCGGTCAACCCCCTATTGGCCGATGTACTCGCACATGTCCTGCATACGATATTGGCAATGACAGAGTTGTCATGTACAAAGATTCTTGGTGGGTTGCGATCGCCAATATTCTACCAGAAGGCGAGACATACAAAATATTGAAAAAAACAATGTTTCCAACATTGCATCGTGCATTGCGTGTCATGACGTACCCTCTATCCCTCAACAAGCCATGCAGACTTACAAACTTGCAGATGCTGTCTGGGCATGTTCACATGATGCAATCACTCAGCACATTCATTATCACCTCGTTCTCAATATTGTGGGCAAGCAGTTGTGTGAATTTGCAAGCTCTCATCAGCTCATCACAGCCGTTTGTGATGCATTAATTGGTAAGTATTTTGCCACTACACCCTCCCAAAAAGCATTATATTCATATTGCTAAAGCTCACAGGAACACGTATCACAATGCGGGGGGTGTTACATCGAGACCTCAGTGTAGGAAACGTTGTCATCTACCGCAGCAAGGGCATCCTCATTGACTGGGACCTCTCAAAGTTAATCAACTTCAAGAGTGCTCAGCAGATAACCTGTATGGTTCATTCATTTTCATTCAGTGCCCAAGCTCATTAGTCTGTACTAAATCTTGTATCACTAAGGGAACCTGGCAATTCATGTCTGCCCATCTGGTCGAAAATAGAGACAACAAGCATGATGTTGAGGATGACTTGGAGTCTAGCCTCTACGTCGTTCTATGGGTTGCCTTACTGTGCACGGAGACCTACTTGACTATTCCCACGCGGTCATTACTCATTAAACAGGTCTTCGAAGTTGATGAATTGGAGGGGGTTGGATCATCCTCTAAATCGGCTGTTCTCAACTCAAGAACACAATTTGGGGTTGATGTATTTGTCAACCGCAAACCGCTCGACAGGCTCGTTCTTGCACTTGCTGAGCTCTTTGCACTTCGGTATACTTTGGTCACATGGGAGCAGCAGGAAGCTTATCATTAGATGTGCAAGTACATTGAAGGGCTGAAACCAGATGCCACTGAGATGGCCCCCTCACAGATCTCTTGAAGGCACATCCTGCCTACAAGTTGAAGATGCACATGGAGACCTTGAGGTCGCACGACAAGATCATAGAAGTTTATGATTCTTACCTTCGATTAGACAGCTGGCCTCAAGACCCTCCTGTGGTGCAAACAATCACTTCCCAGGGGAAGTTCCACGTAAAATGGTGTGTCTTTACAGAGTCAACATGTCCTTCACAGGTAGAATTCATGACACCCAGCAAGAGATGTAGGGTTTGAGGATAATTGTCCACATAGACATATTACCTTGCGCTTGGCTTGATTACCTTGTGTCATGTTTCAAGCCTCACGATACTTTTCAAATACTCACTCATGTTCTCTGTTGTGTTGCATATCAATCTTGATTCATTTATGACATACATGAACATCATCTGACTGTATAGCCTGAATAGAAAAATCGGATGTCTTTCCCCTGGGTGCGATACCCACTCATACCCACTCAGAGAGCTAATGGCTGACAGCAGCATTGACGGCACCCAACATCTCGGTCACTTTTACTGGGACTAGTGATCAAGTCCAGTGCCGAGATAGCTGCATCGAAACTCCACAAGCAGTTCAATGACGTGGGGTAGTGAAATCCGGCTCATACAGGAAAAGAGATGCTTGAGTGTGCATATTGCCATAGATAACGATATAAATCAGTCACAATATGATATACTCCTTTCATGATTTTGTTGTCGCTGACCTTGGCAGCCTTTAAACTCGTCTTCGGGATTTCATGATCGAGTCCGTATAGAATAGTGTGTGCATATAACAAAACTAAATGGAGGAGAGGCCAAGATTGCCATCAACAAACGTTGTCTGATTACATTATCTGTCAGCTAGTTTGCCTGAGTACTGCTATTTTTAAGATAGACATGCAAGAAATCTGACACTACCCAATCATCTTTATAGGCTTTGAGTACAGGATAGTGGCTCTTTGCCTGGTGAAGTAAGTAAACAGCAACTTGAGACAAAGAGTAACTAGTATTCACCTCCGAGAAAACCAAGAGCAATTTTGGAACCAGCTGCCTTTTCCAGGACCTTCGCACATTGAGGTGCTCGTGAGCTAAATGGATAACGAAACTCTACAAAGTAGGTGTTAGTAGGTACCCTACATGAATCCTAGCATAGCAGACACATACACGGACTTCTTCATACTCTGACAGTGACCACCCTAATTTCTCTTGTAAGTTGTAGCCTCCTCGGTTTAGATGGCTGACTTCACCTCGAGGTTTCAGGATCTTGGGAGGAGCGGACAATGTCAAAGGAGCCAGTAAGCCCGGCATTGCGGGGGGAATTGAATTGACTTCTCACAGAAAGACTTTGTGCTGCATTAACACAGGAGGGTCCAGTGGGCGTTCTGGAGGAAAATCACAATGCATAGTAAGAGGCACAAAATGAAGATTATATCACCAGTGCAAGTGGACTCTGGGCATGGGCAGGCTGGGAGTTAGGTTAGAGGGGTACAAGAAATGTCACGCAAAACACAAACCATTTGGGAGCATATTTGATTATATCAATCATTACTACTCAAGGACATCAAAGTCTGATGCAGACAATGGCAACGATGGAAACAAAAGAGTAATTCCAAGAATACATAGACAAAACTCTAAACTGTAAAGCGAAAGGTTAAAATACAAGGAGCACGACAATGTGATGAACCGTGAAGCAAAAACAAACAACTACCTGGTTAAATACAAGGAGCACAACAATTAGACAAAGCCGTAAAGTAAAAAACAACAACTACCTAAAGGATCGCGATTCTAGTATTCACTACAAAAAGGTGTTCGACATATTGTAGGTTTTCTTTCTCTGTATCCCGGAATAGTGTTGCACCTGTTAAGATGGGAGTGAAGTGGGCCGCTTCTAGGGGCTACTGAGAGACTAAATGAGATGAGGACTAGAGTCCAGAGTAAGTTGCCAATGTATTGATGAGTATAGTAAAGTTATACAGTACCTAGAGTCCAGAGTAAGTTGCCAAAGAGGCAGGGAGCACTGGACTCTAGGATATGGGCGATGTTTTGTAAACAAATGTAAACAGATAATCAATGAGTCAAAGGGAAGGAAAAACTCGACCTAGGGACATCCTAGGGAGGTCAGGAAGTCAAGTATGTATGGAGTGAAATGTGGGGAATACTATAGTAAGTGTAATGATGCATATAAGGATATGAAACACATGGAATGTGTACTGTAGAGGTGAATAATCATATAACTAACAGCACCCTTGTTGATTTACTTTGTGAGCATTCATTATTCATCAAATCCTAACTTAAACACGAACCAGTACCAAGAATCTAGCTCGTCAAAGCTATCAATGGCACAGGCAGTCAACAATGAGGACCTTGCCAGGAAGATTTTCAGGATAACCTTGGAAGATGATGTAAAAGTAAAAGATGCTCCCCATGTGCGCAATGTTGTCCTGGGCATGTCACAGATGAAACTTGCAAGCCAGGATGTCAATTCTAGAGAACCTTCAGGTCAGCATGAAGAGGAAGCATGGAAAGACTATCACGTACTTTACCGTCTCGACTGTGAAGCTCACAACCATGTCTGTGCAGTGACAAATGTTATAGACAAGCTTGATACAACCAGCGATAAAGAAACACTAGCAGCACTCTCGGAAGTGTTAAGATGGGAGTGAAGTGGGCCGCTTCTAGAGGCTACTGAGAGACTAAAAGAGATGAGGACTAGAGTCCAGAGTAAGTTGCCAATGTATTGATGAGTATAGTAAAGTTATACAGTACCTAGAGTCCAGAGTAAGTTGCCAAAGGGGCAGGGAGCACTGGACTCTAGGATATGGGCGATGTTTTGTAAACAAACATAAACAGATAAACAATGAGTCAAAGGGAAGGAATAACTCGACCTAGGGACATCCTAGGGAGGTCAGGAAGTCAAGTATGTATGGAGTGAAATGTGAGGAATACTATAGTAAGTGTAACAACGCATATAAGGATATGAAACACATGGAATGCGTACTGTAGAGGTGAATAATCACATAACTAACAGGAAGAACGTGCCTGGATGGAGAAGACATTGGGGGAGGTGACAAACATGAACATTGGAACCGACACCTGTAATGCGCAATTTCGCCATGCACATCTCTGATTGTTACAGGAAACCAAGGAGGCTGCAGAAAGCGTGATGCATGTAATTGCACATAGGACCAAACAGAATCTGGATCCAAAGGACAACACATCAGAGACTATAGAAACCGGTCAGGAGTATGTACTTACACAGAGCACATCACTTAACTGTTAGCAGACTGCCATTTGCAAAGATTCAACAATGCTAAGCCTGCCCTACTCCTCGCCATGTTTATTGCACTGGTCTTGAATATCTTGGGCCATGTTACCTGGCCATGGTGTAATGCAGTTCTAGAACTCTTGAATCTTCTCCTAAAGACCACGCTTGGGGACACCTCAGAAGGACATAATGAGTCAAAGGGATATATTCCTTGTGATATCCGATCTGTATGGAAGAAGTTCGATCTGGAAGCCGTTACCAAAACCTTTGCCACCTGTGCCAGATGCTCATGCACTTACCCACCCGACACAGGGGAAAAGTCACTAGCCATGAGGAAGAAGTCATGTTACCCTGAGTGCTGTTCCTACAAGAAGTACCGTGGAAGCAAGCCATGCAGGCAATTGCTGGTGAAACATACAAAAGAGAGAGGTCAAGCATTGTATATACCTGTGTGCCCCTACATTGTACAAGACTTCAACTCTTTTCTCGCCGGTCTACTGAGCTGTCCTGGCATGGAAGAGGCCATGGACCAAGGAATGATGGTCAGCAACAATTTGCAGATATGGGACATCAAGGATGGCATGGCGATTGGAGAGATTCTGGGTTCTGATGGGAAGCCCTTCATTGATGGATTGAAGAGAATCAATCTCAGGTTAGCATGGAGCCTCTCAGTGGACTGGTTCAACCCTTACAGGAATAAAACCTCGGGTAAGAAGAAGTCCATAGGGTCGATCACGATGGTACTACTGAACCTCCCACCAAGCCTCCGGTACAAAGCTGAAAATATGTACTTAGTCGGCATCATTCCAGGGTCCAGAGAGCCAGCTCTTGATGAGATAATCATTTCCTTCGTCCGGTAGTTGATTTCTTCTTGTCATCCTGGAAAGACAGGACGTGGTTCACAAAGACAGTCAAGCACACAACAGGAAGACTGTTGTGATCTGTTATTGCCATCGCAGTCAATGATTTGCCCGCAGCTTGTAAACTAGCAGGCCACACGGGCCCAACAGCAAACCAAATGTGTGGATTGTGCTGGCTCATGAAGTCAGATATCGTAGACTTCGACTGTGAAAGATGGACACGACGTACACTCGAGGAACACAAAGCGGCTGCCAAAGAGTGGAAAAATGCTGAGACGAAAGCTAGTCGTGACAAGATATTCAAGCAACATGGGGTGAGATGGTCAGAACTTTTACGGCTTCCATACTGGGATCCAACGAGGTTTATCATGATCGATGGCATGCATAATCCATTCCTGGGATTGGTTCAACACCACTTCAGAGATTTGATCATGATAGACAAGCAAGCAAACAAGGAACTCAGGAAGGGCAACCATAGACCTGTCAATTTGAAAGAATTAGAAAAGGGCATACAAACATTGACGTCAAACCCTACTGTGTCCATGATGACCCGCCTGCATGTCGTGGTCCTGGAAGCGCTGGTCCAAGAATATGGGGTGGAGTTGTCCAGTAGAACACATCCTAGGAAAAAGATATGATTGAAGTGCTGCTAGTGAGTTGACAATTTGAGGTGACAACAAGTCATCTAACGAGTCCAAAGTCTGCACTCCCAGTATGTGCCCCTATGGATGTCAACATTGGGGAGAATGAGCTGGGTCCCTATGATCAGGTGTTCATTAGTGATGAATTGATAGAAGAGTATGCCCCACAAGTGCATATGGCTGAACCAAGCAGATTAGCTGAAGTCTTGGTGAATAGGGAGATCAATGATATTCAGGAAAGATTAGGAAAAGTTTGGAGACCATCGTGGCACCATGGCCCACCGAAAAACTTAGGGGAAGCGGAACACGGCAAACTTAAGGTGGAACATTGGAAAACGTCAATTGAATTTGACTTACCAGTGGCCCTTATGCATTTGTGGGGAGCAGAATGTGAGGCTGATGGCGCTGAGCACAGATCTATCTCAAAGGCAGAAGTTGGTTCACAGCATGATGCTGCTTGCGACTGTGATCTGCTGGGGAACTTCACATGTGATGTCACCCCATCACGCTCAGCAAATCACCATGTATATGAAGGCGTACCTCAAGTGCATTTGAGAAATATTTCCGCACCATTTGTGGTGCCCCAATCATCACGCAGCTCTACATATTCCCAAGTTCCTCTTGAGATATGGTCTTATGCATGGTTGGTGGATGTTTCCATTTGAGAGGATCATTGGTGCATTGCAGAAAACAAACACGAACTACAAGATAGGTGAGTGTATAGTCCAGAATAGAGAAAGAAAATAATGGTATAAATGAAACAATATTGGAGACATTCTGCGTGGCTGCAAATGTTAAAGCCATGATACAGAATCCTAAGGGACCCGTCATTCTCAAAGAAGCAGCCAAAATTTTGAGTCAATGCTGTGACACGTTCACAGGAGGCGAGAAAAATAACATGGATATCCTATCCACGATTGGACAGGATGCCAGTTCTCACCAGGACATTCATGTCCTCAAGACCCCCATTCCCGATGACCTTGGGAAAGCATGGCAAATTGCAGAGACCCACCTGTGTGTCAAGGGCATCCTTATGCTAGAAGCAAGTGTTTTATTTTATGCAAGAAGTTGAATGTTTTAGGCGTGCAGTACTCCGGTCACGCCTGGTCAAATGAAGACTCAAACGTGTTCTTCCAGCAAACACCTCAAGAATTTGTGCCTGGCATAATCAAGTACATTTTCTCCACAGGGGAAGAAGATCACTCCTGCAGCCCGAATCTCGGATGTACTGAAACAGAGGTGCAAAGTCTCCCAGCATCTCGCCATCTTTCACAATGGAGACAAACAGTGATGAATTGCTTCCTAGTAACTCCATGAAGTTCAAGAGCACTTGGAGGTGGCAATCATCTGCATAAAGAAGATTGCATCGCAGATACTTTGGCACACGAAATAAAGTTGAGCACCTGTACAGGAGCAGGGTGAAACACACTTGGGTGCTGATGCGCAGGGTGTCGTTGTTAAACAACAAGTTTATGGAGTGGAGGTAGAGAGGAGCAGCTAACTCCCAAGAGAGACATGATACCTGCATGATGGCTTGCAGATCCCGACTTGGCATGTCTTTCAGAATCTTCAAGACAAGTTCATTTGGAAATGGCCAACACAAGGACGGTGCTTGGATGACTGAAACCTTTGTTCCAAGTGTCAGTTCCTGTTGTGAAAAATATGATGAGACAGGGTTGGTCATGATGTACACCTAGGGACCTCACCATTGGGTCGGCAATCACAGACGAGCGAGATTGAGACCAAGCACACCTCTTAGGTATTGGAAAAGATCCACCGGACACATCATCAGACACTTTGCGCTTTGCATTCTGCTGCTTCAGAAGGATCTCTGATAATTGCCTTTTGGCTCTTACACATGGCTTTGTGATACTGGCGTTGTGTTCAAGCCCCACAGGGATCCTTAAGGGACCACCTGGAGGACCTTCTCCCTGGACCTACGAAATACAGCAAATCTTGAGCAACGTATATGAAGAATGGACTGGGTAACCTACACTTAGGTCTTCAATCACATACATACAGCACAAAGTGTGTTTCTTGGGGACTGAGGATTTGGAACAGCCATGTACAAAGAACAGTGTCTGGGCCTGCAGAAGATTGGGGTGGATTGGATCTTGCGAGAACTGATCTTTTCCATTCCAAAATGTATGCCTCCTGTGAGTGGGCTGCTCACAACTGTCAAGAAAGTGATCTATGGCCTTTGGCTTCAAAGGAACATGCTCCTGCAGAATAATTAGTGAGTGGTATGCAATAAGATCTTGAATTAAACGTACCTCCAGGGAGTAAAATGATGAGGAGTCCAGTGACGATAGTGACGATATGGAATCTGTATTCCCATTGCCTAATAAAATCTGCAGAGAAAATTCTCGTATCAAAGTAAGAACATGTCAGACAGTAGGATATTACCTTTGCACGGGGTTGACTTTGACAGATACCCATGACAGGATGAGGCTTATGAAGAATAGGTGCAATGCAGTATCCTATTTATATGACTGGTGCACCATGTAAAAATGGCAAGCTCATGTACTTACCTTTTCCGATACCAATCTGTCTTATTGTGATTTATCCAGGATAGATTGCACAATGCAATGACCGCATTGGAGGGTGCACGTGCTTTCCCTGCTTTTGTTGTGAGCAAGTAGATCATGGATCGATAATTCATTCCATGTGGGACTTGCAACTGAACTCACTTAATAGAATGACCAATCAATAGACTAACCACTTGGGAGCAATAGAAATGACAAACATAATTCAGCAACATTTGGGACAACAATAGGTTTAATCTACTGACTAACTGATTATAACGGGTCATTGTTTTGTGAATAACTTTGTAAGCATTATAAGGGCTTAAAAGGGATAAGTAGCATCACAATAAGAAGCAACCCTATATTAGACAATTCAGTGGTAGTCTCGACTACAAGAGAGATTAACTCACACATACCAATCCTTGTGGTGCAAATATAGCCTTGACACCTGATCATAAAGACTATTTTGTGAGTTTTTTTTTGGGGGGGGACAATTTCTACTATGAGAGAGTTTAACCTACATATACCAATCCTCATAGTGGAAATATAACCTTGACACCCGATCATACTGTTAGTTATATGATTATTCACCTCTACAGTACGCATTCCATGTGTTTCATATCCTTATATGCATCATTACACTTACTATAGTATTCCCCACATTTCACTCCATACATACTTGACTTCCTGACCTCCCTAGGATGTCCCTAGGTCGAGTTATTCCTTCCCTTTGACTCATTGATTATCTGTTTACATTTGTTTACAAAACATCGCCCATATCCTAGAGTCCAGTGCTCCCTGCCTCTTTGGCAACTTACTCTGGACTCTAGGTACTGTATAACTTTACTATACTCATCAATACATTGGCAACTTACTCTGGACTCTAGTCCCCATCTCTTTTGGTCTCTCAGTAGCCTCTAGAAGCGGCCCACTTCACTCCCATCTTAACACATACAGTCTGTTTTCAAGTCTTTTTTTGAGGGGAAATTTTTACTATAACATATGTATGTAACACTCCAACACTAGTACTATTCATTAAGCACACTATGCTATAGACCATGGATTTGCGTAGTGAAATGTGGAAGGAAAAGAAATTGAGATAAGAGGTCAAGAGGATTATATAGTGAACTGGAAATTGCCAAAAGGTGCTGACAAAGGTGGCTGACTGGCTGAGTTTCATTCATTACTTAAGCTTCAAACGTCCGCTCTGTTTCTTTTTTTCTTCTCATCATGTTGCAGTATACGTACAAATAATTGTATCTACAGGTTTTGTTGGCCAGGCACTTTGTTGTTGCATTGATACGGTCTACTAGTCTCTCACATGTGTTTTCTCTTTTGTCTCATTTAGAAGTTCCCTTTCTGTGCCTGGTTACAGTAGTAGGCTCTCCCACAGCAAGTCGCATGCACTCTCGGTAATAGTTGGGGATTGATGTGCTTGCACTGCTACAATGATTACACAACACTGATTTTTCAAATGGCTTGATTGTTAGTGACATATAGCAAGGTCATGAGTGCTCTGCTTCAAAGCCCAAGTGATCCGTAAATACGGTACTGAGTGCCCCACCTAGTGGGGCACTCATCTGGTCTAAGTGCAGTTCTAGAGTTGTCGCTAAAATAAGGCTACTTGATATATTCATGCACATGTTCAGCATATTTCTTAGCACTTCTCACCTAACATAGTCAATGTCTATTGTCTCATCAAATATGAAACAGATTTAAAATATAGTCCATATTTGATCACTGGACATATCTAAAATTTGCTATTGTATCTGTGCATGAATTACATACATAACATGTCCTTTATCTGGCTAAGAATCTGATAATATGTCAGCCTATGCCCACATACTCAACATCTTTCATCTTCATATATTCACCATTTGATCATGAATATTAGATTACAGCTAATGGTAAACATTTTCCGAATCTAGTCTTGAATTTTTAGCGCAAACATAGCCTTGTAAATATCAATAATTTGTCCCCAAATTTGAGTAGGACATGTGGTGGTGTCATATTCAGCTGTGTCTCAGGTGTAAGGAGTTAGTTGGGACTTTGGTGAATTTCGAGATGTTGCAACAAATAGCTACAAATAATGTTATGTCAGCATTTGGATGATTGAGACTAAGTCGCCCACTGAAAGAGAGGTGTTAATGTGGTGTAGACAGCTTGATAGTTTGTACTATTGAACCTGGGGAGATTAGAGATTGATGAGCCTGACAGTACAAACCATTGAGCTCAAAAAATCAGGAGTAAGATAAGATAATACTATCACAACCATACAAATGGTTGTGTAGTGGTAGCTAGTAAAGGAGTTAGTTAGAACTTTGGCAAATTTGGAATGACGCAATAAATAGCTACAAATAATCTTATGTCATCATTGACCTGATGAAGTCGCCCACCAAGGGTGTGCCAAATAGTCCTAAATTCTTACATCATCATTCCAATCCTTTTGAGATCAAGTCCTTCGCTTTCAGCTTCCCTCATCTACATGAACTCAACAGTTTATACTGTCGAGATCATCATTCACTTTTGAAATACCTTCGAGCTCGACAGTTTGTACCATCAAGCTTATTGATCTCCAATCTCCCCAGGTTCAATAGTACAAACTATCAAGCTGTCTACACCACATTAACACCTCTCTTTCGATGGGCGACTTAGTCTCAATCATCCAAATGCTGACATAACATTATTTGTAGCTATTTGTTGCAACATCTCAAAATTCACCAAAGTCCCAACTAACTCCTTAACCGACTACTACTTACTACACAATCATTTGTATGGTTATGACAGTATCATCTTTCCCCTGACTTTTTTGAGCTCGATGGTCTGTACTATCGAGCACACATCAATTACACACTACTCCTACTCTGTCTTCATTCTATGCACCACAAAGTTCCAAAGTTGCTCCTTTGATGGATTCATGTTTGTTTGGATGGGCAAGCTCTGCTTGCGCGTCCACCTAGTAGCTTGACACCCGACGATGCAGAGACATGTTTGGATTTGGATAATCCTTAAGAATACCCTCCGCTAGACCATACACATGAACACCCAATTGGTCACCCACATAAGCGCAAGCCTAGGTAAAGAACGATATGGCCGATCACTGGAAGTGCACTTCACACTTTGATTGCTTCGAGCTTGCTTGTTTGTACTATCGAGCTCATCATTCCCATCATTCCCACTCAATTGTACTGCAGTCCAAGTCTATGCTTTTGACTTTCATCATGCTGGGATGCTACTTTTACCCTCACTACACAACAACAATGGGATCTTGCATCTGCAGTTTGTACTGCTGGGACGCTACTTTTACCCTCACTACACAATGACAATGGCATCTTGCATCTGCATGCAGTTTGTACTGCTGGGACACTACCTTGTCAACATAGACAATGCAAATTCATCTCGCACAGCTTTCCCCGTCATGATACATGTAAACATAAGACTCAGTAAATCATTACAAGTTTACTTTGACTTGGTTCGCTTCGATGGAGCAAGAGTATCATCGTTCTCCTCCTCCTTCCCATTTCCTAACCTCTTCGCCTTCTTCAACAGCTCCTCAGAGTCGTTCTCTTCATCTAAAAGGTTGTTGATGTGTTTGTTGAACAATGAGACTACTTTGTCAAACTCAACCTTCATCTTCTTCGCACCCATGAGGTCATACCACTCCTCTGCCAGAGGAACAAGCTTCTTGAAATAGGGGGTGAATTGTTCTCCAATGCACAATTTCATCGAATCTCCCAAGAAAAAATAGTGCTTTGCTTCAGCTTTTTGAGTGACTTCTCCAGGCATACCATGCCACCACTCTGGTAACCACATCTCCATTTTTTCAGGATTGTGGTCCATGACGTCCTCAAGGCAGCGCTCTTCACCCATAGGTCCTTTGAACATTATGCAGATCCAGGCGAAGACATAAAACATTGATTCAAGATCATTGTGATACATGTGCTTGATTTTGGGCATCTTCTCGGGAGTCAAATGGTCCATGGCTAGCTTAAGTTCTTTTATCAACTTCATAACTTGCAAGTATTGATAATTTAGCTTGCCCATTGCCCTAAGAGCGCTGATGGACATAAAGGGTATGGTTCCCTAAAAAATTAGGTCATTTATTACTCATTAAATAAATAAGGCGCTTACTGTTCTGCTGGCAGAGTACATATCGTCAGATGTGATGCACGCTGTGAATTCCCAGTCTATAAGCACCCCTTGACTGCCATCCTTGGTATCTTCTATCATGGAATTATTTAGACTGCAGTCCCTATGCAAAACCTGATGCTCTTCAACCACATGCTTTTGAACTGTAACAATCTAGTCAGATGTACTGACTATCTGATATTGAGAGATCAGGAAGAGAAATGAATGATGCAAAGTTAGGGGGTGGTTGCTAACAGGTGATGGTGATCCTGCTCTATGCTGGGGGAATTGGTACCCTGCAAGACAGGTGGACATCTGAGAACTAGATCACTACGAGGAAACATGATGAGTTACAGTGAAAAACCAAATTGCAGGACACACACAGTATATCTGGCAATATGATAAACATGTCACAAAGCCATTACGTAATGCAGTGCATGTATTCCCATGAACCTAAGGGTCAAAACACTACAGTATCACTACGGGGTCCATAATATTTAAGACAGGTCTGAATGTCATATGAAATGTCAAGGCAATACTTAATATTTAGGTTAGCATCTAAGCAGATGTAAAATTTCAAATGTTAAACAAATCTTCCATGACAAGAAAAATATGAAGCATCAGCGAACATTTTGCTGCTGGCTGAACATCAATGACAATAAGAAATATAAATATATCTTTAATGCTAGCCTATACTTCGAAATGAAACTTCACATTTAAGACTCGAAAAAACTTCAACCATGGCACGTGACCAAATGTCTGCTCATACATGAAGTTTAGACCACTACATAGATGGGCGTTTATATTGAAAGTACCTCCTGATGATAAAATGTGAAGATAAAGCATAAAGATTTCTCTTCAGACAATATGAATCGCCCGACAATCGCCCACTCACCGCCCACTCACCACCCACTCACCCACTCACGAGTAGATAATCTCCCGCACACATGAGGGATAGGATGTAAAAGCTTGAGTGATTCTGATGCAGCCAACACAAGAATGGGGGATAACAACTTGTAGCTGTTTAAAGAAAAATCATATTCTGTATCCTAACAGTACTGTACAGTATGGTAAAATCAAAAAAAAAATTCATCTAGTCATCCGTGAAAGCTGAGAAGATATCAGAGGTGTATAACAAACAACAAAAAGAGACTTACCACTTGCTTTAGTAGTGAGAAAGTTAGAACATGTGGTGTCAAGATTTTTCTTGAATTTCTTTGTCGCTGCATTGAACTCGAGTCTTGTTTCCAATGCGTGTTGTTCACTGGCCTGTTGTTGTCAGATGAATCGCGGCGGTGAGAAACACCTTGACAAATGTTTTCAAGGTGCTTCTGGAATCAGTCTTTGCATTGAGAAGACCAGAACCCCATGTCCAACCCTGATCCAGCCCATGCTTGAGGCCTTGGCCACCAAGACAACTTTTCTATGCATCCATTATCTAATGTTTCAAATATGAGTGCATTGTGAGTCAATATGAATAGGGAAACTTGTGTACACATAATACATCCTGCAGATGAAATCAACCTCCTCTTCCGACAAGTCATCATTGAAGTGAGTCTTGCCATTGAGAGACAACATTTGTCCAAATGGCACAGCATCTTGTGAAATGCCAATCAAGACCAAGGGGAGGATATCGAAGCCAAGGCTATGTAACACTAGCTGCCATAAGATCCCACCACAAAGAAGAGCAGCTTATGCACGATCCTCCTTCATGAACTCATGACAATACTGCTTGTACATGATGTAGTCAGCATAAACCGCCTTGAAAGGGGGCTGGAAGTATCCGAGCGAGTATGTCTGAAGTTCACTAAGTGGGCGCCAAGTGCTAGGAGGAACTGCCATGGGTTGCAGTGTCTTGAAAGTAATGCCCTTTTTCAGGAGTTCAAGGGCAATGGTGGAGATATCGGAACCCCAGTCATGGTGGAGGCACATCACGACTGTAGCAGCATTAGGGACTATGAGTTTCCAGGGGACGAGACTTTGTGATTGACTTGGCTGGATGATATAGAGTCACTCCTGGCTGGGAATATTGAGATAAGAAACTCGAATGAACATACTCGAAGTAGACAAGGGAGTCCCGGGTGCCAGGTCCCAGTGATCGGACAGGATCTCAGACAACTGAGTTGTGGGCAGGGTGACAAGGTAGCTTACAAAGCATGTAATGACATGCTGTTGCATGTCTGAAATGGAGTTGACATCTTTGCCCGAGTCCCCGACAATGTTGCACATGTGACTGAACTTCTGCTTATCCACCCAGCTATCAAAGGCCATAGATCCACCAATGGATCTGGTAGTTGACGCTGCCAGATGAAAGCCAAGATGAAATCATAAGTGCATGATGAAGCATTCAATACCCTTGGTGTAATCAGAGGAAGCTGCAACCTCATGATGTCTGAAGTAGTTGCGAATGTCCTGCAAGAAGCTGGACAATGATGGAGGTGCAGGGGTGGCAGTGGCAGAGGATCAGGGATGGGGTCCGAGATGTCGAAAAGTCTTCTTCCCAGTCACCGTCAGGGGTACTAGTGGGATCCAACTGATCACACAAGTCCCACTCATTTCTGAATGAGTTGTACAGTCTTGTAGAGTTACTGTAGTTCCCCCAAGTCAATGGTACTTCGGCCTTGATGAGGCGGATGCATAGTGGGAAGTCCCGATACTCGTATTGAGGTTGCCATTCAAATACTGTAGCCATACTAGACTTTCCAGGAATATTATGGCTCTTTGCTGCCTGTTCCCGACTCTCGCGTGATTGCTGTTGAGCTGGGGATTCTTTTGCCTGCTTCTTCTTATTTTCCTTGAGGTGATGCGCAAAGAATATCTTCCAGTCTTCTCCTGATTTCTGGCCACTGAGTCGTTCTGGGACAGGAAAGCAAGGGTCCACTTGAAGAGCTTCAGGTGCAGGCCCCCATCCAAGGGTGCTGTCATCCCATCCAAGGGCACTGCCATCCCATCCAAGGGTGCTCTGAGACTGAGAGCCATCATCCCGCTTACCCCAGATGCCATCATCCTTACCCCAGGTGCTATCATTCTGACCCCAGGTGCTGTTACTTGTGTGTTGTGCCTCAATTGCACAAGCAATAGCTTCTTTGGATGGGTTATAATGACGCAACTTCACATTGAACACAGTGACTTGTTTGATGTGAACCCAAATTGGGATTGAGAAGTGTTTGAACATGGGAAGTTGCAGTTCCCAAGGGCAGTGAATGGATGATATGAAAGTGCCAGTGCACGAAACCTTAGTCGAGATATCTCTGACAAATGAACAGGACAATTCATGGACTATTCGGCTGGTATGGGGCATCTGGGGTTATCGACAAGGAGAGCCTTCCAAGGATGATTTGATCTGCGATATTGACAACTCATGATGTACCATGAGCATACAGCAGTGATCACTAGGCATGCATTAGTTGCAATCAGACTGAATATATTGTTCATGTACATAAAAATGCATTGTGGGATTTCAGTGCGACTGTTTTAGCAAGCTTCACGTTTGAGTGCGACCTTTGGTACCCATACTGAGTGGGAGGGCATGGAAGTTTAGTCTCCCATGGAACTAGAAGCCCAGCTCCCAAAAGCTCCTGACACCAGAGTAACATCTTCTCTAGTTCGACCCAGCTTTCTCTAATGTTGTGGTGGAGGATGTGCTTTCCCTGACTGTCGAGCTTTGTGGGCAGGGAGAACATCAAGTGATTCAGACACTCAAATATTGGACTGTCAAAGCTAGGGTTCAAGGGGATGAGAGGAAACCATGGACGAGCTGCATATGCCCAACGAGTGGTAAGGGGTGAAGTGGTGTCATCCAGAGATGAGTCGTGATCGTCCTGAGGGTCCTAGGCTGGCTCATAAGGAATATTGTCGGGAAGAAAAGACGCAGTTAAGGAGGTGAAGATCTTCTTGTTGCACACAAAGATGTTGAGATTGCGGGGCATGTTAATCTCAATGGTACAAACTGATGAGTGGGTTGGAGAAGTACACAATGAACTATCTCAATGGTACAAACTGATGAGTGAGTGCAGGTGTGAGGTATAATGACTATCACAGTGGTACAAAACTGATGAGTTAGTTAAATGATGATGGAGAGGAAAGGAGAGGAAAGGAGACCTTTAAGTATCAGGTGAGACAATTGAATTATGTAATTGTTCCACCTCCACTGTGGCCACTGAGCTTCGAACTTTGGGGCAACAATAGACAGGATGAGTGGACTTTTGAAATAAGAAACCACAAGGCATTGTGGTACAGGCAGATGTTGTACCACCACCACAGTACAAACTGTTGTGTTAGTTATAGTAATGTAAGCTATCACAGCCGTACAAACAGTTGTGTAGTGGTCGCTAGTAAAGCTTAATAGTTTGGGACTTTGGTCAAACTTAAGAAGCACGACAAACACTCAAATAATATAATGTCAGCAGGGGTTTGTAGACAGCTCGACAGTACAAACTGTCGAGCTCGAAAAGTCAGGGGTGACATAAGATAATACTATCACAACCATACAAACGGTTGTGTAGTGGTAGCTAGTAAAGGAGTTAGTTAGAACTTTGGCGAATTTGGGATGACACAACAAATAGCTACAAATAATCTTATGTCATCATTGACCTGATCAAGTTGCCCACCAAGGGTGTGCCAAATAGTCCTAAATTCTTATGTCATCATTCCAATCCTTTTGAGATCAAGTCCTTCACTTTCAGCTTTCCTCATCTAGATGAACTCAACAGTTTGGCTAAGTTCAGTAGAGGTCTAGGGATCTTGAAAAGATCTTCTATTCATTGCACTAGAATAGTATTGGCACTCATGAAAAGCTTTTCTTCCCCAGCCAAAGAGGTGCTAGCTGATGACTGTTTCTGAGTGGCCTTAATGGCATCTTCACCTGTAAGCTACTCTACTATCTTCCTGGTTGTTGGAGTGAGTGTCTTCAAGAATGTGGCCACCTGAGTCATCTTCCACCCTAATGCTGTCTGTGTGAATGGGGTGGAAGGCTTGGGTGCCAGCTCTTCTAGGTAATCTTCATCATCTGAAGGCACTTTGGGGTAATCAGGGTCTTCACATAATTGAGCCCTTGCCAAGTTCCTTTCCAAATGCTGAAGATTCTCTTTGACTACAGCCTTGTGATCATCTAAGTCAATGTCTTGTGGTGTGTCCTTCTGACTTATGAGGTGCACAAGGCACACTGCCTCACTGTCAGATGGTGTTCCCTAGTGGGGTTAAATGTGTCAGTGTTTTTCCCACCTGCTCCCACTGGGGGGCCAGAATTTGAGGTTTTAGTCATTGTATGCATAATGATCTATGATATACAAGTTATAGCTAACATAGAATCTCAAATTCTCAACTTGAGAACAAAATCAAGTAAGCGTGAGGTGTAGTCAAAGACAAAAGACAACAAATGCGTAACCAAGACATGCCACTCCCATATATGCTTCCTTGATTAGTAAGCAATTGTTTGAGCTATTTGGCTCACATATTTGCTGATTGCTCAAACTGCACAGGGGGTAAGTACCCCCCTTCCAGATTCAGATCATTGTTCTAAACAACATTTTAATGTCTATGATGTCATCTCATACAAACATATATATGGTAAGTCTGTGCACTACATTCTGCACCATGTGTGCTCTCATTCATGTCATATGCCAGGACTTCATTTACAATTTTTCAAGGTGATTACAGTGCATTTTCATGTGATGTGGCAAGAATAACAAAGGACTCAGGCATTGTTGCAATGGTTATTGTAAACCCAAGTCTCCTGGATCTCTCTTTTATGCTAATCAGTGATCACTTCAGGTGTATGCTACATTCTGCACTATGGATCTCAATGATGATGAATTTGCTGATGAAGTTATTAATATTGGGAGTGATGAAGATGAGCCTCAGCAAACTGGGACACCAAAGGTCTCCATCAAGACTGAGATATGAGAGTTTGCATTTAGTATTTCCCGTCATTTTGTTGGCAACCCACTCCTTGACCTCACACCTCATGCACCTCAGGTGTTGATCTTCTAACTTCAATCACTGCTTTACTTAATCCTCAACTTCAAGCTGCTTGAGATGATGAGTGCGCTGCTTGGACTTTGCAGACCACTCAACTTGTGTCTATGTCCAACTAGTTGTGAGATGTGCACATGACCATTAATTCACTTCATGATCAGCTTATGTCCTGTAGTACCTTAGTTTGAATCTCATCTTAGATTGTTCTCATTCTGTTATCCAGACTCGAGTCTAATAAACTCTTGTCACCCTGAGACTTAAGGATTGTATCTGATAGTCTAACATATCCACCTCTATCTTCAGATAGTCTACACTCCATTAGTTTCTAGTCTTAGACTTGTCTAGACTAGCCTTTATACTTCCATCCGATATCCGGTGTCATGCATGGTATGCACTCCATACCATGACATATACAATAAGGAATATAGAAGGAGATGATTAGGGAAGTATACTAGGATATATTTCTCACTATCATAAGCTTAGTTTCCTATTCTGATTCATTTATTTACTTGTATTTGTAGTTTTCTATCAGTTTCCAGTCTCTTTCTATTTTTCAGCCACTTGATTACATCAGTGAACCACTCAGATATGTTTGTAAGCATGTCATGTGACTGGTAATAATCTGATTTGTAAGGACTTTTCCATGACTCATCATGTTTGGTCATGATTCGTCATGCTTTGTAAGATTTTACTGTGCTTTGTAATATTTTACTCATGTACTTTAGTAAGCAGCTGATTCAGCACACCAAAAGGCTTGGTTTGTAAGCACATTCTTACCAATCCAGTGATGACTCATTGCTTAGTAAGGATGGTTTCCAAAATGTATATAAGGACTCCATTCTCACACAATAATTAAGTTTTCCCTTTTCCATTCTTCTCTCAAACCGTGTGAGAGTTAGTAAGAATTTGAACAGGTGTTTTCCCCTTTCTGTCTCCTAGTGTGAGATCCAGAAGAAAGTGAAGGCCTAGTGTTGCCTTAGAAAACCGTGGTATAATCTAGTCAGACTAGTTGTATACTATCTTACAGGGATCGCCTATACAACAGTCTATCGTATTTGTTTATTCGTTTTAGTTTAGCTTCTCTCTTTTACAGGAAGGGAGACTCGTATTATCTAGCCAGCATCAGCAGAGGTCTAATATTACCTACTAGGTTCAGAGTAACCTGACAATATATATATACTTCCTTACTATCAGAAGAGACCAACAAAGAAGGTGATTCATCACTCTTTGACCACCCACGAACAGCACGTTATCAACCGAGAAGTAGAAAATCCGTTGACCGTGAACTTGAGGCAGCTGGCACCTGTAGTCTTATCGAATACAATTGTGATAGTCATTGTATTCTGAGCAACCTATAAGACCCTCAAGTAACAAGACATCACTGGAGCCCACCGCGAGGGTCGAACTCGCAGCCTTCAGATTAAGAGTCTGAGATGTCATGCATGGTATGCACTCCATACCATGACATATACAATAAGGAATATAGAAGGAGATGATTAGGGAAGTATACTAGGATATATTTCTCACTATCATAAGCTTAGTTTCCTATTCTGATTCATTTATTTACTTGTATTTGTAGTTTTCTATCAGTTTCCAGTCTCTTTCTATTTTTCAGCCACTTGATTACATCAGTGAACCACTCAGATATGTTTGTAAGCATGTCATGTGACTGGTAATAATCTGATTTGTAAGGACTTTTCCATGACTCATCATGTTTGGTCATGATTCGTCATGCTTTGTAAGATTTTACTGTGCTTTGTAATATTTTACTCATGTACTTTAGTAAGCAGCTGATTCAGCACACCAAAAGGCTTGGTTTGTAAGCACATTCTTACCAATCCAGTGATGACTCATTGCTTAGTAAGGATGGTTTCCAAAATGTATATAAGGACTCCATTCTCACACAATAATTAAGTTTTCCCTTTTCCATTCTTCTCTCAAACCGTGTGAGAGTTAGTAAGAATTTGAACAGGTGTTTTCCCCTTTCTGTCTCCTAGTGTGAGATCCAGAAGAAAGTGAAGGCCTAGTGTTGCCTTAGAAAACCGTGGTATAATCTAGTCAGACTAGTTGTATACTATCTTACAGGGATCGCCTATACAACAGTCTATCGTATTTGTTTATTCGTTTTAGTTTAGCTTCTCTCTTTTACAGGAAGGGAGACTCGTATTATCTAGCCAGCATCAGCAGAGGTCTAATATTACCTACTAGGTTCAGAGTAACCTGACAATATATATATACTTCCTTACTATCAGAAGAGACCAACAAAGAAGGTGATTCATCACTCTTTGACCACCCACGAACAGCACGTTATCAACCGAGAAGTAGAAAATCCGTTGACCGTGAACTTGAGGCAGCTGGCACCTGTAGTCTTATCGAATACAATTGTGATAGTCATTGTATTCTGAGCAACCTATAAGACCCTCAAGTAACAAGACATCACTGGAGCCCACCGCGAGGGTGGCTTCTTTGCTTGGTTTACCCATCGTTTAACCACAGTCATCATCCAGTTCCCACCCTATCTAGATATCGCGAGGGTGGCTTCTTTGTCTGGTTTTTTATATCGTTTATCCAGAAGTTTAACCCAAGAGGGTGGCTTTTGTTTGGTTTATACACCATCTATCATCGTATATTCAGTTCTATCGTATCAGCACCATCGTATTCAGAGATTTCCACCCAGTCTTGTGGAACAACCACGTACACTGTACCAGCTACAGTACCATCGTATTAGTCATCAGCAACAGCACACATCATGTCATATTCAACACTATCAGTACTGACTATGCCCACTCCAGGAACTAAGGCAGCACCTGCCAAGTTCAAGGGGCATTATTCAGAAGTTAAAGACTTTCTGAGACACTATGAGAAACTGTGTGATTATCACCATGTATCCTCAGATGAGGAGAAATGTGATACTATTACCCAGTATATGTCCAGACATGTCACAGAGTTTATAGAAGGACTAGCAAGTTTCAGGACTTCAAATTGGAGCCAGCTCAAAGCTGACATTTTGAAGTACTATGATGCAGACCTAGACACCAAGAGATATAGGAGAAAAGATTTACTGTCCTATGTTAGGACAACACGAGATAAGAAAATTTCTACCCTTACTGCTTGGAAGAAGTATGTAAGAGGCTTTGTTCGTATAGCAGGATGGCTAGAACAAGCCAGGAAATTAACAGCAGAAGAGTATGCAAGTTATTTTTGGAAAGGCATCTACAAGAGTTTACGTGTAAATATCGAGACCCGTATCATGGCACGAGAACCTGATAGGGACTTGTCAGAAGCTTTCCCAGTTGATAAAGTAACTGCAGCAGCAGAGAAACTTCTACACCGTGATAGATTTGATGCAGATCTACTGGTATCAGAAGTAGATAGTGACTCAGATGAGGATTCATCTAGTAATGAACCATCTGACAGTGCCAATGATTCAGATTCAAGTGAATCTGAAAAGGAGTTTTTTCCAAAGAGACAAGTTAAGAAGGGCAGACACAAAGAGAAAGTGAAAAGTAAGCCCAAGAAAGAGAAGGGTACACATAATGGTACCAACAGTCCCAAAAGCACATCAGTGGAACCTATGAATGAAATGGAGACACTCATTAAGAAAATGGGGTCTATTTCTTTAGAGGATCCTGAATATGCACTATTGTTTTATCGAGCCACACGAATTGATCCTTATATTAAGGACATTATAGCATCACCCATCAGAAAGGGAACATCTACTGTGTTTTCAACTAGCCAACAGGGTACTACACAGGGAGAAACTACTACAGAACTAAAAAATGAGAAGCAAAATAGTAGCAGACCACCTCCAGGTACTAGATTCTACCAAGCCCCTAACACCCCCTATCACGAACGAATCTGCTATGGATGCGGCGAGAAAGGGCATGGAGTGAATTACTGTCAGCAGCTTTCAAAGTTAATAGCTGAGAAAACACTTACCCGAACAAGAAGCGGTCAATATGGGCGAGCTGACGGGAGGACGGTCAAACGAATGCCAGAAGAGACGATATTGGAAGCCTTGAAGCGCGAAGACGAGGGGCCAGTTGCCCACTTCATCAAGGTCAAGATGAATGAGAATCTACAAGATATTGAATCAGTAGCGCCCTTGAAACGAAGTAAAAGCGCTTACATTGAAGAATGTTTCACTAGCGAGAGTGAATCAGCACCCAACGAAAGTGAGAGTGACGAAAGTATTGCGTCCACGCGAGACACCGAAACGGACGAGGAGAATCTCGTATTTCCTGTCGAAAGGATGACGAGAAACTCACAAAGAGCACGGCTCGAAAGGACAGAGGGTATAATCCCACCCATAGAGTCTATAGTGCCAGAAAGAGTTAGTGAAAAGAGACGCCAAAATGAGAACTTACCAGAGGGAGTACTAGCGCCAAAAAGGCCAAAAATAGCGCCAGATAATGTGCCTAAATATGAGCCTAAGGTGCAGCCCAACACTAAGAGACCTAACACAGAGAGGTCAGTAAAGAACACAAGAGAGAAAATAAGAAAGAAAAATAGCACTGGATGGACCAGTGAAGATATAGTAGAGGATGAGGCGCCGGCAGTAAGAAAGGACTTACCAGCGCAGCGTCATCCAAACACGCACCGAGACAATTCAAACACCGACCGGAAGAACCCGACACGCAGAGTATCAGACGTCGCGGCAAAAGTGCAGCCGGGCGAAATCTTAGATACTATATTGAGAACACCTATTAAAATGGAAATAGGTGAGCTTCTCGGCAGTTCCCGAGAATTGTCTGGACTCTTATCTAACGCTATCAAACCGAAATCAGTTGAGCCCAGAATTGAAGCCCACTCTGTATGGACAAAAACGCGGGGTCTATTAATAAAAGTAGCCATGCAGTGTGATGGGCGCACGATCAGCGCAATAATAGATACAGGTAGTCAACTAAATATAGTAAGTAGCTATATTTGGAAAACTATCATAAACCGACCGATCGATATTGCCAAATCAGTATCTTTAAGTGACGCAAACGGTGGAGAAGGCCGATTACGTGGCCTAATCCAGAATGTTCCGCTCAATTGCGGAGGAGTTTTTACTCATGCGAATTTATTTGTGGGAGATCACGTGCCATTTAATTTGTTATTAGGCCGACCATGGCAAAGAAGTAACTACGTATCTATAGATGAAAGATCTGACGGTACATGGTTACTATTTAAGGATCCGCTAAATATGGAAGTACGCTATGAGTTATTGTGCACGCCGGAAGAAGCCGATCTAAATTTAGAATATGAAACGCCTACCTTGGGAAATCTCGCCGGCGTGAGTGTATTCTTAGCTGAAAATGGAAAGTTACCATTTTCAGCTGAGAACTTCTCAAATCGATCACACACCAAATCTGGCAATCACACAGCGCTTGTAAATCAGAAATCACCCCACCCCAAGCAGTTTCTGAGTAAGGAATTACTAAGTGACCGATCAACTTACTCAGTCCCATTTGAAATAAAATATATTCCTAAGTCTATAAAAAAGCCGCCAGACTTTGAATTTTTCCCCCCAGTTCAGCGCCTCGTGCCTATTTTCAATAGCGCGAGGCAAAATTATCCAGCCGTCTATCTATTTCCTAATTCGTCGACGTTATTGTGCCCGAGAATGCCCTATACGCCTCTCACAGATTCACGCACCGAAGTTGCCGATTTCATTTCACAGCACTCCGGGAATTTCCGTTTTTCGACTTCTATCGCAGACAGTGCTTTGACATTGTCTTTTGAGCCTACTAACTTCACTCCTACCAGTCCTCCCCCTTTATTCACCATTTCAGAGCCGCCTACCCCACCTTACTCTCCCTTCCAATGGGACAGATCCCCAGTTGGAAGGGAGGAACCGATTGTTAGCCCTGCGCCAGCGGCTATTCCAATCAGTGCCGGCTCTATTCTCAATGGTACAGACACTATTGACGATGACAATCTATCTACCGTACAGGAGGAAGGTGAAGTACCCGATGGCGAGTTTAATGAGACATTGAACGCTACCTTCGGTGAGCGTTTCAATGATAAAAAATTTACTAAGTCTTTATTGAATATTCTTGCACATGCAGGGTATTCTACTGTTAACGATTCGACTACCGCTATCAACGACACGCCAGGGAGACAATCCATTGAGTCTGGGGATGAACAGGTACTGTCCTCCCCACAAATGGATTCGTCTATTGTCCCTGCTGCAACTACTAACAACGATACACCCTCCCAAGCATTTTTACCTGCCCGGGACCGTGTAGATGATGACGAACCATCCGTCAACGTTTTCTTTTCGGGACCAACTATCGTTAATCCTATCGGTCCACACAATGATAATATAACGCTTTCACCACACATTCCCCCTACACCACCCGTTTCGCGCACTGCACTCCACGCTGAGAGTGAGAGTGAGATGCCTGCGCTAGCATCGACCGAGTCAGTATACTCGATTACTGACCACACGGCTTCGCCTAAACCAGCCCCTCATGCGGCCCTCCTCGACAGTATTTCACCGCATGATGCTGAGAGATATCGACAGACTGAGATCGCTAAACTTAACGATTTCCATTCGTTTTATTTCGCTAACGTTGTTCATGCTGTTAGCTCGTTTTTGTTCTGCCAGGATCAACTTATCGCAAACGACTGGGACGTCGAGATGTATCGAGACGATACGTACCCAGGTCATCCCATCCTCCCTGGCAACCCCACGCTTCCTACCGGCGGTCCACGCTCTATGCGTGACTGGCCAGACCGTGTCGATGAACTCAGAGATCACCGTGCACATACTCGACATCTCCTTAAGCTCGTCGACACCATTCTTTCAGCGCGTATGATTACCGAAGCTACGTCAAAGTCATCCATCCTTAGCTGTGATCAGCTGGATCACATTAAGGGCGGCATTTCACCTTCGTTCTTCATCGGCAAATATAATGACGTTAATCCTTTTTTTACCCCAAGTGAATCCGAGCGTCTTAACGCATATATATCTGTTGCTCGCTTTCACGGGGAAATCGAATTCGCTTCCAAGCTCAGCGATACACTCCTCATGCCGTTCCCCGATGAGGATATCGTTAGTGAGCTCACCACTTCGCAGATTCTAGACACCGGCACATACGATGATATTATCGTATTTGCGCGCGATCTCGACCGTCTCTTGGACATTAAACGTTCCGGGATTGTAGTGCTCAAGACTTCACCATTTCGCACTGATCTTTTCCCCGGTACGGTGTCTGGTCCTCGTGCATTTTATGTACTTAACGATAGTGAAGAACATATTAGAAGACGAGCGGCTAATGGACGCAGGATTCGCAACGGCTACAAGTTCTTCTTGTGAATGTCTAGGTATAGCCCTCACATTCACTTGTTTTCGTTTTAACTTAAAATTTTAGTAGCCGCTTCAAACCAAAAAGTTCGAGATCTTGATTATCTCGATTCGTTTTCAGATCATCTTTCGTATTTCGTATTCGACTTCGACTTCTACTATGTGTCACGCTTCCCATTCCTTATTTTTCGACTCTTCGTCTTCGTTATCGCACGTTCGCATCTACAATCGTCAAAGCCCCTAAAAAAGCGCATATATTCATATAATCCACAAAATACGGACCCTCGGCTGTTTTCTAATCCGTCTTTTGTATTTCTAGCATTCAGAACGTCTCAAGTTTCCTTTTACAGTGTATTAGTACGCGTTTTCGTTCTGTCTGACTCATAGTTTCGTCGACGCTACGCTACGAGATATATACAAAAATAGGTCAAGAGAGATAGCTTTAGATACGAGTTACCGGGTCATGTAATTCGAATCTTTTGTTGTCCGTATAACTCGTCTGATTTTTCTAAGTCTTTCAAAACAAATAATTAAGCTTATTAATGTCTAGTACTTGTCTAGTACTTAGCCATTAGTATAAGCACAGATAAATATAGCGAAAAATTCACGAATTATCACGAGACAAGTCCATAGCCATAAGCTATAGGAGACTTATAGTATTATTCTAAGGGACAAAAAAGTTATAGTCCCAAGTCAAAATATCAGATCTACATCAATTGAAGTACAAGTCTATTAGGATTAATAGCTTAGTACTTAATTGATAACATTCATATCAAAAGTGACCACAACCACGATTACGTATATACCCCATCAAATAGGGGTATGTTCTATCTCAGACCACAATAAAAATACTATTCCCACTACTATGTGAGTGTGGGACAAATATTTTTTTGATAACTAGCAGTCAGTACACTCTATGTTGAGCACAGACAGTTCGCTCACAGCACTATCTCGAAACATCGTATTGTTCGTATGCTTTGCGTAAACCCCGTATTCAGAGAGAGTCAAGAAAGAGACCACGTAGATGATCAATGACGATCAATAGTTTGTTCACCATAAACGAGACAACTGGGGACAGTTGCGATTTCTCGTGCCGGGTGGATGTCATGCATGGTATGCACTCCATACCATGACATATACAATAAGGAATATAGAAGGAGATGATTAGGGAAGTATACTAGGATATATTTCTCACTATCATAAGCTTAGTTTCCTATTCTGATTCATTTATTTACTTGTATTTGTAGTTTTCTATCAGTTTCCAGTCTCTTTCTATTTTTCAGCCACTTGATTACATCAGTGAACCACTCAGATATGTTTGTAAGCATGTCATGTGACTGGTAATAATCTGATTTGTAAGGACTTTTCCATGACTCATCATGTTTGGTCATGATTCGTCATGCTTTGTAAGATTTTACTGTGCTTTGTAATATTTTACTCATGTACTTTAGTAAGCAGCTGATTCAGCACACCAAAAGGCTTGGTTTGTAAGCACATTCTTACCAATCCAGTGATGACTCATTGCTTAGTAAGGATGGTTTCCAAAATGTATATAAGGACTCCATTCTCACACAATAATTAAGTTTTCCCTTTTCCATTCTTCTCTCAAACCGTGTGAGAGTTAGTAAGAATTTGAACAGGTGTTTTCCCCTTTCTGTCTCCTAGTGTGAGATCCAGAAGAAAGTGAAGGCCTAGTGTTGCCTTAGAAAACCGTGGTATAATCTAGTCAGACTAGTTGTATACTATCTTACAGGGATCGCCTATACAACAGTCTATCGTATTTGTTTATTCGTTTTAGTTTAGCTTCTCTCTTTTACAGGAAGGGAGACTCGTATTATCTAGCCAGCATCAGCAGAGGTCTAATATTACCTACTAGGTTCAGAGTAACCTGACAATATATATATACTTCCTTACTATCAGAAGAGACCAACAAAGAAGGTGATTCATCACTCTTTGACCACCCACGAACAGCACGTTATCAACCGAGAAGTAGAAAATCCGTTGACCGTGAACTTGAGGCAGCTGGCACCTGTAGTCTTATCGAATACAATTGTGATAGTCATTGTATTCTGAGCAACCTATAAGACCCTCAAGTAACAAGACACCGGATGCACCTTCGGATAAGTATATGATACTAATCCTTATCTTCAGATAGGAATATGATACTTATCCTTACCTTCAGATAGGTAAACAATACTTGTCCCTACATCCAGATATCATACAATAGTCATCCGGACCTTCGGATACGCTACGATAGCCATCTGGATCTTTGGATACAATATGTATAGTATTCTGAAATACTGGGCTATACTTGGGAAAGGGACACAGCATACAAGCTGAGGCCGAAGCCCTTCAGATCCGATATCCTTTGAGTATGACCTTAACAAACTAGCAGTTCAGTTAGACTTGTCTAGACTAGTCTATATACCTCCATCCATCCAATATCTGGACGTGTTTCAGATAGTACTACAATACTAATTCTTACCTTCAGATATCATATGATAGTGGTCTGGACCTTTTGATACACTACTATAGCCATCCAGATCTTCAGATACAATACATATACCTTTCTGAAATACTGGGCTATACTCGGGAAAGGGGCACAGTGTATGAGCTGAGGCCAAAGCCCTTCAGATCTGATATCCCTTGAGTATGACCTTAACAAACTAGCAGTTCAGACTCTCTTCAACTGTGGGTGGAAAGACACTTTGGTACTCATTCATTCAGACAATCAAGGTGTTATTGGCACTTTCCAAATGGGAAGGAGTAGAAACTTCCAAGTCAACTTGTGCATTTGCAGGGTCAAGGCCATTGCTATGGCCTCCCACATTTTTCACACTTTTCATATGTAGAGTCTGCTCAAAACTGGGCTGATGCAATCTCTCGTGGTGAGATTGGGTCATCTGAGTTTCACCTTACACCAGTCATGCCCCCTGAGGAGCTTACACCTTTCATAGCATCATATGTCAGGGTTGTTGGAAGTCACAAGCCTTTTTAGACTACTGGTGAAATGAGTCTATTTTGCCTCTTTTTGTTACATCATCCTTCACAGATGCACACATCTCATTGATCCACTCATCAATGGACTCCTACACTCATTGTTATAAGTTACTGTTTATGGTACAGTGATTTGTAATTTAGTGCTTTCAACCATCACAATACTGCTAATAAGGGGGAGTCATGGACACCAGGTCACGACAGGGCTGTGAGTGTATTGCTTGGGTTGGGTAGCATCATGCACCCAGCTTTTTGTCTTTCTCAAACCTACCTCACACTTGAGGTTTTGGTCTATGTCTCTGATTGTTCTTGTCAGTCTTCACTTTGTTTGAAGCATGCCTGGTTTCTCATTCTCAGGATTTGGTTTCTCGCATGTATGTTAGAATGTGCAGATCATATGACCTCAGAACATATAAGTCATGTGACATGCAGGATACACTTCACCTACTGAGAACCAGAGGCAAAGAAACCAGCCCCTTTGGGTTCTAGACCTCACTGAGACAGACACTGGCTTATGCATTAGCAAAGGTGAAAAGTGACCAAGCCCCCCACATGCATCATTACACTTACTATAGTATTTCTGTTATTTGGATTTGTTAAGATGAGAGTTAAGTGGGCCGCTTCTAGAGGCTAATGAGAGACCTAAAGAGATGAGGACTAGAGTCCAGAGTAAGTTGCCAATGTATTGAAGATTGAAGAGTATAGTAAAGTTATACACTTAATAACACGCTCAAAATAAAATGCACCATTCCATCATGACCTTTTAATACAGACCAACTTACATATATGGCGATATATAGCATCAGCATTCAGCTATCCTTGATGAGTTGTGTCTCCAAGGGCATTGCCCACTGTGGAAAACAGCAGTTCCAAAATGCAATGATAGCATTTGACCTCACATTCATGTATGTGGATGCAGACTTGAATAGAAATTGTCTTCTACTCTTGATTAAGATACGTTAATTGTCTCTCATGTATGCAATACTTATACCACAGTTGTCAGGCCATTGCTCTTTTCAATGCAAATCAGCATGATGAGGCAATTCTGTGTGTCCAAGAGCTAGCTACCATTCTTCCAATCCAAATTGTCTTGCCTGTGGTATCATGGAAGTAAGTGCTCCTGACACAATCATTGCTGGATTCCTCATTGCAAACTTCGCACTTCAGGCTTATCTACACATCTGGGAATGAAAGCATTAGACAATGCACATCACAATAAGGCTGCTGATCACTCCACTTCTGCTGTCAACATTATCAGTTTCTCATCTATGTTGGCCATCCATTCTAAATATGATGTCTTTGTGGTGGTAGGTTGATTGCAATGCAACTGGAAATTGATTTCTCACACCCTACTATGCTTTTTCTAGTTATTTGGGTGGGACCTCAAGTCCTTGTGGCAAACTGCACACCAGAATTGGTGCCACACACTCCTTCAGGCATGTAGACTTCCAGGAGCCATCAAGGCATACCAATATATGATATATGATGGATATGGCTGATGAGGCTATGAAAGCACACTGCCTTGATTGGTCCACTGGCAAGTCTTCATGATGTCAACCACATATAATTCTCAACCTGATCTCATCTCACTTAGCTTTCAAGCAAGATTACAGTGTGCTCTGTGCTACAGCTGGAGAAGATGCCCTCACTGCAGGTAATTATGACAGGGCTATCAAAATTCACTCTGTGGTAATTAACCTTGATTTGGCAACCAACACCATCTTTGCAAACTGTAGTAAGGCGAGGTCTGGAAAAATGTTATTGGACAATCCACTCCTTGATGCAGAAAAGGTGTGATGACGGTTACTGTTTCATATTTGACACTCATTTTGGTGATACACAGGTCATCAAACTCGACCCCTCATCTTACTTTGGGCATCAATTGAAGCATGTAGCACTCCATGGCACACACTGATATGATGAAGCCATCAAGGCCTTCAAAATTATGCTCTCCAAGTTGGAAAATGCCTCTGACACCCAAACACAAAGTACGCCCCAAATAGCAGATCCTTCAACATAGTTGACTCATTTTTTAGGCTTGCGCCAACAGTACATTAGTCCATCCAAAGCAGAAGGAGCCATTCAAGAGACCATCAAAGCTCAACTCGACAACATCCTGCATCATCTTATCAACACCTCCACTGGGCTCTTATGCAATCACAAGGCACAGATCAATACCTTCAGAATGAGCACACAGTACAAAGAACTTTTGTCATTCACAATGATGCATGTAGATCTCTGAAAGGAGCACATCAAAGATGTCATGGTGACATACTTCCATTATGTCATGCTATCGCATAGGTGGGAAGGGAATGAGCCATTGCTGCATGACATATAAGACAAGGTAGTGTATGACTTGGATCTAGTCAGTGGCGTCCCAAAGTTGCAGTCATTCTGTCAAACTGCTCGTGATATGGGGTATCACTGGACATGGATGGATACCTATTGCATCAACCAGACTAATAATGTCAAGGTCCAACAATTGGTGAACTCCATGTTTATCTGGTATTACCACTCAACACTTACCATCATCTACCTGAAGCCTGGGGCATTTGCAAGCAGCGCTTGGAACACGCAAGGATGTACAGTTCAAGAGTTTCTGGCCCCAAATTTTGTCCTATTTTATCAGAAGGATTGGTCATTATATCTTGACAATCACTCTCCCAATCACAAGGATTCCCTAATAATTATGCAGGAGATGGCAGATGTGGTGGGTATGGTCTGGAAGTCAAGTATCTATGAAGTGAAATGTGGGGAATATGTAGAGGTGAATAATTATACAACTAACAGATGCTTGGATCAATACATAGTGGTACCTAACCATATGTATGTTCAATCTGTAGACACAACTCACATGACTCCCAGTGTGCGCTCCACCTGCTTATGAGTAATATCAAATATCAAGAGCCTCTAAGTCGACCTCTTCAAATGTGCAGCATATGAGCTGAGGCTAAGTCCTTTGGATCCATTACTGTTAAAACCATGAAAGACCATGCACACAGGTGCATACAATCTCTCAGAGGGGTGAGGATGACTGACTCAGAAGGGCTTTGGCCTCAGCTTATATGCTGTGCCTCTCACCTGAGTATAGTGCCCTTAATTTTGGATAAAGTCCAATAAGGTCCAAACAAAGTCCAGAGGACTTCAGAGGCAGACAACTCTGGTGGAGCATCTGAAGGACTTCTGAATGAGCACAGGAAATGTCTGGACAAGTATGGGAAACTTCCAGATGAGTATCAGAAACCCAGATGGAGTTCTTCCACTTGATAGGAAGTGGAATAACTGTACATGTCAATCCTTAGTGGAGACATAGGGTGGAGATACTGCAAAGGACACAGTCTGAGGCAGGAAGAGTGTTCTAGAGTTCCAGATAGGGTCCTGCAGCAGATGCAGATGGATCTAGTAATGCTGCCACAATGTAGGGGCATGTTTTGCACTTACCATCTGAGTTTGCCTTCACCACCATTAGCATCATTTATAGACACGCCTTTAGCTATATCCATGGGCATCTTAAGAAGTCAATTATCATGTTCATAGCTTGACTATCACAGTGCATAGCTATTTTGATTAACAATCCATGTGTTTTGGTCCACACAGAATGTGCCTTGATTTTTGAGTCAATACTTAGGGATTTTCTGTCAGGATTCAAGTTCAGTTTTGATTGTGGATTGTGGCCTTCATCTTATTGGTTTGTCGTGCTTTGCAAGAAGGATTTTGGCCTTGGGCTGAAGTTCCTGATGATTCTTATCTGTCAATTAATGACAATTTAATGTATACCTGTCGCAAGTCTGAAGATCAATTGGCTTTCATAGAACAGCAACTCACAGAAGAAATATGCTTAGGACGAGTCTCAGAGAGTTTTGGACGTGACTTATTGCCTGGGATGTATAGCATGCCAATGCACACTGTTCCAAAACCAAACTCAGACAAGCTTTGCCTCATGGTCAATCACACTGCTGGCAACTACTTGTTAAATTCCATGATAGATTCAGATGCTATCAAAGGGACCAAGCTTGATGGTTTGCACTCGCTTGGTGCATCACTGCTGTATTTCTGCAAGGAATACCCACATGATATACTTGTCATGTTCAAATCAGATGTCTTGCAAACCTTTCGCAGGTTGCCTTTGCATCCACTGTGGCAAACTAAGCAGATTCTGACAGTCAATGGGAAACGACACATTGATCAGAATAATAACTTTGGTGGGCACAGTTCACCTAAGGTATGGATCTCCTTTATGTCCCTGGTGTCCTGGATTGCTGTCATATCCCATACATTTGTGCTTCTCATCCAAAGTTCCGGATACCAGATCTGTTATGATAAGCTTCTTCATTCATATCCTGTTCATATAATGTTAAGCACTGCTTATTTCCTCCATTTAGTATATCTTCTTTTCTGGTATATCAGTTATGCTTACTTCTGGCTATGTTTACTGATCTGTTAACCTGTGATTAACTTCTGGCCTATGTTTAACTTGTAATAAGTGTTGCTTATACATTGCAATACTTTGTGCATAGCCTTTCACTTAGTTCTACTGTATATAAACTCTTGTATATGTCCTGTAGCACCCCAGTTTGAATATCATCTTAGATTGTCCTCATTCTGTTAGTTATATGATTATTCACCTCTACAGTACACATTCCATGTGTTTCATATCCTTATATGTGTCATTACACTTACTATAGTATTCCTCACATTTCACTCCATACATACTTGACTCCCTGACCTCCCTAGGATGTCCCTAGGTTGAGTTATTCCTTCCCTTTGACTCATTGCTTATCTGTTTACATCTGTTTACAAAATATTGCCCATATCCTAGAGTCCAGTGCTCCCTGCCTCTTTGGCATTTTTCTCTGGACTCTAGGTACTGTATAACTTTACTATACTCATCAATACATTGGCAACTTACTCTGGACTCTAGTCCTCATCTCTTTTGGTCTCTTAGTAGCCTCTAGAAGTGGCCCACTTCACTCCCATCTTAACACATTCTGCTATCCAGACTCGAGTCTTATCAACTCTTGTCATCCTCTGAGACTTAAGGATTATATCTGATAGTCTAACACATCCGCCTCTATCTTCGGATAGTCTACACTCCGTTAGTTTCTAGTCTTAGACTTGTCTAGACTAGCGTTTATACTTCCATCTGATATCCAGATGTACCTTTGAATAAGTATATGATACTAATCCTTATCTTCAGATAGGAATATGATACACAGATCTGTCAATGGACGGATGCAGCTGCTAATCCTTTGGTGAGTTGTCCAGAAGTTTTGGATCTGCGTTTTTTGACATCTGGATAGATCAAGTCTTGTGACGCTGTCCTACTACTTAAGGGTCTTATGAATGACACATGTATAATGACAACACAATTATACGGGATAAGACTTCTTGCCAGTCCTTAAGTACACAGTCTACGACTTTTCTACTTTGTGGTAGATAACGTGTGAGTTCTTGGGAGGGTTTATTTAAAAATGTCCTCTTCTTGTTCCTTGGTTAGATTATCCCTACTTGGTTTCTGGAGTTCTTCTTGTACTGAGTGTACCTGACTGAGTGCTGCTGGATTGTGTCTCCCTTCCTGAAAAAGAGAGGTAGTGTTGACTGAGTGCTGCTGGATCATGTCTCCCTTCCTGAAAAAGAGAGAGGTAGTGCTGAACGTGAATTTATGTCTCCCTTCCTGAAAAAGAGAGAGGCTGGTAGTGTATGAACTTTTAGCTAGAAAGCTGTACTGTGTTATATAGTCAACCCCTGTAAGGTAGTATATAACCTGAGACTGTATGTCTTAATCTTACTTCAAGGCTCCTGATTGGCCTGCACTTAAATCTTACTTTATCTCACACTATTTGAGAGAAGATTGAAAGTGGGAAGCTTTTATTCAAGGGTGTAAATGGGCTCCTTTTATACCTTTTGGGAGGCCATATTACTAAGCATGATCCATCACAGGTATTGGTAAGAATGTGCTTACAAACCAAACCTTAAGATGTGTTGAGTCAGCTTAATTACAAAGTAGATACTAAATAAGTGTAATTTTTACAAAGCATGAATAAAAGATGGAATGAGTCATCACATGGATTGGTAAGATTGTGCTTACAAACCAGGTCCATAGGTGTGTTGAGTCATCCTTGTTAGTAAGTGGATTATAAATACAACTGTAAGTCTTACAAAGCATGACCAATCATGACAAAACATGATGAGTCAAGTTGAATTCTTACAAACCAAGGTATTTCTCAGTCACATGACAGGCTTACAAATATTCCTGGTGGCTTCTGAGAAAACGTGATGGCCAAATAAAACAAAAATAAACATAAAGAAACAGAATCTTATAGAAGAAAAATAAGATATAGGGAAAATAGGGGTCAGGAATGAAGAAAAAGAAACTAGCTAGAAAATAAAGGAAAAAGGGTAGAGTAACTTGGTGATAGGAAACAGTATGGTGCCTAAGACCTTCCTTATCACTCCTTATCACTCCTTATCTGTATATCTGTCATGGTATGGATCATATACCATGCATGACAACACTTGCCAGAAGGACAAGGCCACTTGCCAGAAGGACAAGGCCACTTGTCCTGGACAGCCTGGATCTGTCAAGACTTCCAAGGGCAAGAAAAGGCAGCGTGCTGCCAGATCTCCTTCCCCCAGGGGCAAGGGTAAGAAACGTCAGCAGAGTCCCACTCCAGAGGCCCCGGATTACATGGAGTATGATGACCAGGCTTGGGTTGCTGCTGCAAACAACATAGTAGCGGAGCTGGATAGGACCAACTCTCTCCTGGAGAAGAGTATTGAGGCAGCTGAGGGAAGTAGGGTTGCCACAGAGCGGATGTGTTCCGGATTGGAGTTGTTCCTCCAGCAACAGAGGGAATTCCAAGCCCTCTTGTTCAAGGAGCTTAGGCTTGACCCCCAGATCGCTTCAGATAAGGCTTGGATTGGTCCGGATAAGGAAGAGGAAGGTGATGAGGAGATAGAAAATGTGTGCAGAAGTGAGGAGGGCAGATCTGGAGGGGATGAGGGGTCTATGGAGATGTAGATATTTTTGGATCCATTTTCTTAACTTCCGCTACTTGTACTTGTAGTTTCTGTTATGTACAACTTGTATATTTTCAGAGTTGAATAGGACCAGGCTTGTCCAGATATGCTGAGTGATAATCCAATACTAGTTTGGACGCATTTCTGAGTTCTGTAGCTAGTAACCATGAGGTCTCTTCGTCCATTCCTTCATATCCGGACCATCGGATGAGGTATAAGAGTTGACATTGTCTTCTTCGTTGGTCTAGCTTAGAGTCTAGGATTTCAGATATCTCATACTCTGGTTCTCCATTAACTTCTACTGGAGGCGGAGGGGGTTGGATATGTGTTAAGGTCGTGCTCAAGGGGCAACGGATCCGAAGGGCTTTGGCCTCAGCTCGTACGCTGTGCCCCTTTCCCGAGTATAGCCCCGTATTTCAGAATGCTATAAGTATCGTATCCGAAGATCCGGATGGCTATTGTAGCGTATCCGAAGGTCCAGACGACTATCGTATGGTATCCGGTTAGAGAGGAAGGTAACATATTCCTATCCGAACACAAGGAATAGTATCATATTCCTATCCAAAGATAAGGAATAGTATCATATACTTATCCGGATGGCGTCCGGATATCGGACAGGAGTATAAGGACTAGTCTAGACAAGTCTAAGGACTAGAAACTAGCAGAGTGTTGACTATCCATAGATAGAGGTGGATACGTATAGACTATCGGATACAATCCTTAAGTCTCGGAGGGTGACAAGAGTTGTTAAGACTCGAGTCCGGATAACGGAATGAGGACAATCTAAGTTGATATTCAAACTAGGGTGCTATAAGACATATACAGGAGTTTATATACGATAGAACTACGCGAGAGGCTATGCACAAAGTATCGCAATGTATAAGCAACGCTTATTAGAAGTCAATCATAAGCCGGAAGATAATCACAAGTGAAGTGGATCAGTAAACATAGCCGGAAATTAATCACAAGTGAAACGGATCAGTAGAACATAGCCGGAAGAAAGCATAACCGATAAACCAGAAAGGAGGATATACTAAATGGAGGAAATAAGCAGTGTTTAACGTTATATGAACAGGATATGAATGAAGAAGCTTATCGTGACGGATCCGGTACGGATCTGTGGATCGGATCTGATCCGATCTGACATCCGGAACTTCGGATGAGAAGCGCGAATGTATGGGATATGACAATATGATTAGGAATGGTGTTACACATGGAAAACAGGGTGGATGGAACACATAGAATCCGGAAGTCGGACGGTAATGGAATGTGATCCTGGACAAGCTATAATCTCAAATGGACCTAAGTTCTTTTCCAATAGTTTCTTGGACGGACAAGTGGAATGGAAGTATCTAGCTTTCACAAATACTTGTTCTCCAACTTTGAAGTCCGGAGCAGGTATCCGATGTGCGTCCACAGGTCCTTGATATCTTTTCTGCGCAAGAGACATCTCTTCTCAGAGGAATAGGTGTAGTTCGTCAAGGTCTATAGCATATTCATGGGTGAGGGCAGATGAGAGGTTGCATTCTGGATGGATGGATATGTTCGGGTGATAACCCTTATTGGTGAAGAATGGTGAAACTCCAGTGGTAGCACTCAGAGCATTATTATATGCAAATTCTGCCAATGGAAGGAGTTCCGACCAGTTATCCTGCTGATAATTGCAGTAGATGTGGAGGTATTGTTCTAGGGTTTGGTTGGCTCGTTCCGTTTGTCCATCTCCTTCCGGATGATATCCGGATGTGAAGTGGAGGATCATATTGAGTGCCTTTCCTAGAGAATGGAAGAAATGGGATACAAATTCTGTACCTTGATCCAAAGTAACATGAGAAGGGATTCCATGCTTAGAGAATACATGAAGCAGGAATAGTCTAGCAAGATCCGAAGAAATAATGGTATCGTGGGTTGGGACGAATATAGCTTGCTTGGATAAATGATCAATGATAACAAGGATGGCTGTATAGCCGGATGAGTCCGGAAGTTGTTCAATGAAATCCATGGATATGGAATTCCAAGGTCTTTCTGGTATGGGGAGTTGTTTTAGTAATCCAAATGGCTTATGTCTCGGAACCTTGGCTCAGGCGCAGGTGGTACAGGATTTGACGTAGTCCTTAACATAGGTACGTATACTGGGCCAGGTATATTCATGTCGGATAAGCTCTAGGGTATGGTTCTGACCAAAATGTCCTGATAATGGATGGTCATGGGTATTCCGAAGGACTCAAAGCCTAAGGTCATTGGATTCTGGAATGTATATGCGATTATCACAATGGAGGAAACCACTATCATCCACGGTCCATCTATCGTCTGGAGGATCAGACATGTGTGCAGATCCAATAGGGTCATTAGGGAGTGTGGATAGTATATCCTTATGAAGCTGTTCAACATCTATAAGCACAGCTGCACAGAGCACTGGAAATGCTAAGGTTGATGCTCATAGGGACGAAGCTAACTGTTCATATGTGAATACGGTGACCTGCACCAAACTGGTTTGGTGCATGGCTGACTATTCCTCTCCCACCCTAAGCCTATAAACTAGAGCACACATTAATAGTCCATTTTTTTTACTTTTGCCTCTAGGCTTGGTGATTTTTGAAGATTTTTTTTATGAAACCAGTTTTACTCTGAAGGCTGTGAGGATGACTAAGAAAGAATCTCACGCATGTCAGGTGACTCAGAAAATTATTTCCCACATGAGTTGTCCTGTGGGAAAAGGCACAAAACCCCAAATACGAAGGACATGTTGAAAAACCACTGCAATAAACAACTGAGAAGTGTAAATATTGAGAGAGAGTCCATAACTTATGTAATCAGCTCTAGACCTTTGCTTTGCCTTTGTTAGGCCACAGGGAAGTCACATGATCTACCTGTGCTTGACATGACTCAGCTATATACCACAGTGACTCATCTGATATGACTCAGCCTGACTCCAAATGACTCAGATTAAAGTTCATGACTCCATATGACTCAGATTAAGGTTTATGACTCCATATGACTCATGATGACTCCTAGTAACCTTATCATGTCAGTAGCAAACTATATTGTACTAGTACCACACAGCCACATGTATTTGTCTATATAAAGGGCCCACTTTGAGCAGTGAGCCCAGAGAGAACTTTTGACCCCCAATTACTAGTGTGAGGTGTGATCATAGCCAACAACAGTGAGAGACTGTAAGATTGGTGAAGGTACCCTTCAGTGAGACAGTAATTAGTGTGAGCTCATTGTCCTCCACAACCAGCAAGGCCTGGTACTGTCTCTTTTGTTTGTTTTTCTGTTTCTTCTTTTATTTTTCTGGATCTCTTTGTCTTCAAGCATAAGATATTCCACACACTTGTGTTGTCTCTTTAGACCACCTAAGACTTAGAATAGCTTAGTGGGGGAGACATTAGGAGTTGATAAGTGTACGCTTGACCTCACACATCTGAGTAGAGAGAGTGAGCCAGGGTTTCATTGCCACAGCTTTAGCTATTGAAAGGGGACTTGGTATTGAACACCAAGGACGTCCGTTTGTTAAGGTCGTGCTCAAGGGTAACGGATCCAAAGGGCTTCGGCCTCAGCTCGTACGCTGTGCCCCTTTCCCGAGTATAGCCCCGTATTTCAGAGTGCTATAAGTATCGTACACGAAGATCCGGATGGCTATTGTAGCGTATCCGTAGGTCCGGACGACTATCGTATGGTATCCGGTTAGAGAGAAAGGTAACGTATTCCTATCCGAAGACAAGGAATAGTATCGTAGGATATCCGAAGGTAAGGATTGGTATCGTATTCCTATCCGAAGATAAGGAATAGTAACGTATGCGGATCCGGATGGCGTCCGGATATCGGACGAGAGTATAAGGACTAGTCTAGACAAGTCTAGGACTAGAATCTAGCAGAGTATAGACTATCCGTAGATAGAGGCGGATGTGTATAGACTATCGGATACAATCCTTAAGTCTCGGAGGGTGGCAAGAGTTTGTTAAGACTCGAGTCCGGATAACGGGATGAGAACAATCTAAGATGATATTCGAACTGTGGTGCTAAGAACATATTCAAGAGTTTATATACGATAGAACTACGCGAGAGGCTATGCACAAAGTATCGCAAAGTATAAGCAACGCTTATTAGAAGTCAATCATAGGCCGGAAGGTAATCACAAGTGAAGCGGATCAGTAAACATAACCGGGAATTAATCACAAGTGAAACGGATCAGTAGAACATAGCCGGAAGAAAGCATAACCGATGAACCGGAAAGGAGGATATACTAAATGGAGGAAATAAGCAGTGTTTAACGTTATATGAACAGGATATGAATGAAGAAGCTTATCGTGACGGATCCAGTACGGATCTGTGGATCAGATCTGATCCGATCTGACATCCGGAACTTCGGATGAGAAGCGCGAATGTATGGGATATGACAGTATCCCCCCTTTAGGGCCAATCCCTAGAAGGCTAAAGAATCGTAGATCCGGTCCGCGAGAATCGATGGAGAAGAATGATGGTAGTAGTGCTGAGTTCGGATTTCCACAGATATACCAACGTCAAAGCGTCGCAGATGATTCCTACCCCCCACTTCTTAACACACACTAGCTTAACTTGAAACAATGTCTGGCAATAACTCTGGAGCTCAGCAATCTGCTAAGGCTAGGCTGGAAGAGCTTAGACAGCAGATCCTGGACGCGGAAGAAGCGGCCCGGATGGAGGAGGAGGCTCTGAAGGCTCAGGAAGCAGAGCGGAAGCGCTTAGCGGATCTGGAGAAAGTGAGGCAAGTGGAACTTCGGATCCAGCAAGCAGAAGAGAAAAGGCGTCAAGAGATTGTTAAGGAAATGGTGCGTTTCGGATCCGTTTGCTAGTCTTTTTACTAACGTTTCGGATAGACTCAGAAGATGTCCTCTAAGGAGGACGGATCCTGCACGCGTTGCTCCGGAAGGGCGCGGATCTGTCAATGGACGGATGCTGCAGCTAATCCTTTGGTAAGTCATCCGGATAGCTTCGGATCCGCGTTTTTGACGTTCGGATAGATCAAGTCTTGTGACGCTTGCCGGAAGGACAAGGCCACTTGTCCCGGACGGCCTGGAACTGTCAAGGCCTCCAAGGGCAAGAAGAGACAGCGCGCTGCCGGATCCCCTTCTCCCAGGGGCAAGGGCAAAAAACGTCAGCAGAGTCCCACTCCGGAAGCTCCGGATTATATGGAGTATGATGATCAGGCTTGGGTGGCTGCTGCTAACAATATAGTGGCTGAGTTGACTAGGACCAACGCGCTCCTGGAGAAGAGTATAGAAGCGGCTGAGGGGAGTAGGGCTGCCACGGAGCGGATGTGCTCCGGATTGGAGCTGTTCCTTCAGCAACAGAGGGAATTCCAAGCCCTCTTGTTCAAGGAGCTTAGGCTTGACCCCCAGATCGCTTCGGACAAGGCTCGGATGGGTCCGGATGAGGAGGAGGAAGGTGATGAGGAGATGGAAAAGGCGTCCGGAAGTGAGGAGGGCGGATCCGGAGCGGATGAGGAGTCTATGGAGATGTAGATTTTCGGATCCGTTTTCTTAACTTCCGCTACTTGTACTTGTAGTTTCCGTTATGTACAATTTGTATACTTCAGTTTTGAATAGGACCAGGCTTGTCCGGATATGCTGAGTGATAATCCAATACTAGTTCGGATGCGTTCCCGAGTTCTGTAGCTAGTAACCATGAAGTCTCTTCGTCCGTTCCTTCATATCCGGACCATCGGATGAGGTATAAGAGTTGACATTGTCTTCTTCGACGGTCTAGCTTAGAGTCTAGGATTTCGGATATCTCATACTCTGGTTCTCCGTTAACTTCTACTGGAGGCGGAGGGGGTTGGATACGATTAGGAATGGTGTTCGGTGTTGCAGGTTCTAATTGGGACACATGGAAAACAGGATGGACTGAACGCATAGAATCCGGGAGTCAGACGGTAATGGAGTGTGATCCCGGACGAGCTATAATCTCAAACGGACCTAAGTTCTTTTCCAATAGTTTCTTGGACGGACGAGTGGAACAGAAGTATTTAGCTTTCACGAATACCTGTTCTCCAACTTTGAAGTCCGGAGAGGGTATCCGATGCGCGTCTGCAGGTCCTTGATATCTTTTCTGCGCAAGAGACATTTCTTCTCGGAGGAATAGGTGTAATTCGTTAAGATCTATGGCATAGTCACGGGCGAGGGCGGATGAGAGGTCGCATTCTGGGTGGATGGATATGTTCGGATGGTAACCCTTATTAGCGAAGAATGGGGAAACTCCAGTGGTAGCACTCGGAGCGTTGTTATAAGCGAATTCTGCTAATGGAAGGAGTTCCGACCAGTTATCCTGCTGATAATTGCAGTAGATGCGGAGATATTGCTCTAGGGTTTGATTGGCTCGTTCCGTTTGACCATCTCCTTCCGGATGATATCCAGATGTGAAGTGGAGGACCATATCGAGTGCCTTTCCTAGAGAACGGAAGAAATGAGATACGAATTCTGTACCTCGGTCCGAAGTAACATGAGAAGGGATTCCGTGCTTAGAGAATACGTGAAGCAGGAATAGTCTAGCGAGATCCGGAGAGGTAATGGTATCGTGAGTTGGGACGAATATAGCTTGCTTGGATAAACGATCAATGATAACGAGGATGGCTGTATAGCCGGATGAGTCCGGAAGTTGTTCGATAAAATCCATGGATATGGAATTCCAAGGTCTTTCCAGTATGGGGAGTTGTTTCAGTAATCCGAATGGCTTATGTCTTGGGACCTTGGCTCGGGCGCAGGTAGTACAGGATTTGACGTAGTCCTTAACATAGGTGCGTATACCCGGCCAGGTATATTCGCGCCGGATAAGCTCTAGGGTACGGTTCTGACCGAAGTGTCCTGATAATGAATGGTCATGGGTATTCCGGAGGACGCGAAGCCTAAGGTCATTGGATTCTGGAACGTATATGCGATTATCACAACGGAGGAAACCACTATCGTCCATGGTCCATCTATCGTCCGGAGGGTCGGACATGCGCGCGGATCCGATAGGGTCATTGGAGAGTGCGGATAGGATATCCTTATGAAGCTGTTCAACGTCCATAAGCACAGCTGCGTGGAGCACTGGAAATGCTAGGGTTGATGCTCGTAGGGACGAAGCTAATTGTTCGGATGTGAATACGGGACGGAAATTATGAGGGTTAACTTGAGCGTAGTCCTTATCCCCCTCTTTGGGATAGACGTCCCAGCGTCTAGTAAGGGAATCCGGTTTAGCTCCAAGTTTTCCAGGACGGAAACGGATGATCATATTGAATTGGTGGAGGAATTCCGACCAACGAGCCTGACGGCGAGAGAGGAGTTTGGTAGTCGCGAAATACTCAAGGTTCTTATGGTCCGTGACAACGTCAACAGGCTCGGACGAGCCTTCTAGATAGTGTCGCCAGGTCCGAAAAGCCTCGTAAATAGCTAAGAGTTCCTTATCATGGGTATCGTAATTGAGTTCCGGAGGGGTAAGGGTTCTGGAATAGAACGCTACTGGATGGATTTCAGAATCCGGACATACTATGGACAGTATGCCAGCGATAGCGTAGTCCGAAGCGTCCGTTTCCACAATCAAAGGAACGTCCGGCATCCAATGCGTTAGTATTGGAGCCGTAGTAAAAGCTTTCTTGAGCGTTTCAAAGGATTTCCGGCACTCATCCGAAAAATTCCAAGGTGCATCCTTGCGGGTAAGCCGTGTAAGCGGAACTACAATATCCGAGTAGTTATAGATGAATCGACGATAGAAATTTGCGAATCCGAGGAAGGATTGGATATCCTTAACCTTCCGAGGTTCCGGCCAGTCTACAATAGCTTGTACTTTCTCGTTAGACATAGTAAGGCCGTCCGGAGACAAGAGATAACCAAGGTACTCCACGGACGTGGAATGGAATTCGCATTTTTCGGGTTTGGCATAGAGCCGATGCTTGCGGAGGCGTCGAAGTACTTCTTGGACGTGATTCTTATGAGATGCGAGGTCTTGGGAATATATAAGGATGTCATCCAGATAGACAATAACGCATACGTCTAGCATATCGGCGAAGACGCTATTGACAAACCGTTGGAAAGCGGCCGGTGCATTGGTAAGACCTTCAGGCATAACCAACCATTCATAGGAACCATAGCGCGTTCGGAAAGCCATTTTCCACTCATCTCCGGACGCGATCCGGACGAGATGATAAGCGGAACGGAGGTCGATTTTCGTATAGATTTTGGCGCGGCTAGGGGATTCTAATAGGTCAGATATGAGGGGTAATGGATATCGGTCTTTCTTGGTTATCTGGTTGAGGCCACGGAAGTCTACGCAAAGGCGTAAGGAACCATCCTTTTTCTTGACAAAGAGAACGGGTGCTCCGTGAGGAGAGGAAGAGGAGCGGAGGAGTCCGGTAGTGATATTTTCATCAAGAAACTTTCTAAGAGCTTCAAGCTCTACCGGGGATAACGGATAAATAGTTCCAAGGGGTGGGGTAGATCCTTCCTCCAAATCGATCTTGAGATCGTATGGACGATGAGGAGGAAGTTGACTAGCCTTTCCCTTATCAAAGACATCCGCAAACTCGTGATAATCCGAAGGCACTCCAGATAGGTCCGGACCTTCGGACGAGAGCTTAGCGGAGCGGAGATCAACTCCGGACGGACAAAGGTAAATGCTGAACTGGGTGGAACCTTCTAATTTGCAGGCCCTGCAATAGGCTACTGCATTGATTAGCGATATATTAGGAACCGGATTATCAGCGGATGGTTCTGGCAAAGTCGGAGGGTGAGGTTCCACTGTAGGAATAGGATCTGGAAGTGGAGATGACGTCGGAGGGGTCGATGGCATTCTATGAGGTGTCGTCCGGAAGTCAATGCTGCCTGTAACCCAATCAATCAATGGATTGTGTAGGGAAAGCCAGCTATATCCAAGAACGATAAGACAAGATGAATCCAAAGGAGTAACGTAAAACGTTTCGGAGGTAACTTTGCCGGAAGAGAAACGAACGGAGAGATCTATAGCTTCGGAAATGGTAGCATTACAAGTACCGTCAAACAAGCGGAGCGGAATAGGAGGAATCGGATATGTACAGAGTTTTTGTTTTCGGACGAGACTAGTTTCTATAAAACAATGAGAGGAACCACAATCTACAAGAGCTGAAAATTCAGAAATACTAGGATAGTCCGGAAGTGAAACGTATGGACAAAGGGAAGTCGGATTTGAAAGCGCGACAGCGTTGAGTCTTAACTCCTTAGCACGGGTCGAGTCAACACGACCCTCATCCCGTGCAGAGTCAGGAGGGTCGCGGACTATTTTTTTGCTTCAGATGAAGCCTCCTGTTTAGTTTCAGGAGTGACCTTGGCTGCACGTCCTTTAGCAGCACGAGAGGTCGACTTAGTGCAGTCCCGAGCAGTGTGCCCAGGTCCGCCACAGAATAGGCAGAGTTTCTTATCTAAACGTCTCTGACGTTCCTCGGCCGTAAGTTTTCCGTCCTTACCCAGCTTGGTGTTAAGATCCGGAGCTTTCGGAGCGGACGAGGTAGGTGCGGACGCGGGTTTAGCGGATTTGTTCTGTCCGGATCTGTGACTTCCGGATCCGGACGGATGGGAACTGGCGCGGTCGGATGTGGATGGTTTCGGAGGATTAGAGGACGAGGACTTGGTTTCTCTAGAGATTTCACCCTTACGTTCCCAGTAACGGGCATCGATAGTCTGGGCAAGGGTTTTGAACTCTGAGAGGGTAGCGGGTTTACCCATACGACTGATTTCGTCCTTAATACGAGCTGGAAGTCCGTTATAGAATTGGCGACGTAAGGCTCCGTCACCCCATCCGCGGACCTGCGAAGCAAGCCTTTGGAATTCTACAACGTACTTATTAATACGTTGTCCTTCGCGCATATTGAGTTGCTCGAGTTGCATCTCAGCATCTCCGGATGGGTCATGGGGTCCGAAATTAGTTTGGAGTTCTAGCATGAACTCGGAGTAGTTATCCATCCAATCCGGACGAGGACTTAACCCATCCGAAAGGAGGTCAGGTTCGAACCATTCGAGGGCCATGCCCTTAAGATAAGACTGGGCGAAGTTAACTTTGGCCCGGTCCGAGCGGAAGGTCTTGGGTTTGCTCTGGAAATTAAGCTCGCATTGAACAAAGAACGCGCGCAACTTCCTAGGCTCGGATCCGTCAAAGGTATCCGGTTCGCGAACCTTGACTTTAGAGTTGTCCGAAGGGAAGGTGCGTCTGTTATTACGCGCAAGGTTATTGATGGCTTCGGATAGCCGCATGAAAACGCGGTCCTGAGCGTTAAGGCCATCATCGTCTTCATCATGGTCGGGTTCATCATCCGGATCTCCACCTTCATCATCGGGTGGATTTCCGCCTGGAGTATCATCTTCATCGTCAGGATCTTCATCGTCCGGGGCTAATCCGGATGGAGTACACGTAGGGGTCTCTGGGTGCCTACGGTTCATCAACTCGGATATACTCTGAGCCGGTCCGGATATACTAGCGCGGCGTTGAGAGAAACTGGTGAAGGTATTGACTATGGGTGTAGGGTCTCGTCGCGTGGACACAAGTCCAGTGTTACGGAGGGAGTTCTGTGTAGTTCTAGTAGGTGCCATGGAGAAAGTTGTAAGTATACTCGGAAAGGTGTGAGTTCGAATATACTGTTAAGGTCGTGCTCAAGGGTAACAGATCCAAAGGGCTTCGGCCTCAGCTCGTACGCTGTGCCCCTTCCCGAGTATAGCCCCGTATTTCAGAGTGCTATAAGTATCGTACACGAAGATCCGGATGGCTATTGTAGCGTATCCGTAGGTCCGGACGACTATCGTATGGTATCCGGTTAGAGAGAAAGGTAACGTATTCCTATCCGAAGACAAGGAATAGTATCGTAGGATATCCGAAGGTAAGGATTGGTATCGTATTCCTATCCGAAGATAAGGAATAGTAACGTATGCGGATCCGGATGGCGTCCGGATATCGGACGAGAGTATAAGGACTAGTCTAGACAAGTCTAGGACTAGAATCTAGCAGAGTATAGACTATCCGTAGATAGAGGCGGATGTGTATAGACTATCGGATACAATCCTTAAGTCTCGGAGGGTGGCAAGAGTTTGTTAAGACTCGAGTCCGGATAACGGGATGAGAACAATCTAAGATGATATTCGAACTGTGGTGCTAAGAACATATTCAAGAGTTTATATACGATAGAACTACGCGAGAGGCTATGCACAAAGTATCGCAAAGTATAAGCAACGCTTATTAGAAGTCAATCATAGGCCGGAAGGTAATCACAAGTGAAGCGGATCAGTAAACATAACCGGGAATTAATCACAAGTGAAACGGATCAGTAGAACATAGCCGGAAGAAAGCATAACCGATGAACCGGAAAGGAGGATATACTAAATGGAGGAAATAAGCAGTGTTTAACGTTATATGAACAGGATATGAATGAAGAAGCTTATCGTGACGGATCCAGTACGGATCTGTGGATCGGATCTGATCCAATCTGACATCCGGAACTTCGGATGAGAAGCGCGAATGTATGGGATATGACACCATTCCTGTATCTGTTTAATACTCATTGTGAGTACCTTGGCAGCAGGTTCAGTAGTACATAAAGACTCTAAGCATTGACTAGTCCTGACCATTGGTCTTACCTGTTTTGCGCTGAGGGAGTGATCGTTATAACTCTGCACAGTCTGTTGGGATAAGATTGTCTCAAGACATCCTTCTTCCAGGATATGAGTACATGTTTTTCATGTAGTTTTCTTTCTTTCTTTTGTCGTCATCATAGTCATAGCCACACACATTGCTGACCTCACACAGTACCTTCCACTGACCGTAGCTTAGGTATCACTAGAGAACCACCCATGAACGACCACATTATCAGTCATTGGTATTTGTCTGGATTGCTGACCATGGAGATAGATTGGTTTTGTAGGTGTTCCATCTATAGATCAACTATCTAAGAAGACACCGGCATCCAATGTGTTAGTATTGGAGCCATAGTGAAAGCTTTCTTGAGTGTTTCAAAGGATTTCCAGCACTCATCCGAAAAGTTCCAAGGTGCATCCTTGCGGGTAAGCCGTGTAAGCAGAACTACAATATCCGAGTAGTTATAGATAAATCAATGATGGAAATTTGCGAATCCAAGGAAGGATTGAATATCCTTAACCTTCCGAGGTTCTGGCCAGTCTACAATAGCTTGTACTTTCTCATTAGACATAGTAAGGCCGTCTGGAGAAAAGAGATAACCAAGGTACTCCATGGACGTGGAATGGAATTCACATTTTTCGGGTTTGGCATAGAGCCGATGCTTGTGGAGGCGTCAAAGTACTTCTTGGATGTGATTCTTATGGGATGCAAGGTCTTGGGAATATATAAGGATGTCATCCAGATAGACGATAACACATATGTCTAGCATATCGGCGAAGATGCTATTGACAAACCGCTGGAACGCAGCCGGTGCATTGGTGAGACCTTCAGGCATAACCAACCATTCATAGGAACCATAGTGCATTCGGAAGGCAGTCTTCCACTCATCTCCAGACATGATCCAGATGAGATGATAAGCGGAATGGAGGTCAATCTTCATATAGATTTTGGCGCAGCTAGGGGATTCTAATAGGTCAGATATGAGAGCTAATGGATATCGGTCTTTCTTGGTTATCTGGTTGAGGCCACGGAAGTCCACGCAAAGGTGTAAGGAACCATCCTTTTTCTTGACAAAGAGAACAGGTGCTCCATGAGGAGAGGAAGAGGAACGGAGGAGTCCGGTAGTGATATTTTCATCAAGAAACTTTCTAAGAGCTTCAAGCTCTACTGGGGATAACAGATGAATAGTTCCAAGGGGTGGGGCAGATCCTTCCTCCAAATCGATCTTGAGATCGTATGGACGATGAGGAGGAAATTGACTAGCCTTTCCCTTATTGAAGACATCCGCAAACTCATGATAATCTGAAGGCACTCCGGATAAGTCCGGACCTTCAGACGAGAGCTTAGCAGAATGGAGATCTACTCCAGACAGACAAAGGTATATGCTGAACTGAGTGGATCCTTCCAATTTACAGGCCCTGCACAAGGCTACTGCATTGATTAGCGATATATTAGGAACCAGATTATCAGCAGATGATTCTGGCAAAGTTGGAGGGTGAGGTTCCACTGTAGGAATGGGATCCAGAAGTGGAGGTGACGTCGGAGAGGTTGATGGCATTCTATGAGGTGTCATCCAGAAGTCGATGCTGCCTGTAACCCAATCAATCAATGGATTGTGTAGGGAAAGCCAGCTATATCCAAGGATGATAAGACAAGATGAATCCAAAGGAGTAACATAAAACGTTTCGGAGGTAACTTTGCCAGAAGAGAAACAGATGGAGAGATCTATAGCTTCAGAAATGGTAGCATTACAAGTACCGTCAAACAAGCAGAGTGGAATAGGAGGAATCGGATATGTATGGAGCTTTTGTTTTCAGACGAGACTAGTTTCTATAAAACAATGAGAGGAACCACAATCTACAAGAGCTGGAAATTCAGAGATACTAGGATAGTCCAGAAGTGAAACGTATGGACAAAGTGAAGTCAGATTCGAAAGCATGACAGCATTGAGTCTTAACTCCTTAGCACGGGTCAAGTCAATGCGACCCTCATCCTGTGCAGAGTCAGGAGGGTCGCAGACTATTTTTTTGCTTCAGATGAAGCCTCCTGTTTAGCTTCAGGAGTGACCATGGCTGCACGTCCTTTAGCAGCACGAGAGGTCAACTTAGTGCAATCCTGAGTGGAGTGCCCAGGTCTGCCACAGAATAGGCAGAGTTTCTTATCCAAACATCTTTGACATTCCTCGGCCATAAGCTTTCTGTCCTTACCCAGCTTGGTATTAAGATCCGGAGCTTTAGGAGTGGACGAGGTAGACGCAGATGCGGGTTTAGCAGATTTGTTCTGTCCGGATCTGTGATTTCCGGATCTGGACAGATGGGAACTAGCATGGTCGGATGTAGAAGGTTTCGGAGGATTGGATGATGAGGACTTGGTTTCTCCAGAGATCTCACCCTTACATTCCCAGTAACAGGCATCAATAGTCTGGGCAAGGGTTTTGAACTCTGAGAGGGTAGCGGGTTTACTCATGTGACTGATTTCGTCCTTAATACAAGCTGGAAGTCCGTTATAGAATTGGCAATGTAAGGCTCTGTCACCCCATCCGTGGACTTGTGAAGCAAGCCTTTGGAATTCTATAACATACTTATTGATGCGTTGTCCTTCGCACATATTGAGTTGCTCGAGTTGCATCTCAGCATCTCCAGATGGGTCATGGGGTCCGAAATTAGTTTGAAGTTCTAACATGAACTCAGAGTAGTTGTCCATCCAATCCAGATGAGAACTTAACCCGTCCGAAAGGAGGTCGGGTTCAAACCATTCGAGGGCCATGCCCTTAAGATAGGACTGGGTGAAGTTAACTTTGGCCTGGTCCAAATGGAAAGTCTTGGGTTTACTTTGGAAATTAAGCTCACATTAAACAAAGAATGCACGCAGCTTCCTAGGCTCAGATCTGTCAAAGGTACTCGGCTTGTGAACTTTGACTTTGGAGTTGTCTGAAGAGGAAGTGCATTGGTTATTATGTGCAAGGTTATTGATGGCCTCGGATAACCGCATAAAAATGCAGTCCTGAGCATTAAGACCATCATCTTCATTGTGGTCTGGTTCATCATCCAGATCTCCACCTTCATCATCGGGTGGGTTTCCACCTGGAGTATCATCATCTTCATCGTCAGGATCTTCATCGTCAGGATCTTCATCGTCTGGGACTAATCCAGATGGAGTACACATAGGGGTTTCTGGGTGCCTACAGTTCATCAACTCAGATATACTCTGAGCTGGTCTGGAAATGCTAGCGTGACGCTGAGAGAAACTGGTGAAGGTATTGACTATGGGTGTAGGGTCTCGTCGCATGGACACAAGTCCAGCATTATGGAGGGAGTTCTGTGCAGTTCTAGTAGGTGCCATGGAGAGTGTTGTAAGTATACTCGGAAAGGTGTGAGTTCAAATATACTGTTAAGGTCGTACTCAAATAGGTTTGGATCTGAAGGGCTTCAGCCTCAGCTCATATGCTGTGCCCCTTTCCCAAGTATAGCCCCATATTTCAGAATACTATACTTATCATATCTGAAGGTCCGGACAACTATCGTATGGTATCCAGATGTAGAGACAAGTATTGTATTCCTATCCGAAAATAAGGAATAGTATCATATACTATCCAGATGGCATCCGGATATCAGACAGAAGTATATAGGCTAGTCTAGACAAGTCTAAGACTAGAAACTAATGGAGTGTAGACTATCTGAAGATAGAGACAGATATGTTAGACTATTGGATACAATCCTTAAGTCTTGGAGGGTGACAAGAGTTGATAAGACTCGAGTCCAGATAACAGAATGAGGACAATCTAAGATGATATTTGAACTGGGGTGCTATAGGACATATACAAGAGTTTATATATGATAGAACTATGCAAGAGACTATGCACAAAGTATCACAATGTATAAGCAACACTTATTAGAAGTTAAACATAAGCCGGAAGTTAATCACAGGTGAACGGATCAGTAAACATAGCTGGAAGTAAATATAACCGATATACCAGAAGGGAAGATATACTAAATGGAGGAAATAAGCAGTGTTTAATGTTATATGAACAGGATATGAATGAAGAAGCTTATTGTGACGGATCCGGTATGGATCTGTGGATTGGATCTGATTGGATCTGACATCTGGAACTTCGGATGAGAAGTGCAAATGTATGGGATATGACAGAAGCTTATCATAACGGATCCAGCATGGATCTGTGGATCAGATCAGATCAGATCAGATATCCAGAACTTCGGATGAGAAGTGTGAATGTATGGAATATGACATATATGAGAGACCCTTGTAGTCTGAAGGATGTGCAAAGGTGCAAGAAGAAACATGAAAGAATGCAAAGAAATGCAAAGAAATGCAAAGAAATGCAAAGAAATACGAAGAACATGATGAGAACGCGAAGTGCGGGAAAGTCGTGCTAAGGTAAGCGAAGCATGGGAAGGCGCAAGTTTTCATGGGAAAGTGCAGATGGAATGCGGAGAGTAAGGAGTGATATAGAGGGGCGGATAGATAACAGATCAACAGATACGTAAAGCAAGCGCAATGCAAAGCGAGTGAAAAGTGAGGTCTGATTAATCTAGTCTAGTCCAATAACAATAACCATAGGTAACACAAAGTGCACCCTAATGGTGACTACTACTTCAGAGTAAAACCCAATAGTGAGGGAAGTACAGTGAAGGGGAGTAATGGGGGAGAGTAGTAGTGCAATCATCAAACTTTATACTAGGCAAAATCGTGTTGGACGCAGAAGGGATAGGAAGAAAACATGCTGATAGTACATAATAACATGTAATAATGCTGCAATGCTTGTTACAACCATGAGGCAAGGAATATGATGTACCAATGAGGTGGTTGGACATGGATAGGTGCTCCTGGATGATAGGTGATGAAATGCAATGATGTGTGATGTAATGCGATGAAATGCAAAAATGTGCGAGCATGGGAATACATTGTGTGAGCACAGGAAAGCATCACACATATGGTGTGTTATACAGGAAAGTGTTGCATGATATACCAATGGAAGTGGAAGTCATTACACGAATGATAAATGGACTGCTTGCATGAATATACCCATTATGCACCCATAAAAATATGAGTCCCTACACCACGCCATGCACACACTTCCTGCAGCGCTATTCATGTTCCCACACCATATCCTGCGCTATCAGATTCTCTCAGTAAAGTGTTATAGAGCAGTTCTACACTTGCGCTCTAATAGTGACACTTTCCCACACTTAGCACTCCTCTAGCAACAAATTCCTGTGCTCTATGGACCCATGCGCTCATTCCCATGCTGCACATTAGTTCTTGTGCTTCAGAACTCCCTTAGGAAAGCTCACATCCATCCAAAGTCCATCCTACCTCATTGGTACATATTTTGCCTTGCCTCATGTTTTGTAACAAGTGTTGCAGCCTTATTACATTCTTACTGCACATTTTTCCTATTCTTTCCGTCTCCGACAAGGATATTGACTACTATAAGAAACCTAGGATTAGGAATACTTACTTCACTTCCCTATGACTGTATTTCCTTTCCCTTAGGTCTTACTTAGAAGTAGTCACCATTAGTTGCGCTCTATAGCCCCTATTGGCTTCCTTATACCTTCCTTAACCTTGCAATCATTATCCTTGACTTTCATTACCTTGAGATACCCTATCCCTCCTCTACCGCTCATAGCACTCCGATAGTGACATAGCACTCCTATAGTGACTAGTGCTCTGATAGCGACATAGCGACACCTATAGCGCTTCATATAGTGACATGCTTTCCCACATATAGCGCACTTTTGGGTCTTTGTATCTAGAGCTGTTATCAGTAGCTATTCCCTCAGGTCGAATGTTCTTGTCTCAAGTGTAGCAGCTGGGCAAGGGCTTAGACATATATTGGTTAGGTGTTCTATAGACTGCCTAGCTAAGTTTGTTATCACACCAGCTCTATGGGTGACAGAGAGCGGCACTGTTCCAACTTGCAGTTGGTTCTTGCATAAACTGCATCTCTTTGGTGGCCAGGAATTTACCAGTCATTTAATGAGGGCAGGAGGCGCAACAGTGCTTGCAGCTGCTGGAATGTCCGGAGATCTCATTCAAGCTGCAGGACATTGGTCTTCTGATGAGTTTAACAAGTATATTCAGCAACATCCTTTTTTGTTGCATGCACGCCTTAACATCAATCAGCTTTCATTTCTTTGGCTCACATCTCTTCAGCATTGGTCACATCAGTCATGGTCTTCCCAAAAACAGAAAATAATGATAAAATCTGAAAATAATAATAATAATAATAAAATTAAAAAATTAAAAAATTAAAAATAGCCCTTTAGCATTCTGGTCGAGCCTGACTCACCGTTTAGCTTCTTCGAGCCTTTGGATTCATTGTCTCTCTCTCTCGAAATCTCTTTTGAAGTCCTTGACTGTAACTATTTGTACTTGTATTCTGCGACTTTGACACAAATATAAAAAACGTGACCGAGACCCCCAAGCATGGAGCTGGGGGACTCTGTATGCCCTATTAAACTTGTGACCTTTCCTAAGCGTAGATTGATTCACTTCGATGACATTGGCGGTTGCACAAAGTAGGCGGTGACTAAGCGAACCGCACCATAGTACGAAGCAAGAGGTGTGGGAACCCTGAAAAACTGTGCCGCCACATAGAATACACCATCGCAACTGTCGAAGTTAGTCACAAAACCAACTAGCAAAAGATGAGGCGATACCAGGGTTCGAACCTGGGTTTCGGGAATATTTAATTATCAAAATCCCGAGTGATAACCACTACACTATATCGCCTTGGTATTTTGTTTGGTTTAATTGTATTCTGGACGGATTATGCAAGACACGTCGGCGTGCAAACTGCGGTTACCACTACAGTTACATCCGCTCCGTTCTACCATGAACAGCGACGAATCGTTCGCAGCATTGGTCAATACTGCCAATCCAGCGACATCTGGATACGGTCAACGAGAAAACAACCCATTCATCCATTCAGATTATAATACTCATATTACTACACCTGGTTATCCTCCGCAACCAAATCTCATGGATCCCTTCTTTGATGATGACGACGACGACGCTTCTCATTCTAATTTTGCTATGTACTCTGCTCAA
>JABBWL010000136.1:0-190955 GCA_016758765.1 Suillus cothurnatus | reverse complement strand
GCGAGAGTGCGAATGTGATGTGATGTTGAAGTGCTAAACCCGTCTGACGCATTGTGATAGGGTGGAGGTGAGAGTGTTGAGGCTTGAGAGTGTCGAATCAATGGAGGATAAGGTGAGGTAGAGATGGGAGGCAAACGCGGACGACGTGACGATGATGATGTTGATGAGACGAGGCGGCGCAGCGGTCGTAATAGGGACGGGGGTAGAAAAGAGGAATTCGAAGGCGACGGAGGACGTGTTGTACTTATTCCTTCCTCCATCGCATAGGATTCGTGCAAGTCACGTTTAAATGAGCCACGTAGGAGGCGTCTCCGAACAACGCGTAACGGATGTCGTAGACGAAAGATCATGCAGCCTACCACAACGAGGACAATGACGTAGGAGAGAATAGTAATGGGCGAAAATCCCAAAGACTCGCGCGTCAAAGATGCCGGCAGGTGTGGGGAAACATGCTCTTCCAACAACTGGTCGAGATCCCAGAACGGTCGAATGGGTTTGATAGGAGGGTTAGGTGTACTAGCAGGAATATCGTCTATAGGATCAGCCAGTGGCCGACTACTGCTTGAAGACGGTTTGATTTCCTTGCTTGCTTCCAACACCATTTTACCCAATGTCCAGCTAATGGCAATGTCTCCGACGGAGTCGACAGACTGAAACACAGGTCTTCCCAACCCTTTCGCTTCAGCTTGGTGTGCCACCTGTTCTCCGATCGTGGTAGAGTTTCCTTCGGATCCACTATCCGAGGAATCCCAATTCCTTCATGTAGCACATTGGCTATCCAAGCGGCCTTGAAACACTGCATCTGCAACCTCGGAAGTTCCACATTCTTGCCCCACTTCCCGACCTCCATAACCTCTCCGTTTTCCATAACTTCCCCATCACCACCTCGTATACCTTGCGCTCTCAACAGCTCGTGTTGGTTGACTATACCACTCCAATCCCTGCCGCAGAACTGTGTCGCAGCGCGCTCGTACTGCACATAATCATACGGGCCGCCGAGCCCGAAGACATGTTCAGATGAATACCAGTATTCGGACACACCAATGAAATGGGAGGAAGCAAAGTTGATCGCAGGAACATGCACTCCGTCGAAAAGGCATGGAGCAGTATTGCATGGCGCATTTTTATTGAGGAGGGAAGCAGTACGATCCAAACACTGGGTAAAAGAGCCCGTCCCAGCAAGTTGATGTGTTGAATGTGACCCATCGATCCGAGGGAGTGTCTCGGAAAGTATCAGATCTTTTGGGAGACACGGGTCAGGTATGGATGGCAATTCTGAGGTCTCGAGCGAAGTCTCCTTGAAATTTTCGACGGTCTTCGCAACATATCGCTCTCGTGCCTGGTTGGTACCATATCCCAACCACGTAGTGACAAATACTGAGTGGTTGACTTCGTCTCCGCCAAGAAGTCGTAACCGGACATCAACCAGGTTCTCCTTGTCTCCCGATAGCGTGTCAGATGGTTCAAAGGCTATCTGGGTCGAAGCGCCCATGTCCAGAAAGCCATATGTCGTCTTCTTATCCTTTCCGTAAAACCCATCCATGAGATAGTTCACTGCTATCCATCCATACAAGCCTTCCTCCTCGCCCGTGATAATTCGTACACTGGACCCACATGGACCGTCTTTCGATTCGTCGTCTATCCGGAAGCTCGATGCGCTTTTAAGATACTTACATGCAGCACTGAGCACGCGTGCCTTGCTGCACCGGTGTCAAAAGGCGCATACGGCTGTAGCGAGGAGGAAAATGGGAGTTTCAGATTCGAAGGAAGGAGGTATCTGCGAGCGTGCATGCTTGCGTAGAGGTGCAAGGTATTCAGATACACCCTCTGGGTTGTCTGCGAATGTAGAAAGGCCTACATGACAGAGCCAGTTGAAGTGAATGTCATAGCAGGATATCGACGTGTACATACCGGTTCAGCCTTCATTATCCATCATCTCCTTCCTGACACCCTTCTCTACCTTGGGCAATTTATCTCGTACATAATCTCCCCCGCTCGCTAAGCACGACATTGGGATCCTCCCAGCTATATATCTGAAGCCTTGAACCCGACGAGCCAGCGTCAATAACTATTCCAAAACGGCGTGCAGTAAGCCAGGAATCAGAGAATATCGTAGGTGGCATAGACCAGGGTCCGGCGGTAAAGCAATCGATGCTCCACTTTTACAAGGATGTTATACAACAGCAAGGATATTCGGAGGTGTATGTAAATGACGAGGTGCAATTTGACTTCAGCGGCGGCCCAGCCACCACGCGGAAACCCAGTTTTCCGAAGTTACCCCGAAGCTGACGTTCACGATCAATCTGGCCAACTGAACAAATAACGTACTCGTGGCAATTAATTATAATTGCTTTCATATGATCGCACTTATATGCGAGTCACCTGCTACTAGCAGTAATTTCTGGTAATTCTTTCACTGATTTGGACTATAACCTTTGCTCTCAGAGCCTGACCGCAGGAGACCAGCCGCTCGGCAGCTTCGCTTCCTGGTGGTTTGTGTATGGTAGCTACGCAATTTTAACATCGGTTACTTACTGTACCTTTCCAGTTCCTGAAGTGGACTGATATGATTATATGCGCACATTGAAACTGATGAAAGCAAAGTAGTTACGGTGTCCTTGAATCAAGCAAACAGCTCCCGTATTAACAGGGAGTACTATGTCGAAACTACATCCAACGAGCTTAACCAAGATGTTCCTTGAAGTTCCTCATCGCGATACAGTAGTCTTGCGAGGCCGCGAACGCGTCCCACCCTTGGCCTCGCCTCCTTTATCCTTCGCTTTGCCTTTGGCCTTCAGATCCACGCCCCACAGCCGTGCCTGTGCTTCCCTCAGGCGGAGCAAATCAAATACCCAATCTGTCTCCTGCGCCTTTGCTGAGCCGCACTCATGCAACCTTTCTTCCTCTGATTGAGAGAGAAGAGCAGCTGTTAGAGCGCTCACCCGACCGCCACAGGAGTAGCCTGCTGAATTGCCTCGGGAAGAAGAATGTTCACACAGTACTAGGAGTAAACAATGTTTTAATCAGCGGAAACAATTATCAGAGCATAAAGACGCACATCAAGTTTATCGAGGGTAGATAATGATTCATATTCCTGTGAGCCAACTGGCCGTTGTTGGTCCTGTGCAGGCACAGGGCATTCAACCTGTAGAAAATGATGAATAATTCCAGGCGGCGGGTGCAATATTGCTAGCCTACCTCCCCAGCGTGCGGCAGGTCAGAGTGACCGCTAGAATCCGGCTGCAATCAAAAGTGAACGTCTGGTTTGGGAAACTTAAGAGACCGTGATAGATCCTACCTGCTCTGCAATGTCCTCTTTTGACACAGAAGATTGATCATGTAATGGTGCAGAAGGCAGATCGATCGTCTTCGACTCTAAAGAATCATCAGCCTATGCAAAGACACCATTAACACAAAAAATGCAAAAGTAAAATATAAAGAGCCAACCTGGTTAGGCTTATCAACTGTTATGACCTCGTCATCAATCTTATTGCCAGTATCGCTGGTAGGTATGGACTGAGACGGCACATCGTGACCTGCGTTGCTGGAAGTTGCGGGTATATTGTCTGGCGACTTGTCAAGCGACATTGCGTTAGGGTCATCGACCTGATTGCCATTGTCACTGGGAGGCATTGGCTGAGAAATGTCATGATGATCCCCGACGTCGGAGATTACAGATGTCTCGTCTGATGCTCCAGAATGAGGCTTGTCAACAGCCATTGCCTTGGTGTCATGATTGCCAATGTCACCGGGAGGTGTGGGCTGAGAAATGTCGCGGGCGGCGCTATTGGAAGTTGCAGCTATCTCGCTTCCGACGCCAGCGTCTGCCGACCTATCGCCACTGGTTGCCAACGTAGCCAGGCAGAGTGGGCTGTCTCGCTCCAGGTGTGGTGCCACCTCTGCTTCAGGTTTGAGTTTTATACTGGCTCTACGAGCATACCCTTCTCCAAGTGCCCACCGCGTAATCAGTTTTTGCGATTGCTTTACCTCGTTGGGGTCCAACCCTCCTCTGACCGCCGCCCGCTTCATTAAACTGGATCTAGCCGCGCCTCCCCGCATAAAAGCCTCGTGGCTCTTGCTTGCCGGGACGTACTTCCCTTGTAGGATAGCATTCAGCACAGGCTTCACGTATGCCAGCTGCGCATGCATCGATAAATTAGCGAAAGCATCTGCGCTAGGGGGTGGGTCGGTCAACTTTGGACTAGGGCTCAGCCTCCTGTCTTCCGGTTCATCTTCTGAATCCGGAGCCTCGGTATCCTGGACGGCGCTTTCGAACTCGCCCAACTCGCACATAACGAAGCCTTCTTCCTCAGAAGTCCAAAATCTATCCCGAGTGAGGTTGTACTCCCGTTCGTCCAAAAACTTGGCCCGATAGCGTTCCTTCCCGCCTGGCTTGGTTGGTGGAACGTATGCTATAAGTTGAGCGGGCCAGTATTTATTACTTCGTGTTCGTAGTGCCTGTGCCAAAACAAGCTCGCCTGGGATTTGGAGCATGGGGTCTGGGGGCGGAGGAGACCAAGCATGGTCTGTAGGAGCTTCAAGCTCAACACGAGGTGAAACCTTAGCCTTCTTGGATGAACGCAGGTCCTCTATATCGTCTTCTTCTGAGGAAAACGTTTCGCCAGTGTATGCGGAAATCATCTCGGGCATGCCATCACGCTTGAGTCCATCTGCATTCTCCATAGCTTTCACTGCTGCCTCCCATCTGTCGCACATGTCCTTCTTGGTCTTCTTGCGAGGGGAAGGGTTTGAGGATTCAGATGTGGTGAGAGATGAAACCTGGAAAGTTGTTCGGGAGAAACGCTTTTCGCCAGATAGGTTATGAATAGGCTGGATGGTATATTCGGATGGAGATGAAATTGTCGAAGGTTCTCGAGATAATGCCAGGTCACCAAAGAGGGTCACGCGGAGCGGTTGTTTTTGGACGATCTAGTTATTTGATTGAGTGAACTGATAAATTTCCAACGTGTCAGGAATGCTCACCCTGGCAGGCCACCACATGCGTTCCTCCAGCAACTCAATATCATCATCATCATCATGCGGGACCGATGTGATAAGGACTCCTAAGTCATTCACCAGCACCCAGACTAGAGTGTCAACGTCGCCGAAGCCATGTCCTTTACCCCGGTCAGATAACTTTGCCTTGCCCGCCTTCCTTTTCCTTGGGGAAGTTTGGCTCCGGGGATGTGAGAAGCTGGAACTGGATACTTTGACAGAGCGTATGGAGCCACTCCCAACCCTACTAAGCTTCTGGGGCGGTGGGGTGGAATGACTGATTATAGAGAGTGGGGGAAGATCAGTAGTTGAGATCAACGGACTTGTAGGGACGCTCGACAATGGTGAGGGCGAGAGGGTTGTGAGAGTGCTGACTGTGCCTTCTCCGTCCGAACCAGAAGCCGGGGCCTTGCGTTTCTTCGAACGTGGTGATGGCTGGGGGCGTGGGGGCGTTACAGGATTGGACTTAGTCTTGGGCTTTCGTTTGGGCTGGCGCTTGGGGATGGTGACGGATTGTCTGCCTGCTTTAGCGGCGAAGCGCGGAATTTCCCCTTGGCGTTATAGCGGTATTTCACATTAGGCTGCCTACGCGAAGCAGGCTCCCCAAATGAGTCTGAGGGCTCGGGCTCGTCATCAGTGTGGCCTGGCGAATCGAGTTGGTTTGCAAATACAGCGGAAGCCTGCCTTGCTGCTCTACGGGTCGGGAGGATGCGCTCAGATAGCATCGGAGAAGTGCTAGTGGTTGCCATACAGTCAGGAAGGCCGCAGTTCAACGGCAGGCAGTGTCAAAAGGACTGCGGACTGTCGGGATTCAGTCAGACACGACAATTTCACAGTAAAATGCACCTACAACTGATATTCGTCTTCCAGTCCTATGGCAGATGCCAGTAACCCTTGAAATGACTGTCAGGACTCATCAGCAGACTCTGTCAGCCTTTCTCGCGCCTAGGCGCGTTCTGTCACGCGGGTTGTACCCATGTAACGTCACAATATCCTTCCTCCTATCATTCGTGCACGTCACGAATCTCGTATCGGCTTCAATATATTGACCAGTGACTAACTCTGCCTCTTTCCACTGTCTTCTCCTTACCAGACGCAGTCTATCGGTAACTATTCGATAAAGGTTCCTACTCAGCATTCAACAAGCATGTGCACTTCAATCTGTCGCGCATTGAAACTGGATGTCGGTACCATTTTCAATATAATAACACTTTCCCTGCTTACTAGTTGGATGATGCGGTAATCTCGGGACCCTGGTCGGTTGAAGTTGACAGCGGTCATGTTATATATTTGGTAAAAGAAGATCAATCGAGCTCACTTCCAGCATAAATCTCGAACCACGAGAATCTGGGACAAGATAGAACATTCCATGTAAGACTGGACTTCCGCAAGAAGTCATACTCAGCGTCTCAGATAAGACAAGTAAGAGCGCGGATTTCCAGCACGCCGCCCAAAGGCAAGGATAAGATAACACGGACAATCACATTGTCCGAGCCTTATGTATCTTCACTTCTTCTCTCGGTCTAACAAGCGCGGTCAAGCATCTATGAGAATCCTGACGTACGACGACTTACCGATCCTGAGCGTCAACGGCAACAGCACCTAATCTCTGCACAACACGCATGCCTGAGCTCACCCGGCCGAAAATGGTGTGTTTACCGTCCAGATAGGGTGTGGGCGCCAACGAAATGAAGAACTGAGACCCTAGAAGCAGGCCATAATATACCAAGCAATGGACAATATAGAAAGTGGCAATCTAACCGTTTGTATTGGGCCCTGAGTTCGCCATTGCGAGGATTCCTGCACCCGTAAAGCGTAGCTCTGGATGTATTTCATCCTCGCTGTGCACATGTCATAAGTTCACGTTTGGGATAAAGATTTATGATGGACGCACAATTTCTGACCAAAAATGCTCGTTCCGCCTCGACCAGTTCCAGTTGGATCACCACCTTGAATCATAAAATCCTGCAAGTACGATCGATCATGAATACAGATGTCTGCCATAGAACAAAACATTAACTTGCGGCGATAATTCGATGAAACACGACGCCGTTGTAGTAGCCGCGTTTTGCAAGCTCGGCAAAATTCTGACATGTCTGGAATGAAATATCTTCATCAGTTCAGCCAAAGTAAAGACAGACAGAAGAGAATAAATTCACCCGAGGGGCATGGTTCCAGTATAATTCAAGCTGAATGTCCCCGAGACTGGTTTCGAGAACAACTGAATCCATCGTGGTGTTTTTGAAGGATAAGATGATGATAAACAAAGGTAATCAAACATACTGCACTTCCTTGAGGGTAACTGCATTTTCACGATCATAAGCTCGGAAAGCACAATCAAATCGATCCCAATGTTAAATACTGACATGTAGTTTATATCTTCCAAGAAAAAAGAAGCAATAAATATTGAGACCCGTAGGTCTACCACTCCGGGAAAGCGTGTCATCCTTGTGCAGGGGCCATGCTAATCTTCTCTGTATCGTTCCAATTTTTCGTATGTCACCCCGAAGGGGACAACCACCTGTGAAGACACAAGGTAGAGCTCAGCACAATTTTGTTTTGATTTTGGATGACGGGTTTTGTGCCACAACGGGCAATCGAGAAACTACTCACCAAATTTGGATTCACCCCTGATGTAACTGCGCTACCTTGGCGCCAATTTCTGTCCCAATGAATATCAGTCCAGGAGCTTTGACAAAAACACCTCGCATGGTACTCAGATAATTGAAAGACGGAAAGAACCGCTAATAATGACATAGCAATTGCGAGGACACGGCCGGAAGGTGATAACTCTCTAACTCGGCTACCTCAACATCAGTCCAAACGCGTCAACTAAGCTATCCGTACAGCTATGACGCTAAAACACTCAAATCTACTAGAGAACTCAATATTCAATTTCAAACGGTGCTGGAAGATAGCAAAAATACACAACGAAAACAAATAGTCCCGACAACATGAGGAGCGAGACTAGCTAACTCCGTATTACTCCTTCGGTACTCAAGATGAAGCACTTCAAACCACGGATGTCCTTTGTTGCGAGTGTTTCCGAGCTTTAACTGGGAGAGTTGGCAAGTGGCGAACTGCGGCTCCCGAGAGGTCTGGAGATAGATGAAGTGGACCCGGGGGAAGCGTCTGTGGGACAGAGGGAAACTCATCAAAGATTTCCTTCTCAAGGATACTGGGAGCAGGAGAAGATGACGAGTCGCGTGAGACCATCCAGTGCGAGGGACGAGAGCCGGGCAGTTCACTGGCATGGCGACCTGGAGAGCTTTTGGTTGGGGATGAGGTAGGGGGCTGGGATAATATAAACGTCCTCTTCGGCGAGTTATATATCGAGCTTTGGTCTTGAGGGACGGCATACAATAATTTAGTCCATGCGAAGGTCTTCTTCTGAACAGCTCACACACCTGTCTCCACTGTGCTGACGTTCGACTTGGTTCTGTTGCGGTTGAATAGTTTGTCTGCAAACGAGCTAGACTTTCCCGCACTGCCTTTCTTCGTAGTTACAACTGGCCATGTGATACCAAAGCCTGAACCATCCCCATGATCAGATGGTGTCGCGACCGGGGCGGAGTCCTCAGAGCAAGTTGAAATACTATCCCGAGGGTACGCTCCGGGCATGTAGTTCGACGAACGACGACTAGTCAGTCGCCTAATGCTCGAGAGATATCTATTGTGCGAAGGAGACCGTTGTGATGCAGATGTAGAAGCCAGACTCCTCCCGTCACCCTCATCCTCCTCAGGGATGTCCCAATCCATGTCAGGTTCTCGAATGGATGGGATAGAAATAGAACGCTCTGAAATGGATGCAGTCTCCGTGGATGGAGCTTCGACGTGTTCTGTGAGTGTCGAGGAAGATACGGACTGGATGTCGGTTGCGAAAGTGTTGACGGTTGGGGTATTTGGAAGCGTGGCTTCTACCAGCTCTGAACTATCCCCCTCAGTTAGTTTCATCTCGAGTAATGCTGCTTCTTCTAGCAGGATGGCGAGTTCGCCATAGCCCGGGCTCAAAAACTGCTCGGCAGCAACAGGGACCCCCGTCCGCCGCACTCGCGCAACTTGTGGTGTCATAGGTGCAGAAAGGGATGAAGTTGGTACTGTGGCAGCGGGTATTTCTGTGACCTTGTGATGCACTACAGCCGTGAAAGAGCGCTTTACTTCAGGCTTGGCAGAGTCTGTCTCTAAATCAGGTGATGGGGGGCTGGGTTGTACCTGGATCCGTGGATGAGGAGGTACGATGAGAGAGATGGTCCCACATTCCTCAGTAGGAGGGGGTCCAGATGCCAGTAATGATGCGGTTACGTCCTTGTCATTGACATCATCGGATTCCGAGGTAATGGTAGATGTGAGGGGATGGGCTAATACTGAATCATCTTCGGTAGCCGTATTGGGGGCGACGAGTGAATGCGAAGTAGTCGAAGACGAATCAGGAAGGGCAGCCTCTGAAGGCTTCTCGTCCGAAGGAGGATCGATAGTCTGATCAGGCTCAACAGCGGAAGTCACCTCCGAGACAGTTACAACTTCTGGCAAGGACTGAGCCGATGCCACAACGTCAAATGCAATCTCAGGTGCTGAGTTAGACTCAGCCTGCAACCCAAGCTCTGGTACCGCCGGTTCCTGCTCTGCCTGTGATAGTGCATCCGTATCTTGGGGAAGTACGTCATCTGATGAGGTGTCAGGTCCGAGGGTCTGGGACGGAGGGTCTCCTACTCCCAAAGAAGGGGAAGTGGATAAAGAAGGTGAAGGAGATTCTAGGCCTCCATGTGTTTGCTGAGACACCTCCCCGAGGCTGATGACACGTTGACTAGGACCAAAATCAACTGCTAGGGAGTTGCGACGAGCAAAAGGAAGAGACGGCGTGGATGGAAGCGGCGGAATAGGTTCCCCTGTTGTAAATCTCGGGGGAGTGCCTTTCAAGAGTGTACCTCCGGTAGAGACACAACGTTTTCTTGGCAATGGTGAGTCGTCCGCTGGGGGAAGGGGTGAGCCAGAGCGACTCGACGGTGAGCCGGCCGGTCTGCCCATGTTCTGCACTCGATTCCCATACAACTCTCCACGCTTCTTTGCTGGTGCGTTTTCTGCCAACTGAGGTGTACCCATACCGAAGCTGCCTCGTGGAACAGGTATGCCTCCCTTCTCCTCAAATTTGGCGATTTTGTCGCGCAAACATCCGGTTCCGCTACTCGGGAGGTTCTTTGAAGTGAATTGAGACGTTTGCTGTTGACTTGGGGACACGTTCCGCTGCTGGAGGGCAGCAATACGTTCCCTTAGGTTGACTGGAGGAGGGTACGTGCGCGAGGTCGCCCTAGTCTCATAGTTAGCATACACGGATACACCAGAAGTTGTCCACGTACATCGACCGGGTAAACTATATATATTGAAATTTGAAAGAAGAGGTTCAATGCAACGTTGTAACCACGAAATCAAATGGACAAGGAACACAAGAACAGGCGCCAGTTTGAACTTCGCAGATCTCCAAATGCCAATAGGAATTACCACTAACAAAGTTCAACAAGTGACTGAGAAATGTTTGATCAACGACTGGCTAGCAACGGTTGTGCGTGAAGTCAAATATTATATCGAGTGATCATCTGATCATCAAGATGTCGACGTCTCTCATCCTCCAAATGCTTGGTCAACTTTGTCTACTTCAAGCTTATTCGGTTCCGACCTGTAACCTTGCTAAATAGTTCTATTTCCCAAGTTCTGTAATATGCCATCAATTGCTGTCGTCAGCGCTCTCAGGCCCAATCCCCTTAGAGAGCCAAAATGATCTGCGTTTACTCGTCATACTTCGCGTTTCATTAACAGAGGCCCCGTCATCTAGACCCATCTGATAGGACGCTTCTTCCTCATCTACTGAGTCATCTTCGTCGGTGGTGAATTCGGGTTGCTCGTCTGACCGACTAGCTTTATGCCTCTGTACGACGCGCCGCCTCTCGATATGGTATCTACCAAGTTCGTCGTTATCTTGACGGGAACCGCTGGGTTGCTGCGGTAGCGACTCATCATCGGTTTCGAGCAACATATCCACGCTACGCTCCCGGGTTCGTGTGATACTGCTTGCAGCCATCGATGATTTGTCCTGAGCAGCGGTTTCGAGGACGTTGGCGACAACTATACGGGGTTTGGGTGATGTTCCGAGCAGCTTATGGAGTAACCGCTGGTCATAAACTTCTTGTATTAATAATCGGTTGTTCAATGTCTGTTGCAATGTTTAACATACGTTGAGAGTATAAGGGAAACTATACCTCTTGGGTGACGCCAAGTATACTGGACAAAATACTCATGTCCTCTGGTTCTCCGTGTCCACGTAAAGGGTACGTCCGCCCTTCCCTGCGTGCACCTAAGATCCCGGCCCGCAAGAAGGCCATTGATGTCATGATTCCGTGGGCTCCTGCAAGAGTCTGCCGGACTTTCGCAATTCCGTACGAGCCTTTGGAAATATCATTCGCTGGTGGTAAACGGAGCAAGGGTGAACCATCTGCAAAAACATTGAAAAAATTTAGCTCACAAGAATCGGTAGGGTCCTCAATGGACAAGAGGTTTTTCTTTGTGAAATCGTACCATCCTCTCTGTCTCTTGCTAAAATATGAGCCACCGTTACGCACGGATATCCCTACTTCCTCATAATTGAAATAGCAACCATAGAGCTCGAAGAACTCCATGACCAAAACTCCAAGATTCTTCTCTGCATCTATCTCCCCTCTGCGAATCTTGGGATGCATTTGGAGGAAGCTGACCGCTAGACAGACAATGCTGTAACTGCCCAGACCGCCAGTATAAACTTCGTTCATCCCCCGTTGATTTAGAAATGCTTTCGCGATGATGACGAGACTTCGGAGTGCAAACCCACACCCGCGCATGCCGTTGAGAAAGCCATTCACGATATCGCCAGCGACGACGCCATTACCCTGATTTATACTGATATCGACGTTTAACCTGCCATAAACCGTGACGAATTTGATGATGGGCACTTTGGCTTTGGCAATGATGGTAACTTTAGAAGCGATCCGCGCGCGTTTGATAATATTGGCGAGGGTCCGTAGGACATTCACTTTATCACTGTAGGCCATTGAATCTGATTTGATCACGAGATCTATGTCCCTGCGCAACTCTTAGCATTGACTCCAACGTGACGCATATGATGTTTACCCATTAGGGAGGTATAGTTTGGTTTCATAGCTTCCAAAGGGTAGTATCCGGGCATCTGGGAACGCATTCGTGATCGCATTCGAAACTAGAGTGATCACAAGTCCTCGGATTTCCTCCTCGACTTCAGTTGGTGACATGTAACGAACGAATGCCTCAACCTCACGATGCAACCTGTAGCAAATCAGCTCACAACGTCAAGTAAAGTTACAAGACGTACATTTCTGCAACATTGCGACAGCCATCCCAGTCGACTTCAGCAATCCAAGGAGCCTTTCTTGAAGTGGGGTGAAAGTCCTGTCTGCGTTTTCTGTGGTCCCGCAAATCTTCATCATCAAAAACCATCTCGTACGTTCGTTTTGTTCCCCGACCACCTCCGTGGCGCGAGCCATCCCCATGCGCGTCTAGTTTCCCTTTGTCCCATTCTCGTTCCCGCGTCTTCTCTTGTGTTATCTCCACATTACTACGACGAGAGTCCTGCGTTTTGGGTGCTTCTGCTTCATTATCACTGACCGCAAACGGTATAAACTCGTCGCCAATCTCAAACGATCTACTTGGGTCGTTGGGCAGTTCGCCTAGCTCAAGTTCGCATTCCTTTTCTTTGCCTTTGCCATTGGTTCTTGCGCGTTTTGAACGTGGCTCCTTTGGTGTCCTATCGTAATCGTGTTCAACAGCCGTTTCTTTTACTTCCCCCCTCTCGTCCTCCTGTTCTTTTGCTCGCTTACGTCGATGACTCCGGGGCGCCCGAGATTTTTGCCGTGGCTGAGGAACCGTGTCCGACATTGTCAGAACAAAGGGTGTTTGTTTGGATCAGAAGCTGTTGCCAAACAAACGCTTCGTCCCTTTTGGAATGAACAAGCACATATTAATATGTTCCCAACCGTCACCATAGCATAGCATCTGTACGACTAATCACTCAGAGGACAAGAAATACAAGGAAGTAGGTCCAACTAATTGTATCAAGTGAACTTCACCCTCTTTAAACAAGCCATTACGTGCATATCCTCTTTTCCACTATCCTCAAGCACCAAATGGGCATCGCTTTCCGCAAAATAATAAACCCCAGTGCTAACCTCTTGCACATCCCTCCCATGTCCAGTCCAACCACACTCTGGTAATGATGCCACACTCTTTAATTTGGCCTCCTCTGATACACCCTTCGTGGCTCCAGTGTACCTCGCGCAAACCAGTGACTCAGCTCCCACAGGAAATTCATTGAAATCCAGGTCCAAGTGAACCATTCCAATGATGTTGAGGAATCCCTCTGCGATTTGGAGAAGCTCCTGATTTCTGGAGCTGGCTATCCACTTTTCATGAGCGCCCACGTCATCCCATCCAGTGATGAGATGGATCTCAGCAGGCTCTGCCGGATTTGTGAAGAAGGTTAACGGATAACCTGAAGAGGATGATTGCCAGGAAGAAAGATTGGAGAAGAAATTTACTACATGGGGGTCAGAGAGCGTATTTGGGGAGATCAACGAGAGGGATGCGAATTCTGTGATTGGCATAGTGGACTGTCACTGAACTGCAATTGGGCCTGGTTAGCGCTGAAGCAACGAATAAAACCTATTTGATATTGTTTGCTGTGCGTTTAAATACGCTAGCATCTTTACTGTTATGTTGGTCTCGATCACTGTCTCGACATCGATATCGTTGTGAGAGCGCTCTTAATCGAGCTTTGTGTAAAACTACGAATGCTTTGGATTTGAGTGGGGATCTGACATGCAATAGTATTGACATTAGAATAATTTCTAAACGATCGCATCAGCTCTTATGTTGGAACTGGAGAACTGTGGTGTCGGACACAGAGAAGCACCCTGTCTGACCCAGTTCGGGTCATCCAATGTAGCCTGTCGATATGAAGTCAGTCCATGAAATAGTCAAAACATAGTGCTAACTTGAATGCTTGCAAATCCTGAGACTGGCGAATCGATACCAGTAGAGCTATCATATCCATCGGCGATGTACAAGTTTCAAAACACAAACATGTGTTCGGTCGCGTTCCAGAAAACGGCTGACACAATAAAGCATAACCAGAGTGAACCAATACTTGCGGCAACCAGGGTGCACGCCACGACCATCTGCAGAAAAACTGTTACGGTGGATTCAGCTTTTCCATGCAAGATCTTCCGGCAATATTGCGGGCGTCGGAAAAGATGATACGACGAAAGAACTCGTGTACGAGGACCGAGACTGATCAAGATCGTGCTGGTGACCGTATGGATCCAATATAAGACTCACGATTACGCATGTCAATAGCAGTCCATGTGCTTCAATCACAAGAAGCATCATTCACAAGACTCCGAGTACATCAAGTTGCAAGCGTCTTCTGATCTTTGAGATGTCAAAATTCCAGCAGATACAACATAAGAACAAGGTCCCATAGATGGGATGAAAAATAGTACAAGGCTGACTTGACAGGGAAGAGGATACAGATTGCTCGTGCTAGAATCTTCTTGTCTTGATGCGAAGATTCAGAAAGACTAGTGAGAAATCTAAAATGATCGCTCACATTAAACTACTTAGTGCGAGAATTGCAAGAGATCGGCATAGATGTGTTCTCGTTGCATCTTCTCTTTAAGAATGCGAGCCATATATGTGTCCTCGTTGCGACCTGCAGCACGAATAATTTCCTTATCCTGATCTGTCATCTCAGTGCGTAAATACAACTGATTCTCTTTATCTGCCCGGATATGTGAATTGAGAGTCCTATGCAACGTAAGGGACATTAATAGAATTCAGAAAATAAGAACAGAGAACCTACTCCAGACATGTCATACCACTCATGGGTTTCCTAGTTTCAGCGCCCGTGACAGCAGAGACACACAAGAAAGGTTCCCGTTCTTTTGCGATGTCAAGGACAATACGTGGGAAGGAAAACTCAGTGGTTGCTGAATGACCTAAGTTATCTGTGCAGTTAACATCGATGAAATCCACGAGTCCAACAGGATCTTTGGCGAAATCATGCCTTGCACGAGCCTTACGCCACATATTTAGCCGCTCCGGAGTAAGCTCATACGGTGTCATAGCATCGACCTGCAACATCCCCTGAAGTTTCTCCCCAGGAGATTTGTTGTTGAGATACAATTCAACGAAGTCTAAGATATTACTCGGCTCGATGGCAATATCAACGCGCACCCCGAATGGCACGTCGAACCCTATCCTGGGATTCTCAATCAGGCCACAGTCGACGGCGATACCAATTTTGAGGAGCCCCAAGAGTATCGGATTCAAAGTGAACATTCGTATGAATTTGAGTGCACCCGAGGAGCGTTCGACATCGTGGCATCTTGATTTGTGGGTGGGCCTATCGTGGCGTGTGAGTCAAGTCCAAAGCTGGGGTGAGGTCAGCGTCAATCACTCACCAATCCTTCCTTTGGCACTGCATAAGACATTAGTTCTTTAGACATTCGTGTCATTCCAGTCGCAATCCTACCTCTTTTGAGCAATACCAGATGCTCTTACACTAAAAGATATTTGCGATACTGAGGAACGCCTCTAACATCATTTGGATATTTGTCTATCACCTTTGCGCATTTCAAAGGCTTCTCCAATGTCATTTGACACTGCGTACACCGTACGCGAAACATTTTCTGGTTCGCTTTGAGGAAACCGCTGGAAACCGCTAAAGCACGGAACTGTTTGTCCCTCTCGGGATGAATCGCATGGTGAACGACGACGGCTCTTGGAGTTGCAGAGGAGTTGTTCATGTCAGTACTCATGTTCTGACAAGGGCAGTAGGAGATGAGTTTGAAGCAAGCTGCAAGTACCACTTATATGTAATGTGGCCTTCCCGTGACCCGCCGGAACTTAATTAAACTATTTCGGATATGAATGGTACAGATGTCCATGTGCGGATGTTCTGATTCTGTTCAAGCCACGGTATTCGCAGCAAATTAGCATGATCTAGATGAGTTTCAAAGGTCTTGTCCGACGAAATGATGGCTAATTGGTGCCATTCGAAGCAATGGGTAGTGAGTAGAAGCTGTGCGCATTCTTTTCGATGTGACCGAGACTGATCAAGATCGTGCTGATGACCGTATGAGGACCGAATATAAGACTGATTGTGGCTCACGATTACGCATTTCAATAGCAGCCCATATGCTTCGAACGCAAAAAGTATCATTCATAAGACTCCGACTACATAAAGCTGCAAGCATCTTCAAGATGTAAAACTTTCAGCAGATACAACATAAGAACCAAGGCCCCATTGATGGGACGAAGCACAGTACAAGATTGACTTGGAGGGTCACGTGGGAGATTGTACAGATTGCTCATTTCCGTGTCTTGATGGGAAGATTCAGAAATACTAGTGAGAAGTCTAGAATGTTCGCTCACATTCAACTACTTAGCGTGTCAGTTGCACGATACCACCATAGATGTGTTCTCTTTGTATCTTCTCTTTAAGAATGCGAGCCAGATATGTGTCCTCGTTGCGACCTGCAGCGCAAATAACTTCCTTATCTAAATCTGTCATCTCAGTGCGCAAAAGCAACTGATTCCCCTTATCTGCCCGAATATGCATGTTGAGAGTCCTATGCAATGTAAGGGGCATTGCTATATTTCAGAAAATAAAAAAAGAGAACCTACTCTAGACATGTCATACTACTCATGGGTTTCCTAATTTCAGCGCCTGTGACAGCAGAGACACCTAAGAAAGGTTCCCGGCTCTTTGCGAAGTCAAGGACAATAGATGGGAAATGCACCTCAAGGGTTAGTGCATTCCCCGAGTTCTTTGTGCAGTTAACATCGACGAAATCCACGAGTCCAACAGGATCTTTGGCAAGACCCTCTGCGTCATGCCTTGCCCGAGCCTGACGCCATTTGTTTACCCGCTCCGGCGTAAGTTCCCACGGTGTCATGGCATTGACCTGCACCATCCCTTGAAGCTTCTCCCCAGAAGATTTATTGTTGAAATACAATTCAACGAAGTCTAGGACATGACTCGGCTCAATGGCAATATCAACGCGCACCCCGAACGGCACGTCGAATCCGATCCGGGGATTGTCATTAAGGTTACAGTCGATGACGATACCAACTTTGAGGAGTGTCATGAGTGTCGGATTCAAAATGAACATTCGTATGAATTTGAAGGCTCCCGAAGAGCGTTCAACTTCATAGCATCTCGGTTTGTGGGTGGGCCTATTATGGCGTGAGTCAAGTCCAAAGCTGGAGTGATGTCAGCGACAATCATAGGCAGCATTCTTACCAATGTTTCTTTTGGCACTACGCAGGACGTACGTCAGCACTTCAGACTCATCTGTGTCGTTCCAGCAGCAAATCCTACCTCTTTTGAGCAATACCAGACGCTCTTACACTAAAAGATATTTGCGATACTGAGGAATGCCTGTAACATCATTTGGACATTTGATCGTCACCTTTGCGCATTTCAAAGGTTTCTCCAACGACACTTGACACTCAGGCTGCGTACATTTCACGCAAAATATTTTCTGCTTTTCTTTGAGGAATTTGCTGGAAACTGCTGTTGCATGGAACTGATTGTCCCTCCCAGGATGAGTCGCATGGTGAACAACGACAACTCTTGGAGTAGCAGAGGAGTCGTTCGTGTCAGTGATCAGAACGCTCATGTTCTGGCAAAGGCTGCGGTGGGAGATGAGTTTGGTTACGAGTTGACTCGGAGCGCCAGGGATACATTAATGTTTGCAACATGACTCATCCAAAGAAGCACTAGTTAGTGGCCTCCCCGTGACCAGGTACTTAATTGCATATTTCGGATGTACGGTACAGACGTCCATGTGTGGATATTCTGATTCTGTTTAAGCCACAGTATTCGCAGCAAGTTCACATGATTCATGTCCGATGAAGTGGTGGCTAATTTGGTGCCATTCAAAGCGATGGCTTAGAAGTTGTGCGCATCAACGTTTTTGATGATGAGTCTCCGGTGGTAGGCCATCTGAGATTCGGATGTCTTTGAGGTTTTCACTGACGGCATGGTGACGATCTAGAGTGAATGCGATTCACTATGCCCACTAGTACTGTTCTGTTTCCAGTAACTCTTCACCGGTTTCTGTATGCCAAACGATGGTGTGCTCCTCTTTCTTGCTGCTAGTTTTATCCTATCCGAGGAGTTCGACATCGGATTTGCCCAGCTACCTACTCGAAGTGGTCCAAGGGCCATTTTGCCCGTCTCCCTCTTCCACACGCATATGTTTCGTCGGATAATGCACTTGCAAACGTCTCGCTGTCTGGTGCAAATACATCATCGAGAACCACCCTTGCACGAGACAGGCTCTCTCTTGAACTCTGTCTTGTTTGTTGCAACTTCCTAGATCAGGACTAACAAGGGCTCCCCCACTTATTCCCCCTATCCGAACCCCACGCCCGAAGACTCTTGTCAACCGAACCAGGGACGAGGACACGGGTATCAAGGATGAAAGCTATGTAGTTCACCGATTCCTTGTTACCCTTGAGCATCAGTTCAAGTGGTAGTGACCACCATTCAATCTTGTTCGGTGCCTCAGTCACCAGAAGGGTTGAGCGGGGGAGCAGACACTTACGTGTGGTATGGTGAGTGGTGGTAGGTTGACATCTTGCTGTCCCTAAATCCACACAGCGCTCTCGTTACAGACATGTAGTCTTTTCGAACCCTTTTGCTCATAGCCTCCCTTGATGACGGCCAATTCTCAGCCACTGGAGAAGACAATTAGCCGCGTAATCCCAATGCGACAATGTCCAGTAATGTCAGATGTGACGATGGGCCTTCACGTGTTGCTTGCGTAGGCTTATCTATTCAGCTGTGGAACCAGCTCCTTGTCTCAACAGGTGTCGCTCTCTGCCTAAATGGGCTGGTTATCTTCGCAACATGCTCAATCATATTTCGCACGAGTTCTACAGGCCAGATAATTTTGCTAGATTTTCATTCATACATTTGACCGCCATGCGGACACACAGCTTCAAAATCGGCCAGCCCACGTCTTCGTTCCAGTCGACAGTGAACTTGCGTCGTTTATAGATCCCACTGACTGTTGACTGTCCCGACAATGACCGAAATCGCACACCGTACGGCTCAACCAAACGTTGTATATTGCATTTTGAAAACCATGAAAGTAGTAACAGTGCTTTAGGCTCAGTCGAGAGCCTACGTGGCAGAGTAACCACTAAGGGTGGTGGAGATCGCCTTTGCCAAAATGCTAGATAGAAATAGTATCATCAGGAACAATCTGGTACTTAACATCAGGAGCGTACTTGTGAACAGTGAACAGTGGGTGCAGAGTATTAAGCCAGCTACATAAAAACATCATTAGAATCGCTCGGGACCTTTGAATTGACTTACAAGTAGCTCGACACAGGTGCACAGCCCTTAACCTGGTAGGTGGGAGTTGGAGTGCCATTCTCGTAAGCTGCGCAGTAACCAGTGATGTTCACGAAACCGAAAGTCTGCCACTCGTCAAGAAGTACGTTGAAGATAGGCTGGGTATCCATCACAGTGACGGTGTCAAGATCTGGGTGCTTGGATTTGAAGGTTCGCACAGATTTTGTGAGTTGTGAGTTGTATTCAGAAATATACGTGCCCATGTTCGCTGCAGCTTTGGTACCTTGCTCAATAAAGAGGGGTGCACGATTGGTGGGTGGGACAGTGAGGAACAAGAACGATCGAGCACCCTTTGAATACAGATCGTCGACCTGATGTAATAATGTCAATAACGTATCGAATGTTCTGGGTACAATTTTCCATACCTGAGAAAACAGACGGTCCATGAGAGTTCCATAGAATTCAACCCGACTGATGTTGGTCTAGGTGCAAACCGATTAGCGACAAATACTCCTATCTCAAGTACAATGAGAGTGACCCACCCAGCCGAAAGAGTTTCCCTGAATATGTACGTTTAACCCTTCGAAATACACAAGATTGTGCGGAATATACGTACGATGTCATTTATACCAATCCACACAGCGAACAGACTGTTTTTGCTGTCCCATGTAGCGCCAGCAGGCTTGGGTGCCAGGTACTTGTTGAATTGAGCTACCTGATCAACCACAGAGCTGCAAAAATGATTTAGATCACAACCGAATGGAGGAACTCTACACACACAGCACAGTAGGTCGATAAGGCGGAACAAGGGCTGCGTCGATTGTTGCACCACCGTACGCTAAGTCGAAGGTCTGGGCTTCATATATCAGCATACCAGTCAGACAAGTGGATTATGCGATCACCTTCACGGAATTTTGGTTGTATGTGCTGGCTACCACGGTATCAGACACAGAAGCGCCCCCTTCTCTTGTCACTTACTCAAGAATTGGACCCAGTTCTGACCATCTGATGAGGTCTGATGGTATGAAGTCAGTCCAAGAAACGGTCAAAACACAATACAAATGCTCACATCTCCTGGGACCGGCGAGTTGACACCAGCAGCGACGTTATATCCATCGGTCGTGTACGAGTCTCCAAATACAAACATGTATTCAGTTGCGCTCCACAAAAGGGCTGACGCAAAAGAGCTTGAACAAAATAAACCAATACCGGCGACGACTAGGCTGCGTGCCACGACCATCTCTAGAGAATGTTCGAAGGAATAAAATAGATGGATTTACCGTACAGCCGTTACCCACCTCTTATATAACCATGCTACAGAAGCCCTGGGTGAGGACTACAGTCCATCACCCGACAACAATCCGCATTTCGGATTATATGCCACGTGAAAATGACACTCGACCCTGTTCGTGAGGTTCGAATAAAGGAATGACTTCTGCCGGGAAAGATAAAATCCAGTGTTTTACTGAGCGAAGCCATATTGCCTGGGGGACAGGAAATTAATCCATTGAATGACAGTACCAGTTCATCGAGTAATGCCTTAGGTGCTTGGCGACGAGATCTACGTGGATCACACGTAAGAGCAACCGCGAAGGTCATCATTACCATTTGCCTTGATGGGTCAGTTTGCGCTATTGATACTGCACAGAAGTCATTTGAGCGAGTTTGTTTCTCATGTTGTCATGATAAATCCATTGCGGTTTTATTGTTTAAGCACAAGGATTGATGCTTGACCATCAGGCAAGCAGGCAAATAAGCACACACCAGTAACACGATCACTTCGAGTTCTTTTGTGGCAAAGTAGGGCGCCTTACAAGGGAGAGTGGCAGATAGGTCCAGGCTACAGGATTGGCTGTAATACTCTTTCGAACTGGTTTATTGAATGAAGGCGTTATAAGTAACAGATAGGGGCAGCAATACCAAAGAAGCGAAACAACATCCATACCGTAGCAGTGTAGCTAGTAAGGAGCCAACAAGAACGCTTTATAAGTGCACATCCGTATTGGCAAAAAAGTGAAGCACTTCACCAAAAATGCCATCCACACGGTAACCCTATCATATAAGCGTGGGATCGTCACTGGTTCGCATGACAAAACCCTGCGGATGTGGGACGTGTAAAATGGAGCATAGTAGTATAGGTCCTTTCTAGGGCGAGGAATTATCAATCGCCGTGTTTATGGATAAGAGCCAAATTGCGAGCAGTGGAAATAATAAAACCATCATGATACGTGGTATGTCGAGAGCAGGAAGAATCATTGCATTCATTGCAACCAGTCAGTAGCTGATGCATCGATGAAGCATGCAGGCTGGGTGAGCTCAGTGTGTTTCTTCCCTGATTTCAAGAAACTCGCAGGCGGAGCTAGCGGTGCCACTATTTTATGGAATGCGAAGGGCATATTGCTTGTTTCCGTGTCTTGATCCGGGAAGATTCAAAAATACTAGTGAGAGATCTAGAATGTTCGTTCACATTAAACTACTTAGCATGTCAGTTGCGCAATACTGGTTCTCTTTGTATCTTCTCTTCAAGAATGTGAGCCAGATATGTGTCCTCGTTGCGACCTGCAGCGCAAATAGCTTGATCTGTCATCTCAGTGCGTAAACCCCTTTATCTGCCCGAATATGCATGTCGAGAGTCCTATGCAATGTAAGGGACATTGCTATATTTCAGAAAATAAGAACAGAGAACCTACTCTAGACATGTCATACTACTCATCGGTTTCCTGATTTCAGCGCCCATGACAGCAGAGACGCCTAAGAAAGGTTCCCAGGCCTTTGCGATGTCAAGGATAATAGGTGGGAAATGCACCTCAAGGGTTAGTGCATTCCCCGAGTTCTTTGTGTAGTTAACATCGACGAAATCCACGAGTCCAACAGGATCTTTGGCAAGACACTCTGCATCATGCCTTCATCAGCGAATTGATGAGTCCTCGATATTGTAGTCGCGGGAAGTACAGCACGATTTAATTTTGCTCTCGCTAAATATTAGTTTTTATATGGTGAGCAATTCGAGTTGTACATATATACCTATGGATGCTCGTAAATCTAGTTTAACATGAATGACTCATGGCAATGCTGGGACGTTCCGCCTTTGTAGCCAATGAGGGGTAGTAGCATACACGAGCGAATTATTTTGAGCATTGACATCTCGTCTGTTCTCATTTTTGAATTACAATGTTATTCAAAGCCTTCTCGTGGAAAGTGCCTTTGGCACTTGTCGACAAATCTAAAATACCATCAGATTTAGCTACAAAACTGTGACATTCCTCCTTTGCAGCCGATGAAGGGTGGTAGTATACTTACTCCAATTATTTTGTGCATTGTTATTTTGCCTATTTATGTGTCCAATTTTAATCCTATTCAAGACCTCCTCGTGAGAAGGTACCTTTGGCGCTGGACAACAAATGTAGAATGTCATCGAACACCGCAACAAAGTTGTGACGTACCGCCATCACAACACACAAGGGATGGCAGTGCACTCCTCTGAACTGTGTTACTTGTTCAGATTGACCGCTTACACTCTGTAACATGTCAATGAGACACGCGATTGAACATACTCTCTAAGAAAACCAAAGGTTTGTTACACTGTCACGGTGGCGCTGTTCTCCCCTCTCGAATCAATTTGATTTAATTTACTCGATTTCTGAGTAAACTGCTCTATTAAATCTATGGCTCGACCGCGATAACATATAGTAGTTAGCACTATGGCATGTACTACGCGGTCGATGCCGGACTCGCAGTGGCGTATTCGTTTGTGCCGTACTACCACTCGAATTGGAACGCTCCGAGTGACTCGGAAGACTCCAGTGGGATGATAGTCGTTGCTCTACTCGATCCATGGTACAATGGCGCGCAATTGCCAGGGCCCGAAATGGCTCGACCAGTACGCTCGGTAAAATCATGATATCGTTCGCGATCACGAAGCTTGCATCGCATCACAAGAAGTCACAAGACGCGGCGGACGTTTCTTGTAACCGTCTCTTGAGGGGACTTGATAATGAATCGAGAACTATCCATGAAGTTCAAAAGCCAGAACAATACCTCGAGACCGTTGGGGGAGATCTGTACGCCGAACGAAGTCAGATCAGAAGTGAATATCGCTGATTTCCCACTTGCCGTGCCCATACAGGCTTTTAGGGTGACCTCGGAGTGGCGTCCGCCCGCGCATGCCAGAGCGCAATTTTCAAGAAGCCCCCTGCTGATACCGATGCACTAAAACTTGCCTCGAGTCCCCTTCAGTGAGCGTATACCTCATGCTTCAAATTAAAAAGTCATGACTATCATTAAAGCCGAGAACGCATAGAAAGGCAGACATGCATAAAATACGTACATACTTCAAGTAAAAAGAACGCATAAACGACGAGAAACGCAGGTGAAAAATTCGATCCAAGCGTGACAGCAAAAAGAGAAAAGAAGATGAAAGGATGAAATGCGATACGATGTGTGAATGAACGGTGGTATGGGGTTAGGTTGGGGTGATATGTCATAGCTGAATTAATGACCATCGGCGGCGCGCAAGGGAGATGCACAGCAGAGAAAAAGGATTATGTGAGCCCACAACGGGATGGATCTCGACTGCTTGCCAGGAGCAGGAGGCATCGCGGACGTCGAGGTGACTGCATGCGGTTGAGTTTGGGACATCTGGTCAGGTTGACCATGCGAGCGCTTCTTCTGCCGATATCTATCTTGCGACTTGTCAGATTCTGGTCGCCGAGCGACAAATAGTGCCTGCGCAGATGATCGAACTCTGAGTGTCAGAAATGTACTTGAAGAGACTTACTTGCTTGTCCTGCATCCCTGCAACTTCAACACAGATCTCGAGAGAGAACGAAAGCTGGTGTGTCTTGTGCACCAGCACGATGTAAGATGGCATAGGATCTGATCACCTGGGCTTCGGATTGGCTGTCGGCGGTAAACTCGGGTATCTAATAGGAAAGTTTCTCCCAGCTGGACGACGTTGTAGTGGGACCTTAGGCAAGGGCCAGTCGGGGGTTAGACCAGAGTGAGGGCAGCGCAGGAGATAGCCGAGGCTGGGAGTCAGAGGTCCCAGGTGTTCGGGGTCCAGTCGGTAGTTCGGTGTCCTGCAATCGCGTATGCATCTTGAAATGTTCACTACCTCTATGCGCAAAGAAAGAGAATCGCCGTAGGTCGACAATAGAACCTTTGAGATGCGAGAATAGGTGCAAGAGTCCACCACGCTCGATGAGTTCAAATGCTGCTCCGTGGTTCCTTCATCGGCATATGGTGTGCCAGCAGAAATGTCAGTTTACAGCTCCGTTCTCTTTCGGTGCAGGGACAACTTACCGGGACTAGACGACCTATCTGATTGGTTTTCTTTTCCCGTCCCTTCTCCATCTGATCAGTTCGGAGAACAGACGAAACTTACATCACGAGCTTCGGCGATACAAGGAGATGTCGGTGATTCTGGACTGTCGCGCCAGGGAGGTAAATCAGAGGTGTCTGATAACCACCCAATGGCCAACCCCTCACTGCATCCTACATCCGCCCAGTGTAATCATTCGATGCAGACGCGATGCGAGTACCATCCGGTAAGAAAAAGACTGACCAAACCTGCTCAGTATGCCCCTGCAACAGCTCACCCGACGATTGTCCCTTTACTGCATCCCACAGCCACAGTCTTATCCCTCGGACGAGCCGCGATGCGAGTCCCATCTAGTGGGAATGTGACTGAGCGAACCAAATCAGTGAGCCCGCTGACACATGAGTGCAAGTGATGCAAAGTGTAAACAGTACTAACTCAGGTTTGCCCGATACCAGGTACTGCCGTCCACCTCGAGACCGAGTCCAAAGATCTTGAACCACTCGACGTTCGTCGAGTTGTGTGTTGAGCAAGAACCGTCGCACCTGGTCATGTAGTGGATCAGTTGTTATGCGGCCACTGCTGATTGACGATCACTTGTTAATCTATGCATTATATGAAATCACGGACCAAAAGGGTTGTAAGATCTCTGCGCCATAGGCTGACCAATAAGACTACTCTAGGTGCGTTCAAGGTCACTGCCCATGTAAAATGTAAGGAAGTCATTTATGCCTGGAAGTTATTAGGTTTGTAACAATGTATTCGACAACGCGACACGCACCCCAGCCAAGGGCTGCAGATACTACAATGGAACCGATCTGCCTGCATTAGCCCTGTGGCTATACAATGTTTCTAGTACCACTCACAACGGCCCATGGTATGACGGTAGTGACATTAGATGTCTCTTCAGCCATACGTACACTTGAATCATAACCACCTGTTGGATTGTCAAATGAAATGTGAGCAACAAGGGGCAAGCTAAACCTATCGTCCAGAGAGGCGCCAATGGATTCAATATGAATGCAAATCCAGATGGCCAGCTGTCCGCTGACAACAATGATGAGATGGAGATGACCATAGTAGATATCACATACAGTTAGTGACGTCTCCGAGTGCGTAATTGGCGCTGTTTCTGGATTCTGATGACGTTGCGATTGGAAGCGCAATGATGACTATAAAGCAGTGGTTGCCTCGAGCAATGCTAGTTTAAGACGGAAATACGACACCTACGATGTTGTCCTGAATTGTTGTGACCGATACCAAAGGCTATCAATGAATTTACCTGGATCCAAGCGATTTGGGTACAACAGCCCACGGAAAACTACGTGTCTGATTTGTAAGGAGACAATCAGAAAGTCTTCCACGACTTCAACCCTCCAACAGGTACGCAATCGACATGGGCTATAATAAATGTGTGGTGATATTGTTTGTTCGTCACCAATGCGAACGCGTACTGAATTTCAGAGCTGTAAAAAAACCTCAGCAATGGTACGATGACGACATCAGTGAACTTACGGATAAGTTAGAATGTCATATTGGCAATACATCGTACACAATCGCACACATCGGCATAATTCTGCCATCCATCATTACATTATCATGTTTGACCTTGTAGAGGGAAGGAGGGTTCTTATAACCGCTTGCAATGTCAAAGATATGCATGAAACCTAGTATCTTCCATAGAACGAGGAGGTCGGAATGAGTGCAAGAAAATTACTCGATGTTTGACATATGGTCGATGGGTCTCGTCTGGGCTGTGGCTACCGCAGTCCCCGGCTTGAACCATTTCGATTTGAGCTTGATGTGAAATAAACACCTATAGACAGCTGAAGTGAAACATCAAACGTAAGTTTGGTAACGTACTCACTTTCATAGCTACATCAAGAAATGAAACCCGATCATAGCATCTCGCGACGCTTGTGTGTCCGCCTTAATCATCAGCAATTCGGTGTGAAGGGGGAGTACGCATAGCTGTTTCCGATGACGGCCTGTCGCGACAACCTCGTTCGTACATGGACAATTCCTCAGAACGTGTCACGGGGGTGTCCCAGCAGGCGAGAAAATTCTCCATCATGCTATGAATTCATGCTGCTATGCCATATAGCAGTTCACACACCGTGACTGCGTTCGAGCCTCCAAATTGCGCTGGGACTGGTTGTGATACAGGCACCTGCCATTGCGGCAATGAGTTGTCAACGTGATAAAAACCTGGATTAAGGTTGAAGGGACAAAAAACAACTGGCTCGACTACTCGAAAACGTACCGTGGCCAGTATCATTACCGTCTGGCATGGGTTAGGTGATGACCTCTTGAATTGTGAAACTTGGACCTGAGACCCAAAATATTATCAACAGGCCGAATTCAGGTCGCGGCGACAAGTAGCTTCAAGTGGTAAAATAGTCATGATTGACGTTCCCTGTACATTTGTAAGCAAGCCAGGCTCAGAGGGATGGAAGTATGTACTTCTCACGATTGTTGATACATGCGAAGAAAATCATCTCCCAGCAGCATGCATGGAACAACTTTCCGCGGTGGTATGCGAGAAACGAGGTCGTCCAAAACCTGCCTCATAACTTGATAATTATCTGTAGTCCAAATCACAATGTCAGTGGACCACCTGCCAAAGGATGTAACCGATCTGGCATGGGGCATTGTGCAAAGACCTGTAAGTGCATATCACGATCATGAAATCTGAGCACAGTGAGAACTTACATGATGCCTTCAATCACAAATAGTGGAGATGCACTTCCAAGTCAATGAGTCGGAGAGCAAGATCAACCTGGTCATTGATAAGAGGGACATGCAGCCAAATAAACACAAATAAACCTTTGGACCAGGTACGGTAATTATGTATAGCATTTGATATCATGGTAGTAAGTTAGTCGAATGATCATATTGTGTGCTGGTAGCAGCAGGACTTGCAAGAATAAATGGAAGACTCAGGCCTCGATCTCAACGGGGGGAATTCATTTAGAAGGAAAGGAAGTCGTCAAATGCGTTCTCATTCTCCTCGTCTCTCTCATCTTCATCTTCCAGCTCTTCGTCATCTTCCAGCTCTTCATCACTAAACTCATCATCGCCTTCATCTTGTCCATCATCGCATTCTTCATGACTATTACCATCACCAACCTCTTCATGGTCCCCGTCATCTTCGTTGACAATATCCATGGCATTGGTTAATATCGCTGGGTCAAAGTCTCTGATTATCCTCCGAGACATTAGCGGATGTCCGACACCTAAATCAGTATAACGGATGAACATGTCCCGGTCAACAAATCTTGTTCTAAGGTTAAGGGTCAATGTGCCATAAGAAAGAACATTCACACTCACATCCCAACGTAATGCGCTTCCCAGTCGTCTAACTCTCCCTCGGCACGCGCTAATGATTTTCCAAAGCGAAGTGAGCTTGTACCCCGCGTCCCGAAGCAAACGCAGGGATCAAGTGAGCTCCTCGAATTACTTGCGATGGATCGAGAAACCCAAATGCATCTGGGTCAGATTCATCCACAAACGCAAGCTTTGGAAGACGAGCGCGATTCATGCCCGATGGATGATTCTGCAATGGAGCCAGCCATCTGACCCAAAGAATTTCGAGGAGTTGCTTTGCAGGTTGACCGCCATCATTGAGCCAGGTTTCCGTGTGATAAATACCTAATATACGGGCATACCAGTATGGGTGACTGGGCGTCGTCTCCCCCGAAAGCACCATGACATCACCGTAAGTTCTAGGACTGATGGTGTCATACTCACGCCTGAGGTCGTACGTAGTGTAATGAACCCGCATGGTCTGGACCGAGTAGATCATGTTATTAGGAATAATAACGGAGTTGTGTTCTTCGTCTGTGAAAGTGTGATCGCAATAGCTTATGTCGAGCTTCCGCAGCCTGAAAAGGATGTGATCCTTAAGCTTCGGTATGAAGTTCTGAAACCAGCGTCAGAAAAGGGTAGGGCAACGTCCGCAGCGCAATGTTACTTTTACCTTCACGGCTGGATCATCGTTATTTTCGCGAAGGAGTGCGAATAGATCAATAGGATTGCTCTGATTAGTCGCGATATCGTGATGCTTTCTAAAGGATGCTGAAGGGGGAAACTCCATCAGCGGGTGATCCACTGTCAGCAAAGGCTACGGCTCCTGCTTCTGCCACCCGTCGAAGTACGCGGCGCCTGCGCTCGTGCCTGGCCAACTGCGCCGGGGTGTCTAATTTGTTAGTTAGTGGATAAAACGCCTTTAAAGCTCTGTGAGCCAGTTCTCCCTAAGTAAATTTAACTTCAGGTAGATAATATACATGTGTCATATACGTACGATCTGAGTAGTGAAAGAATCCGTGCTCCCAAAGAGCCTAATGGTCCTCACGTAATCACCCATTGCATGAAACTTGTAATGTGCTAAGGTTGAACGACTTCAGCCTCGCACCGCTTGATTCTGGAGTGGTATTAATTTCGGAGCGCTGAGCTAACCTTCGGTGGCGAGCTGCTTTCTCCTTCGGTAACTCCACAGTATCGAAGGCGGAACAGGTATCGCGTTGAAACTTACGCAACTTCTGGGAAAGTTTTTTGAACGTCTCTTCGAGAAACGTCAGGGTAGACTCCGAGTGAATGCGGAGCTTGGCAAGGGCATGCCACTGCGCAAATCGGTATAGCAGATGTTGCACGGCTCGATCATGCTCGGGGGGGAACAACTGTTCGAAAACTGGAATAGCACACTGACGACGGAGAACATGACAGTGAGCCCAATGCAGATGAATGAAGAATGCAAACAGACCTGTAACATATCCTCGAAATCGCGCGCTGCCAATCTCTTCATTTCGGAGGTATTGTTTGCAAACGTCCGGATGACGCCATTACCAAATGTCGGGACCTGGCGAAATCTAAGTGAGATTGAGAGTTGACGACCTGTAGTTAGCAAACGACAACACTTCGTACGAACTCTGCGTACCTGCTGTCGAGGGTTGCGACCAGCTGAGTTCCTGTAGGAAGGGCATAGAGAAGCCGGATTAGGTGTGTGAATAGCGATTTCCAAGTACCCAGTTCACATTCATGCATGAAGTCGACGACAAGCATGCGGAACGTGTCAAGGCCGAGAGGTCCAAGCTTTTCGACAAACCGATTCTACAAGCAGCGAGTTTAAGCCAATCATAATTTGTGAGGAACCATCAATGCTTACCACGGTGGGTACCCACGAACCCTCTCCGAGGGTCTGTTCAATCTTCACACCATCTACAGTATTTCCCCAGTCGTAAATGAATTCACGCGCCTGTACGATCCTAGCCATAGCGTATACTCGGAGTTTGGACATGCGACTTTTCATGTCTTTCAGTAGACCGAGAGAACTGAATAAACTTTTCGGCGTGAGACAACGAGGGCATGCACATGAGCCCATATCCTTGATAGTTGCAATTAAAACCCTGTAACTCATGAGTAATCTGACTGTTTTAATCAAGGCAAGGGAGTACTTCTCTGGATAATCAGCCGAATACGTAAATATTCGGGGAAATATTTTTCGCAGCACCCCATCAGCACATCGCAGAATAATACCGTGACGATATGCGTGAACAAAGTCTTCATCGAGTAAGATTTCCCAGCACCCATGGAACAACTCTCTGCGGCAGTGTGTGTGAAGCGATGCCATGCCGCTCTTCGATATGCGAAACAGGCCGCTCAGAATATCCTTGACATTGTCAGGAAGCTGACAAGAAAAGTTGATGTAAATAACTGTCTCATAGTCAGGAGGACTCACCGAAGGCAAAAAGCCTACTAGGTGACATGCCCCTGATTCAGGCAAAGACCGAGCGTACTTTGTCAGATTTCCGAAATAAAGGTAAAGCGGCCAAGCTTTCGCAGTTCCGAAGTTTGCAAGGTGAGTAGCATCGGAAAAGAGCATGAGACTGGCGATGACGTGTTCAAGTGAACAGCCGGGCTCCTTTGGCAACTTCTGGAGCTCGTCTTGAGCTTGCAGCCAGGCATCAGAGGAGTAGAGCTCATCAAAAATTCGCTCCTGATGGCCGTCTAAAGGGTCCTTCCATACCCGCTTAAAAGGCGAGAGATGGAATGCACCCGCTTGTATATCTGCAAACGCAGCACGAATTACTTCAATGAGAGGCCGATAGTGGAATCCGGGGATAGTGTATGGTTTAGACCCTTCATCCCTTGACTTCGTCGGGATGTCGATAGTGACACTGGTCTCAACCCAGTCGTCGGGAAAAAAGATTTTCTCCCCACTCCCATCCCTGTCCAATTCTCGCAAGCTCCTTTTCACCGAGAAACTGTCAAGGTGCTTGACGTCAAAATCGTCGGCCTGCAGGACGTCTTTAACAAGGCGCTGGACCTCAACTTCCGATTTCCGATGGCTGCCTGAATTCATCCAGGTCACAAGGCGATAAACGGACATATTAGAAAAGGGGTAGGGTGGCGGAAGGACCCTCGCAGATGCATCAGGTTCTTGCACGACTGTTGGACATGATCTTGCAAGTAACGATGAGGGAAGGAATTTGTCCGGCTCAAAGGAGGGACGACGAGGGTATATCCGGCAGAGTCCAAATGAATCGAAGGCGGTCTGTAATGTATCTCTTAGCTTTAAGATGACGCGTTGAATTCTGGATTGGGGTGGAAGTGATGGAACATTAGCATTATTGACATTGTCGAGATCCTCAGCCGAACGCTCCACATCGATGAATTGCCTCGGAACACGTCTCTTAGAACGCATTATGGGCTTTCCTGAAACATTAAGTATCAATTAGCAAAGATCAGATGCAGTGGCTACACAGTACGAACGTGTGGCATCCGAGTCCGTGTCACCGTCAAAACTGATTCCAAAATTAAGGTCCTCCAAGTCCATCGCAATATCAATATCGGTTTGTCCCATTTCCAAGTCCGTCTCGTTCAAGGAGTGCTGCGACTTGGAAACTGCGAGACTGGCCGCGGGGGCATCAATTGATGTACCGCGATAAGCCGCTGTGATAGACTTAAGCCTTGCTAGGTTTTTACAAGAGGCTATCGGTTTTAGATGGACTCTTGCCACTTGCGAGGGCCTCACTGGCAGAATTCTCTGATGACACAAGCCAAGAATGTTAAGTTTCGAGTCCAGTGGTGAAGCAGAGTAGCGACTCACTTGCGATGTGTTCGGCGCTGACAGGTTGGGAGTTAAATTTTCTAAAGTTGCATCTTTTGCTCGCTGTAGTCTCTTCTGGCTTGCAAGAATGCTAGATCTCTTGGAAAAACCGCAAGAGGCACGATGCCTATTGAGTCCTCGTTTGTCTGTTGCCCGTTCCCAAACGCAACCTTTGGCTCCGCAAGATACCATCGTCAAAAACAGAAGCAGAACACAGAGAATTCCTAAGATTTGCATGACACTGGCTAGCACAAGCACTGACTCGGATACTTCAACTCAGTAACTCGTCCATGTCCAGGAAAGCAGCAAGTGATCAGCTCGACCGCATTTGTTTTTTTGGCTACTAGTAGTAGTACGTAGCCGCCGCATTGCTGCCGTCGTTCAAGTTAGTCAATGCTGTGCTAAAGTTTCTCCGGCAACCCGGGCCGGCCCCTTGATCTACGTACGTTCATTACATTATCATGTTTGACCTTGTAGAAGAAAGGAGGGTTCTCCGTTTTCTTATACCCGCTTGCGATGTCGAAGATGTGCGTGAAACCTAGTATCTTCCATAGAACGAGGAGGCGTTCACTAAGTAAGCGGCAATAATTCATGTTCTGCTATGATACCCCCCTTCATCCTGCCGCAGGCTTCGACTCTACTTACTGATGATGATCTGCACGTATCGCACTCGCATGGAAGCACTGCAGTGCATGTATTGTCTGAAAAATCAATGACAAACTGGGTGAATTGGCACAGGATACAGCATAGATTACAAAGAGAGGACAGAGAGTGAAACCACAACACTTGGATCCCACTCATTACAGTAAGAACATAGATTGAACTTCTTCTGTGACGCCTTGATTCCATTGCACAAATGAAATGGTTAGGTGATCTGTCACGCAAAATCAGTACTATCATAAGGTGATCGAAATATTAATTACTTGAGCTTCAACCACATCGACAGAATCTCTTGGTCTTGAGTAAGCCAAACGGTCTTCTGCCAAGCCTTTACTAGTGATGTTCGACTTCAACTTGTCCGATAACATGCCTTGTGAGCGTTTGTCAGCAGAGACACCGCCGAATAGATGAAATGACACACGAGCAGTACCCTCAAAACGATCCAGGTGTGAGTCTGCAACAGCAAATGACATGACATCTTGGCTATATGCGGCGACACCTAGATTAATGTTGCCTCTGATCTGATTCTTGCTACACTTCAGGAGCTCTCCAACTGAGGTGTCCAAAGGTTCTGAAGCAGCGTTTGCGTATAGTTCACCTTCATCCTCGAGAACCATGTGAAGCAACCTCAAGCGTTGGGCTGTTGCATTGATTTCGTGAGCTCTTGCCAGAGCACGTACACGCCTGAATTCAACCTCAGCGTGCATCGTGACGACAGCTTGAGCCACGGCCTCGGGAGACAGTTGTTGCAAGTCATGCTCAAGCTCGACATTGACCTAGTATGAAAGTGATCAATAAGCAATATGCGAATATACATAGATAAACATGTCTCAGGAAGGACTACCTGACTCACAGAGTTGTCGGGGTACAATTGATTTTCAAGAAAGAGGGAATCGAGTGCGTCGGCAACGTCCCTCTGATAGGGCTTGGGGTCCGTTTTTGCGCGCTTCACAAAACGAGATAATTGGGGTAGTATTGGAGGAGGGGTTATAGGTTCAGTTATACCGTCATCAGATGAATCAGATGTAGAGTCGAGTGACCGTGACCTTGCACGTTTCATGGAGTTGCGCATACTTCGTGAGGCAGAACGACTCGGTGTTGTACTGTCGACAGCAGGGGAGCTATCCTGCTTGAGCCTGTGTGAAAGGTTAGCAGTACGTTGTCTAAGTTCATCCTTGACCTCATAGTCAGGAGTAGAACCCCTAGTAGAGTTTGGAGGAGTGTGGAAGTGCATGTTGCTCCGTGTGCTCAGTATAGGCTGGCGAGCAAGTGGGAGATGACTGAGTTTGAAAAGTTGTCGTGACAGCGCTTTTGAATAACATAAACTGCGATATTAATATTAATACTTATCAGTGCAAGGATGTGAACTTCCGGGTTACCATACTAAAGCACGGGTTCTACTACGAGTTTCCGTATACACTGATTTCAATGTCACCGCCTGATATAGTAATTTGAAATGCGAATACTGACTGGGCGAGTCTGGCTGGGATGGTGCTTTCCAATCGGCGGGACTTAATGTATCATGACCCACATATATTGGGTGGGTCAAAGCAGAGAGGTTGCATGATTGTTACCTCGATTACCACTTGAACTTGGTGGGCCCTGAGAGGCGTGGCATGAGTGACCTGCCTAGATTCTGAGTAACTGTAGAAGGTGGAAAGAAGTACCAAGTCAATGACCGTCACCATCGCTAATTACCTGTCACGAAGGAGCTTTGTTTAGGTGACAATAGAAATTAGTACTAGTATTAGTATATACCGTATAAGTTGTCAATGATCGATATCTTCCGAGTCAGCCTTGTGGCACATACGATCGTGCGAAAGAGTCACACACTGAGACTAGTACTGAGCGCTGAGCCACCATACCTCCTCTTTGTTGTGGATCGCAAAGATCATGTATGTGATCTGTGTATAGTCACGGTACGTATGTGACGCTCAGGCTGTATACTTAGTAATGTTATTGTTTTTAGGCTTCCGAGTCTGAAGGGAGGAGGGCTTACGACATGCATCCGCGATAATGATCAGCTGAAGCAACATAGATAGCATGCACGCGAGCCATTCTGGACCCCTTGTCGCAATGAGCATTGTCGAATGGAGGTTGATTTAGACATCGATTTTGCGTTTTGAAAATGAAATCAGCCTTGTAAGATGGCAAGGCAAGTCGGACTCTAAAACACGCACAACGTAACTTACGCGCACTACTAGTAGTACTGCCAGCTTTGTGCGACGTGACTTAGTAGTAGTCGTAGTAGGCCTTGTTTTATGGCTTACTCGCCCTGAACCATAACAAAACAGAAGATCACTCCCGTGCTAGCCATCGACTTGGACTCTGACAAAGAAAATGTTACTGACGCGGACGAGGCGGGTGACACAAAGAAGCAAGTTGTGCCAGATGTCATGGTCATGATTAGAATGTCTCAGGCACTGATTCAGCAATCTGACTCGGAGCTTGCCGGCGCACGCTTTGAGAATAAAGTTTTCACGTAACTACTGCACAACGATAGTTTGAATTCAATCAGGTTCGACGTTTTTGAGCGTCCAAACCCCAGGCTGGAAGTCCAAATCCACGTCCAAATCGGTCCCCGAATTTAGCTTTGAACTCCCTAAGTTAACTGAAGTGCAGGTAGTCTGGGATCCTGGTGTATTCGGAGCTGGCCTGCAAATAACTAGCCCATATCGTTCGAGCACATGATCGCGCAATTCAAAGCGGTGTCGTCGGGGAGTCGGGGCGCAACGCAACCGCCGTTACGATTCTATTTGATAAAGCTGATTAACTTAATCATATTCCCGGCTCGAAACGACGATTAAGTGGAGCTGTCATAACAGTACTCATTGCTACTTAGGCCCGATTGAACCAGATGACTTAAACTGGTGCGTCCTCCCAAAGCGTCGATTCGTTCGAGTAGTCGCTCACGAAGTTAGGCCAGAGTCTAGAACCGGTAGTAGTATCCGGGGTTATTGACCTATTGACCCCAAAACCTACTACCTCAAGGTAACGGAAATTACTCTAGGACAGACTAGCATGTCTGCGGGATAACCCTGCGTTTCAATTGCGATTAACTGCCCAGTCTGGTGGCTGGCCCCACATGCTAGGGTCAGGCGGTTAGATGAGGTAAGTGAAGATCAAACATCGAGTCTTTCGACACCCGGCATCAGCCTGAAATCGTGATGAACGATGAGTCGGGCCGTTGAACCTATTAGAAGTTCAAGTTAACCCTCTGCCAGTGGCAGTGACAAATCGAGTCTCGAGTTGCGACGTTTGACTACTATTTCTTCGACTCCATCCTCATTCCAACCTTACTGGTCACGTCAAGTCAACCAACCAACCATAGGCTCGGAATGGCAGACCCCCAGGCATGGCAGGCCCAATTCAGTCACCAGCACTGGTTTGATCACTCAACTTCAAGACGCGGAATACAGCCGCAGCCACAGCCTGGGCTCGACCTGGCAACTGTGCCAAGCCATGATAGCGACACTCAGACTGACCGAGGTAGGTTTTCAGATGGTCGAGTCGTGCTTTTTCTGCAGCTTCAAACTTTTACCCAGGGCTTCACCACGTCGAATATTCGTTGCCGCAATGGCAGGCGCTTACTACCCATGGCAGCGGTCACACAAGCTTCAACTCTGAGGCGTCTATGTCACAACCAGTGTCGGCGCAACTTCGAGGCTCGGACTTAGGGCTAATCACCCCCTCACTGCCGCAGTGGCAACCAGTGCAGGAGCAGTTTGAAGGCTCGAACGGGCTAATCCCTCCCTCGCTGCCGCAGCCGCAGTTACAGGCGCCTGTGCCACAGCCAGTGTCGGCTCAAATAGGAGGATCGCTAAACTCAGGCCTTGTCCCCTCATTATCACAGTGGCAGCCAGTGCCGGTGCGATTTAGAGGCTCTGCCTCAGGGCTAATTCCTCCTCCACCGTCGCAGTTGCAGGCGCCTGTATCACAACCAGTGTCGGCCCCAATAGGAGGCTCGCTAAGCTCAGGACTTATCCCCTCCTCACTCCCGCAGTGGCAGCCTGTGGCAGCGCAATCTGGAAGCTCGAATCTAGGGCTAACCCCTCCCTCACTACCACAGTTGCAGGCGTATATCCCACACCCAGTGTCGGTCCAACTCGGAGGCTCGAACTCGGGGCTCCTCCCCTCACAGCCGCAATGGCAGCCAGTGCTGGCGCAATTTGAAGGCCCAGAATCAGAGCTAATCCCCCCCTCTCTGCCCCAATGGCAAACTTCCGTACCACAGTCAGTGCCTACGCGACATGGAGGCTTGAACATCGGGCTCTCCTCCTCACAGCCGCATTGGCAGGCGCCGCCATCATTTGACTCTCAACCTTTTCACCCCCATTATTCCTTGTCGGACACCCATAATTCAGAGTCCCCCATCGACTCATTCCAAACAAATATAGCCGAAAATTTGGGTCGCGTCAGGAGTATTCGCACGAGTCATAAGCGTGATAGCCAGAAGTTCACAGTTTTTGGTGATGTAAAGCGTGCACGCCCCACAAGAACGCGCGGAGCATCCAAAATAGATCCCATCGTCTTATTACCGGATGTACTTAAGAGCTTGAAGGAGTTGGCTCATAAGGAAATGGTACAGAGAGTCTTTGAGATCGGCCTTTTCCCTACCTCGGACGAAATCACTGCGACGGCGAATGCGGCACTTGACGCTGTGATCGCCTCTGACGGTATTTACTGTCTAACGATTCATCGTTAAGTGACTTATTAACTGAACAAAAAACAGCACACCTCAAGAGATGGAGAACAACGCAGGAGGGCCAACTTCTGACCAGCAGGCTGAAGGGAGTCGTGAAGAATATTCATTCCGACTTCCAGAAGGTGGTTCCGATCATCGTACTTGCATCACACCAATCTCTAGTTGAACTGTTGATGACCAACGCGGACATGCAAGTATCGCAAGCTGCTAGGATTAGCGATCTGGCGGGAAACGTTTCATATTTTGATGTAACTATTCAGGTAAGTAAATTACTATCACTTAGGTGTCCCTAACATTTTATGATTTACTTCAGCTGCCTCTGGAGAACGGTCATATCAAATCAGTCCAGGCGCCATTGGGACACCCTTCAGTCACTGCCCTGTTGGAGTATATGCTAGTAACAAAGAAATACTCGGAATATCTCTGCACAGACACAGGCAATTGGCAGGCTCGTTTTAAACATGCCTTCGCCTTCTCAGCAGCGATGTGTTGTGGGGAGCTACAGAAACTCCCACACTCAGGCTGGGACAATGCAGCTGCTGACGACTTTCTGACTAACGGAGTTGAGGCGGCGTATAAACGGTATACGGCGTACATTTCTTCCTTGGGTGGTGATCAAGAGTCGATCTTTGATCAGATGTTGTCTGGCATGTGCCGAAAAGCTTGATCAAGTGATATCTGGCATGCGATGTAATCTCGGCTAATTGGATACATTATGGATCGCTAGTAGTAACGCCAAAGCCATGTTTCTAATCTGTCGGCCGAATCAGTACCAATCATAGCGGCGCTGAGAGGAGCCAGTTCGTTGACTCTAGTAAATACATAGTAGTGGTTACCAATACCCCTCAAAAGGATGAAGATTCATTTGTTTATATTTATTTGGCTGCATATCCGTCTTATCGATGACCAACATCTTGACTTGGAAGTACATCTCCACTATTTGTGACTGTGACATGTATTTACAGGGCTTTGCACGATACCTCATGCTAGATCGGTTACATCCTCAGGCAGGTGGTCCACTGACATTGTGATTTAGACTACAGATAATTATCAAGTTATGAGGCAGGTTTTGGACGACCTCGTTTCTCGCATACCACCGCGGAAAGTTGTTCCATGCATGCTGCTGGGAGATGATTTTCTTCGCATGTATCAACAATCGTGAGAAGTACATACTTCCATCCCTCTGAGCCTGGCTTGCTTACAAATGTACAGGGAACGTCAATCATGACTATTTTACCACTTGAAGCTACTTGCCGCGACCTGAATTCGGCCTGTTGATAATATTTTGGGTCTCAGGTCCAAGTTTCACAATTCAAGAGGTCATCACCTAACCTGCGCTAGACGGTAATGATACTGGTCACGGTACGTTTTCGAGTAGTCGAGTCAGTCATTTTTTGTCGCTGCAACCTTAATCCAGGTTTCGAAGATTTATCCAGGATTCTTAATACTGCGGGAAGAATCCGTTTCCCAGTTGGGAGTCAGCCCAGATAGTCCAAATTGATTTTGTCAAGTACTACTAACGTAACAAATTACCTTCCTGTTTAGAATTACAGACCACTTCGAGCGCATGCTTTTAATGGAATGCGCCAACGTCAATTTGTGTCATGGCTCTGGTGTTTGTAGGGATAAATATAGCGGGAGCCAGTGCGAGAAGTCAATCTACTTTCGCCTCGATTCATCCTTTTCTCCCTTTCTGTTAAGCTCATATGCCGATGGAAGACAGCCCGCATCCTGGAGCATCATCCCAGGCGGGAGATACCTCGCGACGTCTCACAGCATCGTCCATAGCGGTGACAACAACTTCTGAGAATACTCAACAGAAACAACAAATTTCTGACCTAGTAGAGGAGAAGCTGCAAGTGCTTGAGTCCGAGTCAGGCCATGCGATGAAAAGGTATGGTTCCCGCCGTTACATCTAGTTTGGTTTTCTCACCATCATGTTGTCAGGGGGAAAAACTCGCAAGGACAACCTAGAGTCACCAGACGGATCATATCACTTGACCATAGTGTCGAGGACTTAATAAGCGAAAACGATCACGATGATGACGACGACCATAGTGTGACTCTCATCCTCGGGTCAGTTTTTCACTTCTGCCGTGTAAAAGCCACTCATCGGTTTGTTACTAAAGTCAGGATCGTTTGCGAATTGGATACGTGGCCCTGAACGATTATCACTTGCATACACCAAAAAAGGTGCGCTTCGTCAGTGTCAGTGGTTGGCTTTGTGTTGAATATCCATCTCCGTGCACAGCGATCTCATGATGAAGAACGAGTCCAACAGGATCTGATTGTCGCCAACACTCAACTCCGAGTCACGACACAGGCCCAGCGTCAGCTGCGAGACTCGCAGAACCGAATCGACACTCTTCATGCACAGCTATTTGATCTGCGAGACAGGTTGTATGATGTCGAACGTGCCCGCAACATTGCAGAGATGCATGTGGAGTTGTTGCAGACGTCGGCATTGGGAGCTCGACGCCGTAAAAATCCGCGTTCCCCGCTTCCAAAAAGGAAGACCATGATGCATGAATATTACCCAGATGGTGGACAGTCGATCAGATGGGTTACAGACGAGGAGTTTGGCCCATATGATGACTCGTCTGCTGAAGAAGGCTCACCTGTTACCAAAGCTGTCGGAGGGCCGTTGGCATGCGGATTAGCAGCCAGACGACGCCTGACCTTATCTCGCCGCCAACTGGCTTGGCGTCGTTTACAAGCAGCCAAGAACGCTGACGTAGACGACGAGTCTTCCAGTCCCACACAGCGCCGTGTGGATAGCACTCCAGAAGTCTGAAGGCGATAAATATTAGTTTGGCTGTTCACCCCCATCGTACATTCTCGTTTTTGTACCTACCATTTAATTGACTCGATCGTCTAGTAGTTCGTGGTACAGTGCGAGCCAAGATATAGTTTGTATCACATTTGTATGTAATAATGACTGTCACACCGGCAGAGATGAGCCCGCAAAGCTTCGACCGAGTCTCGAACACGTGGGTATTTATCGAACATTGTGTCAATTGTACTTCCATAACACAGGACCTTTGTCACAGTAAACGACCAGATCAAGGTCACGTGGCGTTTTGGCGGAGGAGGGTTGGCTCGTGACCAGCCTGGCCTAATATGACTACGTCAATAAATTCTCACCATCTTAAATTGACGCATGGTTACGAGTCTAGGAGGAGAGCTTTTTTCAATATAACTTGTAAACGCCCATCCCAGAATATCCGAGATTTGGCCGGTCTGGGACAATGTCTGGACCAAAGTATGGGCTAAAGTCTGGGACACGACGGCAGTCAACGGCGCTCCTAGCAGAGTTTAAACACCGCTCGATGTTTCGAACAGCCATGCCAATCAATCCCGCCAACGCGCCCGCCGCCACCTAACTTCCCGCCAATATTATTGGAATGCAGCACGTTCATGCTCCGCCTCAACTCTCCCCTGCCCGCCCATCTCCCTGCCCGCCCATCTCCCTGCCCGCCCACCTCCCTGCCTGCCCATCTCCTTGCCCGCCTGTCTCCTTGCCTGGTCGCTGCCCATTTTCTTTCGTGCCCATCAATATGTGTTTGAAGTAAGTCTGGTCCTTGGATTATGAGATCACTGATCGAGTGAGATGTCGTAGAGATCGCTTATGGGTGGGAATTGGCTAGACATAGTGGTGCGAGGGTGCAACCGAGGACTCGACAATGTCAGTCCCGTCCCTACTTTGTTAGGATGTTAATTTAACAGAATGACATAGATTAATCGACAAGGATCCCACTTATTCTTATTCCAACGAGCGCCACGGCATCCTTAGCTAAACCACTCGAGCTCCAGGACTTGGAAAGCGTCCACAATCTCGAAATCAGACTCCTGGTACGAAAGTGAGACAATGATACGACCTGCATCGTCGCTCAGGAGGTGCGTGTTCACTCTCCTTGTACTGACGGACAAACAGAAAACAGCAGAAGGCGTCAGAAAGTGACTCACGCAGGACGTTGGAACTCGGAGACATGATCGACATCAACTCATGTGTTGTCATGTGTATCATGGTGAACCGAGTTTCACGCCGACCGCTAACTCGGAAGCGAGGACCACAAATGAGGTGCACGTTCTTCGCACTATTCCAAACTTGAACGTCGTCACTCAAAAAGTAAGCATATCCTTTCTGGAATTACCCTTTCCATCGTCTACCACAACTTTCAGTATATGAGGATACTGACGTTATTAGCCCTTCCTTATGTACAGCTTTCCATTCTAGGCGGGGCATGCTCTGGGCAGCCGTCTTTGCCGATCAATCCTGGATGGCATTAAATAGAGCGCAAGCAGCGTGAAGTCCAACTTATCCCTAGTCTCCTACGTTCTCTCTCATTTCTCTTTCCCCCTCCTGAGTCGTTATTGAAGCTCATGTCCCAGGTGGAGGACAACCTGCAGTCTGCTTCAGCATCATCCACAGTCGTAGTGCCCACATCCGATAATGCTCGACAGAGGCGGAAAATTGCTGATTTGGAGGAGAAGTTGCAAGTGCTCGAGTCGGGGCAGGCGGTGAAAAAAAGGTGTGGACGCTATCGTTAATAGCATCTAGTGCAGTACGCTTACTATTGTCAGGGAGATAAACTACATCATGTCACAAGGACGAGCTATCAGACGGATGGTTACATTATTTGACGGCATCGAGGACTTGATAAGCGAGAACGATAGACGGTGCGATAACGAGGACGACGACCACGATGTAACTGTCGAGTCAGTATTTTACCTTGACATCACGAGAGTTGCTCACTGATTTGCTAACAGTCAAGATCGTTTGCAATTCGGGTACATAGTCCTTAACAACGTCCTCCCATGGTTTCACCAAAAAGCTTCGGACATGGAGCACGATGATTACACGCACATGTTGAAAAAGGTGAGCTTCGCCAGTGTCAATGATTCACCTTGGGGTGATCGTTATTCAGCTTCGACAGGGGGCCGACGGTGCTCGAGGAGATGACACTTCGAAGCTCAAGAGTCTCGTCCCTGATTGGGTCAACCGCGAGCTCAAGCCCAATCCTCTAGTCGACCCCGAAGATAAATTCTGCCGTGGATTCACTAACGACGCGTGCGGCAGACTACTCTGCCCAACAGAGTTAGACTGGAATGACCCAACGTAATTAATCCCGTTCAGAATCTCTTGAGACACTAACTGTTCACTAGTGTCAAGGCTGGAATTAGGGATCGCGTAGATGGCTATGTTGTGACGGAAATGTCCTGGCCAGCGTTCCTATACGCAGGATATACCGCCGATCAAGATAATCTCGAGGAGGGTCTCTTCAAAAGCAAGCTGCTGGTCCAGGTTCGTTATACATAAATAGCTCCTTAAAGATCTCATTTCTTGCAGGCTTTCAAAGCTATCTTTACGTCTCCTTCCTCCGCAAAGGAAGTAGCCGGCGATGGCGACGGCGCCAACATCATTGAAAACAACAGACGGGCGAAGAAGGATTTTTCTGGCAAGAAAGTCAAAACTCATGTGGCGCAAATCATTAAGATGCAAAAAGTTTCACCCCGCTCGATCGCGTACGTATCGTGTCAAGTCAGTGGTAGATTTTTCGTGTCCTTACCGAGCGCTAACAACATATACCACGTGCAGTTGCGATTTGCACTGTCGTCAGTGACCTCATGGCGGTCAATCGACGGCGACTTTGATTACATACAGTTCTGGTATATCATAGTAGACTTTTTTGAACGCCCCCCCGGTCGAGTAGCGCAGCGCAACGTTGATCGGCTCCTGGCGTGGTGGACGAGGTACATTTGATCACACTTCAAAGCTGTCGTTGAACTAACTCCGATTTATTAGAAAAGTCTTTGGAGCTAGTCAGCGTGCAGAACTCAGTGATACGGCAAAGGCCAAGATGTCCGTAAACGCTCTCACATTGCAGAGGGCGCGACTGGATGATGCCCAGTTCGATTCGGAGTAGTTCACGCCTCGTGCTAGTCATTATCAATCAATTATAAACAATAGTAGCCTCCCCTTTTAATTACATTACTTGCACACACTTGTTTGATGCGAAGATTCTCCTTGCCTGTTTTTGGTAAGCTGAATCGAGGAAAACAGGTACTCAGGTGAACCGTTGCTCGCTACTTTCAACTTTCGCGTCAAGGTACTATATCATGAAAGTACAGGATCTGTGCGACGCCACGACCTCTTTTGGATGTGTCGCAAGTGACGCATGCGATGTCAAAGATGTGCGTGAAACCTAGTATCTTCCATAGAACGAAGAGGTGTTCACTAAGTGAGCGGCAGTAAATTCGTGTCCTGCTCGCAACCTCGACGCCATTTCCTGGAGGGTTATCCGATTTCTTATATTCGCTTGCGATGTCAAAGATGTGCGTGAAACCTAGTATCTTCTATAAAATGAAGAGGTGTTCACTAAGTGAGCGGCAGTAAATTCGTGTCCTGCTCGCAACCTCGACGCCATTTCCTGGAGGGTTATCCGATTTCTTATATTCGCTTGCGATGTCAAAGATGTGCGTGAAACCTAGTATCTTCCATAGAACGAAGAGGTGTTCACTAAGTGAGCGGCAGTAAATTCGTGTCCTGCTCGCAACCTCGACGCCATTTCCTGGAGGGTTATCCGATTTCTTATATTCGCTTGCGATGTCAAAGATGTGCGTGAAACCTAGTATCTTCTATAAAATGAAGAGGTGTTCACTAAGTGAGCGGCAGTAAATTCGTGTCCTGCTCGTAACCTCGACGCCATTTTCTGGAGGGTTCTCCGTTTTCTTATACTCGCATGCGATGTCAAAGATGTGCGTGAAACCTAGTATCTTCCATAGAATGAAGAGGTGTTCACTAAGTGAGCGGCAGTAAATTCGTGTCCTGCTCGTAACCTCGACGCCATTTCCCGGAGAGTTATCCGATTTCTTATATTCGCTTGCGATGTCAAAGATGTGCGTGAAACCTAGTATCTTCTATAGAACGAAGAGGTGTTCACTAAGCGAGCGGCAGTAAATTCGTATCCTGCTCGTAACCTCGATGCCATCTCCTTGAAATGCTTGATGGCCTTCAATTACGGGACGATGGTCCAAGCAATATCAAAGCTACTAGTATCTTCCAGGGGGGAACAATATGTTTACCAAGTGCACGAGAATAAATGTATGTCCTACCGTGGATATTGATCCTATTTTCTTTTAGTAACCAATGTTTATCCGCTAGATATCATTTGCGAATACGTGCGAAAAAGCTTTTCTCTTGCATAATGGTCGAGATGCGTGCACTAAGCTAGCGAGCATCATTTTATTGCGAGTATCCCATAATTAGACAGCTGCATTCATTGGCGACACGTCTCAAAGAGGTCGTATCGTTGCGCAGACCCTGTACTTTCATGGTGTAGCACCTTGGTGCGAAAGTTGAAAGTAGTGAGTAACGGTTTGCCTGCACACCTTACTTAGTAACATTTAACGACGATACTAGTTATTGCGTCACGATCAGCATCATTCCTTCACTTGCGACGCATCCAAAAGAGATCGTAGCATCGCACAGACCCCGTACTTTCATGGTATAGTACCTTGGCGCGAAAGTCGAAAGTAGTGAGTAAAGGTTCACCTGCACGCCTTGCTTAACAATTAACGACGATACTAGTTATTGCATCACGGTCAGCATCATTCCTAGAAAACGGAGAACCCTCCAGAAATGGCGTCGAGGTTACGAGCAGGACACGAATTTACTGCCGCTCACTTAGTGAACACCTCTTCATTCTATAGAAGATATCAGGTTTCATGCACATCTTTGACATCGCAAGCACTTATAAGAACCCCCCTTTCCTCTACAAGGTCAAACATGACAATGTAATGATGGATGGCAGAATTATGCTGATGTTTACGATTGTGTACCATGTATTGCCTTATATGACATTCTAACTTATCCGTCAGTTCACTGATGATCGTATGAACCTACATCATCGAAGAACCTACTGGTCTGTATTGGGGCGCGTCTTGGGCGAGGATGTGCGCTTGGGATGGTTTTTCTGCAGAAGTCATGTTAGGGATCGTACAAATTGACGGGATGAAAGCGTACTTTAAGGAATTTCTGTATGGCCAGGTCAATACGAAGCATGCCACGAAAAGATAATTTGCTCACCTGTTGGGACTCCTTCTCTGATTCGCTCAGAGGAACTGTCCATGTGCGAACGAGCTTGTCCTTACAGCCTGTGGCGATGAGCTGGCTGTCCTCGGAAAATGCCACACCGTAGACAACATCAGGGTGTTCGAATGGTTCGCCGATGGGTTCGAATGTGGTCAGGTCAAAGAACTGTGTTGTCTTGTCGTATGATGTGGTTGCGAATTTGGTGCCATTGGGAGCAATGGATAGTGAGTGAAAGGTTTCGGCCGCAGCAAACTGTTTGATGATGTCTCCAGTGGTAGCATCTGATATTCGGATGTCTTTGAGATTTCCACTGACAAGACGGGAACCATCTGGAGTGAATGCGAGTCTGTATGCCCGCTGTTCTATTTTCAGCAACTCTTTTCCCGTTTTTGTATTCCAAACGATGATGTGTTTGTCGGTGCCTGCTGCTAACTTTGTCCCATCCGGAGAGTACGACACCGAGAGTGCACTGTAGCCCACTTTGAGTGGTCCAAATAGTATTTCCCCCGTCTCCCTCTTCCATACGCATACCGTTGCGTCATATGATGCACTTGCAAATGTCTCGCTGTCCGGTGCAAATATGACGCTCGTAACATTTTCCTCATTGCCCTTGATCGAGATGGGCACTCTTTTGAGTTCTCTCTTGTTTGTCCCAACTTCCCAGACCAAGATGCTTCCGTTCGCTCCTCCACTCACAATCCAACGCCCATCAGGGGATGCTGCGACCCTCTGGACTCCGGCATCGTGACCCAACAAGGGCTCTCCTACTTGTTTTCCCGTGTCCACATCCCACACCCGAAGACTCTTGTCGTTGGAGGCAGTAACGAGGAGACGAGTCCCAGCGATGAAAGCTACGCTGCAAACAATTTCTTCATGACCCTTGAACGTCATTTTGACATAAGGTGCTTCCTTTGAGTTGACACTTTGGGCGATGCTTTGCCGGTGGTGGCTGTCATTGACTCTTGTTCGGTGTGTCGATCAACAGGAGCGTCGAGGAAGTAGCAGTCGATTGCCTATGCTTTGGTGAGTAGTGGTTAGGTGGCAACCCCTTAGCATCCGTGTATCGGCCTTGCTGTATACACTGCATACAGGTTAGCATCATTTTCAGCGCTTGTTTCAGTTGCTTTTACTAGTACTGATGTCATGACTAATACAATTGAAATCCGGGTTCCATGGTACGTACGTAAGTACATACTTAGTTCTTCATCCTATGCATTTTTATTAATAAATCTCGACTCTCGATTAGCCTGTCGATCAAAATCATCTAAGGCTTGCGCTACGGTTGGTGGTGTCTTCCTGTGCCTCGCAAGTGGCAAATCGCATGCTGACATTTTCTATTACCTGTCAAAAAGTCAACTTAGTCTGGTGAGCCCTGATCATAATGGTCGTCCTGAGTAGCAGGGAGTTCCAGGTCGGACATGTGCATGAAAGCGCAACTAGCAAAACGAGACTGCTGAATTGGCTTTATGATCCGCGACAGGTTGACGAGTGTTTCGATGAAATACAAGAGTTGAAGACAGAAGTCTCCCGCAAGTGGTCCTGTTGGAAGCAAGCAAGGAAATCAAACCGTCTTCAAGCAGTAGTCGGCCACTGGCTGATCCTATAGACGATATTCCTGCTAGTACACCTAACCCTCCTATCAAACCCATTCGACTGTTCTGGGATCTCGACCAGTTGTTGGAAGAGCATGTTTCCCACACCTACTGGCATCTTTGACACGCGAGTCTTTGGGATTTTCACCCATCACTATTCTCTCCTACGTCATTGTCCTTATTGTGGTAGGCTGCATGATCTTTCGTCTACGACATCCGTTACGCGTTGTTCGGAGACGCCTCTTACGTGGCTCATTTAAACGTGACTTGCACGAAGCATATGCGATGAAGGAAGGAATAAGTACGACACGTCCTCCGTCGCCTTCGAATTCCTCTTTTCTACCCCCGTCCCTATTACGACCGCTGCGTCGCTTCGTCTCCTCAACATCATCATCGTCACGTCGTCCGCGTTTGCCTCCCATCTCCACCTCTACCTCACCTTATCCTCCATTGATTCGACACCCTCAAGCCTCAACACTCTCACCTCCACCTTATCACAATGCGTCAGACGGGTTTAGCACATCAACATCAACATCACATTCTCACTCTCGCGCTTCATCACCCATAACCGCCACCGCTCCTGAAGACACTATCAAGATATGATTATCGACGTCACTCTCGTACATACTCATCCTTTTCTTTGGCATACGCAATCACTCTTCACTACACACCTGATACACGTTCCCCTTTGATTCTCCGTCTCAATCATAGTATTAAATACTTCTCCCCGTCGAATATCGTTCGGTAGTCGTTTCACTCAATCTAAAGTGATTGTTCTCATTCGTCGTTCCTAATCCGAGCCTCTCAAATCTTAATAGACACGATGATAGCGAGTAGCAGGCCCTCGATTTCTTTCATCAACCCACGTTCGCGAAATTCATCACATATGAACTTGACATTGTTTCCGAGGCAGACACTCTCTCGTGCAAATAGCATATTACAGTTACCTGACGAGTAAATTGACATTGGAGAAAATCTTGAATTGGATTACCGTGCATTATCGTTATAGACAAGACCAAGGATATCTTATTGCTTGTTGTGGTCTGGGTGGTATAACCTATACTTCGCGTATTTTAGCGCCTGAAAGCGATGTATAGACGCTCTCGGCCTGCGCGAAGCGCAGCTTAGAGTAAAGACTTTTGGCTCTAGGCTGATCACCTCTAGTACACAACGCTGCAGGCCGCCGTCCCCGAAGGTAAGGCGCTGTCAGGTCATACGGGGAGAGGCTAGTAAAGCGGGAAGGAGGCGGTTTCGAGCCTGCGAAAGCTCTCGTCAGGGGGTTACTGCTACCCCAACCGCTTGTACTTCTAGAACGTAGGAAGCTCACTTTTAAGCCTTACGGATTGCCTACGTAGTGGTCTGCGTGCTGCTCTCCGCGTACGCGGAATTTGACTCTTAAGTACTTTATGCTTATGCTGGGAATATCAAAATCAGGATATGCATCGCACTATGTTTCTTGCATGCGTCAGTTTGTAGATGCCTTGTTAAGACGCTTGATTGACCATGTGAATGATAGGACGCCAGGGGACAAAGTAAGCTACCAGCACTCCGCTAGCACAAGTAATCAATACAACTGAGAAAATCAGTTACAACTGGTATCTTTGCGACTGAACGAATGAATGGTACGTGTGGCAGCAGTCATCTAGCTATCGGGAGTATCATCGAATATCATAAGTAATATCCGCACCAATGAGAAGGCTAGGAAGGGACGAGAGGCCTAGGGGGAACCTGAAGCAGATGGACGGGTTTGTCGAGTGCGTGATAGACGCGGGAAGCACCTTACAAGAACTGCAAAGCAGCTCGTGTGTGGAACGTCCACTGGGGAAGGTGGTCTGTTAGTTGCAGCAGAAGTATTGGTACTCCCTGTCTGCAAGGGTCCCGATGTGGTTCCACCAATCACATTAGATGTACCTGCCAGTGGTGTGCTGCTGCTCGAGGCACCAGGACGGGCTTTCTTACCAGGAGCATGCATAGGCCTTGGTATATGTCGTTTTCCACTCTGTGCATTAGCTGTGCGCTGCGAGACAATATCAGCATCATGAGATGGATGTCGAAAGTCAGGAAAACTTACATATTTGCCTCGTGTTGCAAAGACGTCCACGAGTGGAATCCTGGATGGACGAGGAGCATCGTCTTGGGAAGAGGAAGAGCAAGAAAATAGACGAGCCATCATGTTCTTGATTCCGGACCCTTCAGCATGGTGCGTGGTGGTAGCAGCGCGGTTGTTGTGTGCAGGATCAAACTATCAAATCATGGTGAGATGTGCCTCGAATTTACTATATCGTATGAACTTACATCATCAAAGAACCTACTGGTCTGTATTGGGGCGCGTCTTGGGCGAGAATGTGCGCTTGGGATGGTTTTCTGCAGAAGTCGTGTTAGAGATCGTACAAATTGACGGGGATGAAAGCGTACTTTAAGTATTTTCTGAATGGACAAGTCAATACGAAGCATGACACGAAAAGATCATTTGCTCACCTGTTGGGACTCCTTCTCTGATTCGCTCAGAGGAACTGTCCATGTGCGAACGAGGTTGTCCAAACAAGCTGTGGCGATGAGCTGGCTGTCCTCGGAAAATGCCACATCACTGACGCCATGAGGGTGTTCGAGTGGTTCACCGATGGGTTCGAATGTGGACAGGTCAAAGAACCGCGTTGTCTTGTCGTATGATGTGGTTGCAAATTTGGTGCCATTGGGAGCAATGGATAGTGAGTAAAAAAGATTGGTGGTGTGCACGTCGAACTGTTTGATGATGTTTCCGGTGGTAGCATCTGATATTAGGATGTCATAGTGATTTCCACTGACAAGACGTGAACCATCTGGAGTGAATGCAATTCGCCATGCCCGCTGTTCTAATTTCAGCAACTCTTTTCCCGTTTCTGTATTCCAAATGACGATGTGTTCCTCGGTGCCTGCTGCTAATTTTGTCCCATCCGGAGAATACGCCACTGAGAGCGCCCTGTTGCCCACATTGAGTGGTCCAAATAGTATTTTCCCTGTCTCCCTCTTCCATATGCATACCGTTTCGTCCTTTGATGTACTTGCAAATGTCTCGCTGTCCGGTGCAAATACAATATCCCAAATGGGATCCTCATGGCCGTTGATCGAGATGGGCACTCTTTTGAGTTCTCTCTTGTTTGTCTCAACTTCCCAGACCAGAATGCTTCCATTATACCCTCCACTCACAATCCAACGCCCATCAGCGGACGCTGCGACCCTCAGGACTTGGGCATCGTGACCCAACAAGGGCTCTCCTACTTGTTTTCTTGTGTCCAGATCCCACACCCGAAGACTCTTGTCCCAGGAACTCGTGACGAGAAGATGAGTCCCAGCGATGAAAGCTACGCCGTAAACATAATTTTCATGCCCCTTGAACGTTGTTTCGACATAAGGTGGTTCCTTTCGAGCCAGCGCTTTGGACGAAGCTTTGCCCGTGGTGGTCGTCATTGACTCTTGTTCGGTGTGTCGATCAACAGGAGCGTCAAGGAAATAGCAGTCAATTACCTGCGCTTTGGTGAGTAGTGGTTAGGGTGCATCTTCTACAGGATACTAAATCTGTACACACGTGGTATCCTGCATACAGGTTAGCGTCATTTTCAGCGCTTCTTTCAGGAGTTGTCTGGATCAGTAGGCGCCAGGGTTGCTTTAACCGTGCTTCAATATACAATTTCCCTGCTACATCAGTCGACCTGAGATCTTGTTACTGTACTGCTAGGTGACCACGTGGATGCAATGGATCAACGAGCCCACATCGTTTGGCTGTGGTACCATTATAACCTCAGGGAGACCAGCTTTTTATCCTCAGCGGGCATCATTTAACTTCTAGGCGTCTGGGAACTACCCTCTCAGTAGGCTCGATGGCAAGGCTATTGATTTCACTCATAGGATTTCAATGCGCAAATCCTAACTACAGGCCACTGTTTGCACACACAACTCTACATGGTCTTCATGTGCGAGATTCTGCGCACAAACCGCTATCAATAGTATCAGCGCATTGGACAGGACTCCACTGCTACTTGTATTTACATCCACTACTCCCAGTATTATAAGACTCATCACTATGCCAAGTTGCTTCAATACTAGTTTCTACCGCCCCTATAATACTTTTGCGTACATCCCCTCTGACGTACATGTTCGCTGTAGCCGGTGGATTTGGTTCTCGTATAACCCATGGCTCCAGGGGTGCTGGGAAGCGCAGTGCGTACGGAAGCTACGTCAATTCCATCATCTCCTAAGATGCTATGCTGACAAGCATCGGTTCTGCCATGGTGTTCTCGCAGTCAGATGGTTTAAAGAGGCGTGGCTCCTTCTCATCTACTGCCGGTGCTTTTGACATGGCTAGCATGAGCGACTATGATTACAAGGGTCCGGACGACACAACAGACCTCGACGGCGTGAAGGCCGGTATGGGAGAACACAATCGGATATGACTGGTCTAGATGACATGAGGTATTCTGCTGGCGCGGATCCTATGGCCCATGGGCACACTCTATGACTTGTGACAGCTGATATATGTGGGACTGGTTCGTGGCTGGTGACGCCACGGCCAGTTAGGCCAGCTCCCTTGCACTTCTTGCATCTTGGCAGCCTGTTGGTTCAGTCATCCTTTTCTTCAGATCAAGCCAGTGATTGTTATGCGACAGACTTCTTGGCGCGTGAGCGGATGTTGCGGTACATCCGTGTGTCTACATGGTGGTCTGCATGCTGCTCTCCGCGTAGGCGGTATTTGACTTTAAGTACTTTATGCTTATGCTGGGGATGTTAAAATCGGGATATGTATTGCATTATGTTTCTTGTATGCATGAGTCTATATATGCCTTGTTAATACACTCGGTTGACCATGTGAATAATAGGACGGCACTCTGCTAGCTCAAGTAATCCGAAAATGTGTTACAACTAGTATCTTTTCGGCTGCACGAATAAATGGTGCGTATGTTGGTAGTCGTCTGGCTATCGGGAGCATCATCGAATCTCATAAGTAATATCAGTAATGAAAAGGTTGGGAAACCTAGGGGGAACCTGAAGCGGATGGACGGGCCTGTCGAGTGCGTGATAGACGCAGGAAGCACCTTGCGAGAACTGCAAAGCAGCTCATGTGTTGAACGTCCACTGGGGAAGGTGATTTGTTAGTTGTAGCAGAAGTATTGGTACTCCCTGTCTGCAACGATCCTGATGTAGTTTCACCGATCACATTGGATGTCCCTGCTGGTGGCGTACTGCTGCTCGAGGCACTAGGGCGGGCTTTCTTACGAGGAGCATGCATAGGCCTTGGTTTATGTCGTTTTCCACTCTGAGCATTAGCAGTGCGCTGCGAGACAACATCAGCGTCACAGGATGGGTTTCGAAAGTCAAGAAAACTTACATATTTGCCTCGCGTTGCAAAGACTTCCACGAGGGGAATCCTGGGAGAGTGAGGAGCATGGTCCTGGGGAGAGGAAGAGCGCAAAAAGAGACGATTCATCATGTTCTTGATTCCAGACCCTTCAGCATGGCGCGTGGTAGTAGCAGCGCGGTTGTTGCGTCCAGGATCAAACTATCAAAGGATGGTGAAACGTGCCTCGAATCTACTATATTGTATGAACTTACATCATCGAAGAACCTACTGGTCTGTATTGGAGCGCGTCTTGGGCAAGGATGTGCGCTTGGGATGTTTTTCTGCAGAAGTCATGTTAGGGATCGTACAAATCAACGGGGATGAAAGCGTACTTTAAGTATTTTCTGAGTGGACAAGTCAATATGAAGCATGACACGAAAAGAGAATTTGCTCACCTGTTGGGACTCCTTAAGCTTCTCTGATTCGCTCAGAGGAACTGTCCATGTGCGAACGAGTTTGTCATCACAGCCTGTGGCGATGAGCTGGCTGTCCTCGGAAAATGCCACACCGTGGACGGGTTCAGGATGTTCGAGTGGTTCGCCGATGGGTTCGAATGTGGTCAGGTCAAAGAACCGCGTTGTCTTGTCCCATGACGTGGTTGCGAATTTGGTGCCATTGGGAGCAACGGATAGTGAGAGAAAGGGTTCGGCATGCGCATCAAACTGTTTGATGATGTCTCCAGTGGTAGTATCTGATATTCGGATGTCTTTGTCATCTCCACTAACGAGACGGAGACCATCTGGAGTGAATGCGAGTCTGTATGCCCGCTGTTCTATTTTCAGCAACTCTTTTCTTGTTTTTGTATTCCAAACGATGATGTGTTTGTGGGTGCCTGCTGCTAATTTGGTCCCATCCGGAGAGTAGGCCACCGAGAATGCCTGGCTGCCCACATTGAGTGGCCCAAAGACTATTTTCCCCGTCTCCCTCTTCCATATGCATACCGTTTCGTCCTTTGATGCACTTGCAAATGTCTCGCTGTCTGGTGCAAATACAATATCCCAAACGGGATCCTCATGGCCGTTGATCGAGACGGGCACTCTTTTGAGTTCTCTCTTGTTTGTCCCAACTTCCCAGACCAGAATGCTTCCATTCCACCCTCCACTCACAATCCAACGCCCATCAGTGGACGCTGCGACCCCCAGGACTTGGGCATCGTGACCCAACAAGGACTCTCCTACTTGTTTTCCTGTGTCCAGATCCCATACCCGAAGACTCTTGTCCCAGGAACTCGTGACGAGAAGATGAGTCCCAGCGATGAAAGCTACGCCGTCAACATCATTTTCATGCCCCTTGAATGTCATTTCGACATAAGGTGGTTCCTTTCGAGCCAGCGCTTTGGACGAAGCTTTGCCCGTGGTGGTCGTCATTGACTCTTGTTCGGTGTGTCTGTCAACAGGAGCGTCGAGGAAGTAGCAGTCGATTGCCTGCGCTTTGGTGAGTAGCGGTTAGATTGCATCTCCTACAGGATACTAAATCTGTGTATCGGCCTTGCTGTACACACGTGGTGTGCTGCATACTTGTGGTTAGCGTCATTTTCAGCGCTTCTTTCAGTTTTCTGTACTAGTAAGCGCCGTAGTTGCTTTTACTTCTATTTTACTTGTCAAAAGTCAGCCTTCTCCAGCAACGTGGATTTTATGGCGCACTCTATGTCTGCGACAGTTGGTATATGCGGGACTGGTTCATGGCCAGCTAGGCCAGCTCCCTTGCACTTCTTGTCACATCTTGGCAGCCTGTCGGTGTCTTCAGGTTATCCCCTTTCTTCAGATCGAGCAGTGGTTGTTGTGCGACAGTCTCCTTGTCGCACGCGCAAATATTGCGGTACATTCGCGTTTCTACGTGGTCCGCGTGCTGCTCTCCGCGTACACAGTATTTGACTTTCAAGTACTTTATGCTTATGCTAGGGATGTTAAAATCAGGCATCACATTATGTTTCTTGTGTGCATCATTTTATAGATGCCTTGTCAATACACTAGGTTGACCATGTGACTGAGAGGACGCCATGGGACAAAGTAAGCTACCAGCACTCCGCTAGCACAGATAATCAATACAATTGAGAAAATCAGTATCTTTTCGACTGAACGAATGAATGGTGCATGTGGTAGTTATCTAGCTATCGGGAGCATCATCGGATATTATAAGTAGTATCTGCAACAATGAAAAGGTTGGGAGGGACAAAAAGCCTAGGGGGAACCTGAAGCGGATGTACAGGTTTGTTGAGTGCGTGATAGACGCGGGAAGCACCCTGCAAGAACTGCAAAGCAGCTCGTGTGTGAAACGTCCAGCGGGGAAGGGGGTCTGTTAGTTACAGCAGAAGTATTGGCACTCCCTGTCTGCAACGATCCTGATGTGATTTCACCGATCACATTAGATGTCCCTGCTGGTGGCGTACTGCTGCTTGAGACACCAGGGCGAGCTTTCTTACGAGGAGCATGCATAGGCCTTGGTATATGTCGTTTTCCACTCTGGGCATTAGCGGTACGCTGCGAGACAACATCAGCGTTACAGGATGGGTTTCGGGAGTCACGAAAACTTACATATTTGCCTCGTGTTGCAAAGACGTCCACGAGGGGAATCTTGGGTGGACGAGGAGCATCGTCCTGGGGAGAGGAAGAGCGAGAAAATAGACGAGCCATCATGTTCTTGATTCCAGACCCTTCAGCATGGCGCGTGGTAGTAGCAGCGCGGTTGTTGCGTCCAGGATCAAACTATCCAAGCATGGTGAAATGTGCTTCGAAACGACTGTATCGTATGAACTTACATCATCAAAGAACCTACTGGTCTGTATTGGAGCACGTCTTGGGCGAGGCTGTGCGCTTGGGATGGTTTTCTGCAGAAGCCATGTTAGGGATCATACAAATCCGTCGGACGAAAGCGTACTCTGAAGTATTTTCTGTATGAACAGGTCAATATGAAGCATGACACGAAAAGAGAATCTGCTCACCTGTTGGGACTCCTTCTCTGATTCGCTCAGAGGAACTGTCCGTGTGCGAACAAGCTTGTCTGAGCAGCCTGTGGCAATGAGCTGGCTGTCCTCGGAAAATGCCACACCGTAGACGGGTTCAGGGATGTTCGAGTGGTTCGCCGATGGGTTCGAATGTTATCAGGTCAAAGAACCGCGCCGTCTTGTCCCTTGACGTGATTGCGAATTTGGTGCCATTGGGAGCAATGGATAGTGAGTAAAAGACGTCGGTGTGTGCGTCAAACTGTTTGATAATGTCTCCAGGTGGTAGCATCTGAGATTCGGATGTCATAGTCAATTTCCACTGACAAGACGGCAACCATCTGGAGTGAATGCGATTCTGCATGCCCGCTGTTCTATTTTCAGCAACTCTTCTCCTGTTTCTGTATTCCAAACGATGATGTGTTGGTGGGTGCCTGCTGCTAATTTTGTCCCATCCGGAGAGTACGCCACTGAGAATGCATTACTGCCCACTTTGAGTGGTCCAAAGACTATTTTCCCCGTCTCTCTCCTCCATATACATACCGTTTCGTCCCTTGATGCACTTGCAAATGTCTCGCTGTCCGGTGCAAATATGACGCTCATTACATTTTCGTCATGGCCGTTGACCGAGATGGGCACTCTTTTGAGTTCTCTCTTGTTTGTTCCAACTTCCCAGACCAGGATGCTTCCATTCCTTCCTCCACTCACAATCCAACGCCCATCAGGGGATGCTGTGACACTCCGGACTTCGGCATCGTGACCCAACAAAGGCTCTCCTACTTGTTTTCCTGTATCCAAATCCCACACCCGAAGACTCTTGTCATCGGAGCCAGTGACAAGGAGACGAGTCCCAGCGATGAAAGCTACGCCGTCAACATCATCTTCATGCCCCTTGAATGTCATTTCGACAAAAGGTGGTTCTTTTCTTGTCAACGCTTTGGGCGAAGCTTTGCCCGTGGTGGCCGTCATTGACTCTTGTTCGGTGTGTCTGTCAACAGGAGCGTCAAGGAAGTAGCAGTTGATTGCCTGCACTTTGGTGAGTAGTGGTTACACTTGTTAGGTTGCATCTCCTGCAGGATACTACCGGCCTTGCTGTATACACGTGGTATCCTGCATGTTAGCGTCATTTTCAGCGCTTCTTTCAGTGTTCTGTATAGTAAGCGCCATAGTTGCCTTTACTGTGATTCGACTTGTCATGACTAAATGGGGCCTAGATGCTGGGAACCATCAAGATGGTTGGGACCATATGCTGAGCTCCCATCCCACTGGAATCGAGGAGATCGTAATGAAGGAGATCCTGATTATGATGAAAATGAACTTGAGGTACTATACTTCTGACTTTCGCAACGTCCTGGTTAACGGTCAGCTTAGCGCGGGCCGGATTTCAGTGATAGCGACAACATCGAGCAACATACATCAGGACCTCAGGCCTCAAAAGCGACAGGTTACAAAATCCCATGGAGGACCAAGAAAGCGAAGAAAGTTGGCACTGACCGTGTCTTGAGATGATGCCCACGACTGGGCAGTCACTCGTTTAGAAGAGAGAGAAATAGCGTTGTGTGCGGAAGAATTTAAGGTTACAATGCAATATCAAAGATTGTTTAGCGACAAGGAAGATAGTCGTTGAAACGATATATGGGAGACCTGACATGCAGACCAGGAGTTGTGTGAATATTGAGTAGTGTAGGAGCGTATATAAATCGGCGCACGTTTTGCGAGCACTGGGAGGTTCTAATGACTAGTAGTAGTGTCGTGTTGACACATTCAACGTTTGGGAGCACCGCAGCAGTCGCAGCATTTTCATAATGCCCCGGCCCGTCGTGACTAATACAATTGAAATCCGGGTTGCATGGTACGTACGTAAGTACATAGTACTCAGTTCTTCGTCCAACTCATTTTCAATCTCGACTCTCGATGAGCCCGTCGATCAAAATCATCTTAAACTTGGTAGTGGCTTCCTGTGCCTCAAAAAGCGACAGACCACATGCTGGTATCTTCTCTTACTACTTGTCAAAAATGTCAGCCTTCTCCAGCAACTTGATCCGAAATGACTGCACCAGTGAGCCCTGATCATAATGGCGTCCTAAGTAGCAGGAAGCTCCGGGTCGGACATGAAAGCGTAACTAGGAAAACTCGACTGCTGAACTGGCTTTAAGACGCGAAAGTGTTTCGATGAAATACAAGAGCAACGTTGAAGTCTCCCGCAAGTGGTTTTGGCTCTTGATCGGATTTGCGGATTGACTAGGTAGGAATTTTCTTACTTCCTCAAACGTGCATGGAAATTCACGCGAGCAAACCTATACTTAGTTCTTTGACATGGTGCGAATACGCTTGCAGGACATGGCATGCATCTTACGTTGTTTCAACGTGACGTACAACTACAAGTTAGTAACAATATTGACTTGTCTGGCTCAGCCACGAGACTCACTGCATGCAGCTAGGACTATTTATTCACTTCGAACATATTGAAACGGGCTGGTCTAAACTTCCATGGCAAGCATTCAAGACGTACCGCCGGCGCCTACCAAGTTGCCTTCTGAGCGTGCCCCGCTCCTTCCAGAGCAGCAGGACGCATCAAGCAGTAGACGACGAATTTCTCCATTAGCACTTCTAATTCCGCTAGCTGTCGCGACACGACTTATATCGACACTTCCTACAACGACATTATTGGGGGTCATTCAATCAGTCGTCTGTCAGTTATGGCTTACATCAAATGGCAACCTACCTCCAGGCGGGGAGATATCCGAGGAACTATGCGCAGTTCCAGAAGTGGAGAAAATATATGCCGCAGTCATTTCAGCTATTTTAATCGGCGACGGGCTTGGAGGTGCGCACGATGCTGATTTGTCTGCCTAAGCTAATTGTCCAACAGCCATGATCGCATGCGGTGTGATGAGCCATATTAGCTCCAGAATCGGAAGAAAACCAGTTATCCTTGGCATAGTTGCCGTCAACTTTTTGGGATATTCTCTTCTGGTCTGCTCCCAGTACCTCTCTGGATGGTTAGAAGCAAGTGTTCTGCTCGCCTTTTTGTTACTGCGATCGCTCAGTGGTACCCTGCCTATGATGTTCATTGTGAACATCTACACTGTTGATATTTCCGGTGCTGAGGACAGGTAATGTATAACTGTGGTAATCAGCTGTTTTTGGACTGACCGGATGCTCAAGGACATCCATTTTGAGTGTCATTGATGGATGGGCTGCGCTAGGTATGCACCATCCTCTGTATTGACACAATCCCCATTAATCTACGTTTGTGAAGGCCAAACAGTCTCCTTTGGTATCGGTGGACTTGTCACCACCAAGACCAATGACCCGTTAATCGTGTATTACATCTCCAATTTCCTCCTCGTGGCAACATTCGTCTACGTCTTAGCTTTCCTCCCAGAATCATTTCCAGAGGAGAGCCGCAATGAACTGCGTCGCCAGCGCCTTGCTCAGCAGAACGTGGAAACAAGCGCTCGTCGAAATTTATTGAGCCGCCTCATATCTACGATAACCATTGCGTTCGAACCTTTAAGACAGCTTGTTCCTGCCCGAAAGGCAGATGGCAGACGGAACTGGCGAGTGTTCTATTGTGCAATTCATGTCACCATTGCGATGCTTGCGGAGTCGTATGCGCCGGCGGCTCTTTTATTGTTGTACATAACAAAATACAACTACGACCCCGCTCAGGTAGGCTGAACATCAATCACTAGAGCTCTACACTTACGCATAATTTAGACCGGAATAGTGTTAACAACACTGAGCTTGAGCGCCGTATTCTCTCTTACATACGCAGTACCCTCACTGATTCGCGTATTACGTCCGATTTACGCCAGGGAGATTGCTCTCCCTGAAGACCAACAGGACCCTAGCGATGACACTGCTGTATCTACGTCGACAGACGTTCTCGATGTCCATATTGCTTTCGTCTCCTGGGTCATCAATGCTGTTTCATATATAATGGCGGCTGCAACGACGACTCAGTGTTTCGCATCTCATAGGTGCGAGGCAACACTAAAAGGCAGCGATGTGTGTATTGATGTTTTGTGAAGCCGTGATCGCTGTCGGCTTCGGCGCAGCACATGCTTCCATCATTCGAAGTCTTGCGGTGTCGTCAGTCGACCCGTTAAAGCATGGTACGTATTTTGAAGCTGCAAACATCCGATCAACAACTCATGAATTGCGTTGGGCAGGAGAGGTCCTAGCTGCTATCGAAATGATGTCAAGCATCGGATCCTTCCTCTCTCCTCTTGTCATGGGCGGTATTTTTACTGCGTGAGTCGATTAATCTTCTATCCTACCCTGTCTCCTCAATTCCTTAATGCAGTACAATCTCGAGTCAACCGATGCTGGTGTTCTATATCCATGCGGTAAGCGTTCTTTGCAGATTACTGCACAATGTATATCTATTCAACATGTTTATCGCAGGCGATCGTGATCGCGGCCGCGTCACTACTCTTTCTCATCAGAGACTCTGACCGCTATCAGAAGCCCCACAACACTAAATTATTGCAACTGCCAACACTTTTACCATAGACTAGAAATTTTCTTACAGGGTACTAGGTGCACCACATGAATCAGAACTGAACAATTTGCTGTAATATTTAAACTCACGTGTTGATCCCAGCCATGTGTAACTTAATCAAGACCGTCGTCTGCTTAACTGTCACGCCAAAAGGCAGTGATGCTGAAAGCTTGTGTTTCAGTTTCGCGGACAATATTTATGTAGATTATGGGAATTCTAGTAAGCCAGCGTGCTTACACCATGGTATTTACCCGTATCTAGGGGTGCAATTTTACTCTCCGGTCCATCGTTTGCGATACTAGGTAAATCATGAAGGTGTCGCTAAACGAATGCGTGAGCGCTTGTAACCATCAACAGGGCGTAGCGTTTCAATTTCTTCCATCAACTTACGTTCGCGAAATTCATCGCATATGAACTTGACACTGTTTCCGAGATAGACACTTTCTGGTGCAAACAGGACATTACAGCTACCTAACGAGTGAATTGACATTGGACAGAACCCTGAATTAGATTACCGTGTATTGTCGTTGCAAGACCAAGGATATCTTACTACTTCCTGTGGTGTTGGGTGCTATAATTTATACGTCGCGCTGACTTTGGCGCTTGAAAACGATGTACCTGGACAATTGTCAAACAAATTTGACTTTTTTGGAGGGGTCTGCTCGTACGTAAGTGCATACATGTACACAGCGTGACAGTTCTTCGTTTCACGCGTTTTCAATCTCGACTCTCGATGAGCTCGTCGATCAAATCATTTAAAACTTAGTACTTGGTGCAGTGGCTCCTTGTACCTCAAAAAAAAGTCAACAATTCCTGGCCTTCTCCAGCAGCTTAGTCCGAAATGACTGGTAGCCCAACCTCCTGATCATAATGGCGTCCTGAGTAGCAGGAAACTCAGTCTCCAGGTCAGACATGAAAGCGCGACTAGGAAACCTCGACTGCTGAACTGGCTTTAAGGCGCGACAGGTTACACGAGTGTTCAATGAAACACAAAAGCAAGACAGAGAAGTCTCCTGCATGAGCAGGTGGTCCCGGCTCTTGATTGAATTTGCGGTTTGACTAGGCAGAGCAAACCTATACTTATTACTTAGTTCCCGATATGGACCTATGATATGGTGCGAAATACGCTTGCAGGACGTGGCATGCGTGTTACGTTCATTCAACGTCACGTACAACTAAAAGTTGGCTTGGTAACAATATCGACTTGTCCAGCCCCACTGCATATAGCTAATACTATTTATTCAATTCGAAGATATCGAAACAGGCTGGTCTGAACTTCTATGGCAAGCATTCAAGACGTACCGCCGGCGCCTACGAGGTCGCGCCTTCTGAGCGTGCCCCGCTTCTTCCAGAGCGGCAGGACACATCAAGCAGTAAACGCCAAATTTCCCCATTGGCACTTCTAATTCCACTAGCTGTTGCGATACGGCTTACATCAACACTTCCTGCAACGACATTATTGGGGCTTATTCAATCAGTTATCTGTCAGTTTTGGCTTACGTCAAATGGCAACTTGCCACCAGGCGGAGAGATATCTGAGGAATTATGCGCTGTCCCAGAAGTGGAGAAAGCATATGCCGCAGTCATTTCAGCCATTTCCATCGGCGACGGCTTGGAGGTGCGTTTAATGCTGATTTTTTTGTCTAAGCTAATTGTCCAACAGCCATGATCGCATGCGGTGTGATAAACCATATTAGCTCCAGAATCGGAAGAAAACCAGTTATCCTTGGCATGGTTGCCATGAACTTTTGGGGATATTCCCTTCTGGTCTGCTCCCAGTACCTGTCTGGATGGCTGGAAGCAAGTGTTCTGGTCGTTTCTCTGTTACTGCATATGTTCGGTGGTACGCTGCCTATGACGTTCATTGTGAACGTCTATACCGTTGATATCTCCGGCGCTGAGGACAGGTAATATATCACTGTGGTAATAAATTCTCTTTGGACTGACCAAATGCTCAAGAACACCCGTTTTGAGTGCTATTAATGGATGGGCTGCGCTAGGTAGGCACCGTCCTCTGTATTGACACAATCCCCATTAATCTACGTTTGTGAAGGCCAAACAGTCTCCTTTGGTATCGGTGGACTTGTCACCACCAAGACCAATGACCCGTTAATCGTATACTACATCTCCATTTTCCTCCTCGGAGCAATAATCGTCTACGTCTTAGCTTTCCTCCCAGAATCATTTCCAGAGGAGAACCGCAATGAACTGCGTCGCCAGCGCCTTGCTCAGCAGAACGTGGAAACAAGCGCTCGTCGGAATTTATTGACCCGCCTCATATCTACGATAACCATTGTGTTCGAACCTTTGAGACAGCTTGTTCCTGGCCGAAAGGCAGATGGCAGACGGAACTGGCGAGTATTCTATTGTGCAATTCATATCACCATCGCGATGCTTGCGGAGTCGTATGCGCCGGTAGCCCTTTTATTGTTGTACACAACAAAATACAGTTACAACCCTGCTCAGGTAAGCTGAACATCAATCACTGGAGCTCGACACTTATGCCTAATTTAGAGCGGAATAGTGTTAACAACACTGAGCTTGAGCGCCGTATTCTCTCTTACATACGCGGTACCTTCGCTGATTCGCGTATTGCGTCCGATTTACGCCAGGGTGGTCGCTCTTCCTGAAGACCAACAGGACCCTAGCGACGACACTGCTGTATCTACTTCGACAGACGTTCTCGATATCCATATCGCTCTCGTTTCCCGGGTCATCAATGCTGTTTCCTATATAATGGCGGCTGCAACGACGACTCATGTTTCGCATCTCATAGGTGCGAGGCAACGCTAAAAGGTAGCGATGTGTGTATTGATGTTTTGTGAAGCCGTGACCGCTATCGGACTCGGCGCAGTACATGCCTCCATCATTCGAAGTCTTGCGGTGTCATCAGTCGACTCGTTAAAGCATGGTACGTATTTTGAAGCTGCAAACATCCGATTGACAGCTCATGAATTACGTTGGGTAGGAGAGGTCCTAGCTGCTATCGAGATGATGTCAAGCATCGGATCCTTCCTCTCTCCTCTTGTCATGGGCGGCATTTTTACTGCGTGAGTTGATTGATTTTCTGTCCTACCCTGTCTCTTTATTTCCTTAATGCAGTACAATCTCGAGTCAACCAATGTTGGTGTTCTATATCCACACGGTAAGTGTTCTTTGCAGATCACTGCACAGTGTATCTCTACTCAACGTGGTTGTCGCAGGCGATCGTGATCGCGGCCGCGTCACTACTCTTTCTCATAAGAGACTCCGACCGCTATCAGAAGCCCCCACCACACTAAACTATTGCAACTGCCAACACTTTTACCATAGACTAGAGATTTTCTTACAGGGTACTTGGTGCACCACAGTGGACATGAATCGGAACAAAAAAAACAATTTGTTGTGATTTTTAAACTCACGTGTTGATCCCAGCCATGGTATTTACCCGTGTCTAGGGGTGCAATGTAACTCTCGAGTCTATCATTTGCGATCTAGGTAAATCATGAAGGTGTCACTAGATGAATTCATGAGCGCGTGTAGCCATCAAAAGGGCGCAGCGGTGAGAAAGCCTGATAACTCACCTGCTGTCTATTCATTATTGCTTGTATCGTCTCTTTCCCTCCTTGCTCCCAATCATCCCAACAATACCCGAGAATAACGGTATCCCTTCCATAGTCTTGTTCACCAAGATGACCCCCGGGAAACTCACGACCATTGTGTACTTTGCCTTTCTCCTTGCCTCCACGAAACACACGATGCCATTTCATAATTCCCTCTTTCTTGAAGCCCAGCCTCTCGGCAGCACGAATAGAAGGGGCGTTCATGGAGCTGCATTGCCACTGAACCCTTCGCAACCCCAAACCGCCCTGCGATGGTACTTCCAGTGCATACTGCAAAAGAAGCCCAACAGCATTGGAATTAACATGCGTCCTTTGATATAGGGGAAGGATAATGATAAATCCTATTTCTGTGCTAAGATTCACAGAAGAAGAGCCCGTATAAGACATCATCCCAGCCAGTTCACCTTCCCCGTCTGCAGCCGAGGGTGGTTTTGTTTTATCTATGATGGCAAATAACACCATCCCTGGGTCACGATGGACTACGGCCTCGAGAAAATTGGTGTTGAAATCTTGGACGGTTTGGAATGGGCCTGTAGGCATGTGTGCCCATAGCTCCGGGCGGGCTGATACGGCGGAAAAAAAGGGGGACGAATGAATTGATGCCTGTGGAAGATCAGTTGGATTAGTTTGGTTGTTGTTGATGCTATTTGACGATTTGAATTTGACGATTTGAATTGGCTTACCTCGAATGGGGTCATCTTGATGCGTTCATTTGATAAGTCCCGCACCGGGAAACAGAAATTGAGGTCCTTCGGGACGGTCATGGTTGGTTGGACCAAGAAGGGGGTGAGAGCTCAAGACAGATAATTTCATATGTAAGTGATGCCCGATTATCGAGCATGTGATGTCGATAACTCCTTCATAGGTAAAACTTAAAGCCAGCGTGGGAGTATGTTTTTGTTATTTACCTTCACCACCGGACCGAAGAGAGAATGTGCAGATATGCATCGGGGGCAGCTTGTAATTCTCTGCTCACTCCAAGCCGTCTGGCCACAGTACACGGACCATGCCAAGACGCGACACTGTCATTAGAATGCATAGAATCAAGCACAACTCCAGGACAGTCAGGACTTGCCGAGCACTGCAGAACAGAGCTTCGTACGCAGTCATCCACTGTCTTGACTTGAAAGCTACCGTTCAACTGGTCGACTTTCTATCCTGAATGATCTTCTCTGGCCTTGATTCTGTGTTCACAAGGGCAGTCTCGATGCATCGTAGAGTGACATACGTTGACACAGATTAGTTGATTCTAGGACGGCCACAAAGAAAGTATTGTGGCGGAAGAGCATAGTCTCAGCATACGAGACACGGCGTGTCCAACCACAAGTCATGTAAGTGCGGGCTCCATCCTATTAATAGTGTTGAAAGCACTCGAAAACTCATAACATAGAGGAGTGCCAGTGAGTCGAACTCAAAATCGTCTAGACTCTTATGATACTTATACCCCAGCAAACACGGTTTTTTTAGGGTTCCCATAAATTACACCACAGCTCAGAACAAAGCCATTGGTTCCCGAGCCCCTAAGCATCGTGCACTGCGTTATATATAGTCGGAAAACAAGTTTTGTAAAGACTGTTCACAATTCGATCGATATCGAGGCGGTACGCCGAAGATTTGAACGTCTCGCACTGCCGGTTGTTTTGCATACGTTCCGCACGTTGCCAGACCACCTGATTATTTTGGGTTCGAAGAAGCATTTTAACCTACAGAATGGAATGCATTGCTATTGGTCTCGATGAGTTTGAGTTTTCCAGCTCGACGCACTGCCATCAGCACGAGTATCAAGCACTGAGTTCCGGGTCCCGTGTGGAGGAACAAGCATCCAAGTTTCTCGATCATACCCGGGTGCAAGGGAGATACACATACTACGGACATCAACGGTGTCCTCGTACTTCTTGCTCCATGTACTTACCACTTAACTTGCTTACGTCGTGTTATCTTGAACACCCCGAGGCCTGCTCGTTTCACAGAACGGTTCTATCTCCCCTTATACTTGTGGCAAATCGCGCATTGAACTCGTACCATCCACCCCTGCATGAATTGATTTTTTTGTGGCGGACATTCCGAACATCCGAGGAAACATCCCTTATCCGCACCTGTCATGATTCATCTCTGGTATCTATGAAACCTCAGGGCGAACGTCATCAATGCTTGTAATAGTACTTCTTGACGATAGCCTCGTCAACGCCATCTAGGCCTTCATGAGACAATGATATTGAACCCCTCATGTCCCTCGCACATGATCACGATCGGATCCTGATCAGACAAATATTATAAAATGAGCATCGGATAGAGTCTATCCACGTTCAGTGTGAAAAAGGGTGGGGTGTGATTTGGGCGTGATGGCGAGTCATTAGTTGTGGCCCAGTGATATGTCAAAGAAAGTTTGCAAGATGGCAATTCATTTAACGGTTTCTTCGTGCTTCGTCGAGTCGGAGGTTTGTCTATAAATGAAATGACATGTGTATTCACAAGTCTGCGGCATCACGCGTTGACGTCAGATTCAAATCGTTACGATATATCGTTATTGCGGCGACCCTGCTGGAAAGCATGCAGGAGTTACATGAACATCGGAGGATGAGACATCGGTACGAACATAAACACCAGTAGAAGAAAGAAAGAAAAGTAAAAAGAGTGAAAAATTAACGCTACAGTGCTGTCAATATCGTACAATGCGAGGGCCATGCATATACGTGCATATCATAAGAATGCATAGAGTCCATCCGAAGTCTATCCAATCAAGACAAATGAAGAAAAAAAGTTGGGCGTTCAATGCAAAAACCTTTCAATCATTATCCAGGACATATGTAGATGTCACGACCGATGTCGTATATGACCGCCCGTGGGCGTATCTAAAGAATGGTGTCGTCGTAACTTGGCCTTTGAGGAGAATTTTGGGGCTTTGGCTTTTGATAGATCAGACGCAAAGCTCACAAGCCTGCTGAAAAACGGTTTCCTGAATCCCGTACTGCCAGATTGAGGAGACGATGGCGATTTAGTGGTTGACGTGGCCGTGTAGAGGGAAGGCACGGGTCCGGGCTGAAACAAACACACAGTACAAGTCAGTTAAATGAAACACAGTTTGACAAGGAGAAATAAGCACTTTGCTGGTGACTTACCAAGACCTTCACCTTCTGGCCAGGAGTGGGTATAACGTAGTAGGTGCTGCCCGACTCGCAGCTGTCAGCCTCACTCATCGGGGAAGGCGCCCTCGGCCGATCTTCCCTTGGAAGGGGGCCTCTCATCCCATATCGTGCCTCTTCATGAATAGACGCGAGATGACCACGGGTGGTGGGGTATGGGGCAGGAGTGATTCGCGGGTATTGCGGAAACCCTGAACCCGTGGGCGCAGACACTGTGTATGTCATACCTGGTGCCTTAGTTGGGGCATACACGATTGTTGGTGGAGCATAATGATCGGTAGCGTGGTGGGAACCGGGTGCATATACGATCGAAGGCGGAGGCCTATTTCGCGAATGCGAGTGCGCGGGGTGGTGCTGCTCGTATTGTCGAGGAATAGGTTGTGAATGAGAGTAGGTGACTGGCGGGGCAGTAGTACCATGATGGCTGGGAACGTGGCGTGGCAAGGGTGTTGCCAGGATTTCTACAGCGTTTTTGTGGGGCGGGGACTGCAAGGGTTCGGCCCGGTAAGGTTCTGAAGCTCTACGGGGCCGATACTTTTCGTTTCTTGTGTCATAGGGAGTGGCGTGTGGGTCAGAGGGAAGGATCTGTATTTCCTCAGGTTCCAAATCTTCAGGGACTGCACGATATGTATTTCGCACTGAAGAGTGATGATACCCTGCGTACTCGGGATGGCTAGGACCCCGCGCAGGATATGCATCAGTAGCAGACTTCGAACGGTCATGAGGACGGTGGTGATGGCTGTGTTGAGGATGGGGATGAGAACTGGAACTATGGCTACTTCCTTTGTGAGAGCCACCATTGTCATAGTGCCAGTGCGAAATAGGGATGTCTCGTCCGTCCCCATATCTCAGCATCATCTTCGGAGGCAAAGAATGCGAACTGCCGTCGTCTGAGACAGAGCCGTCGATATCTATGTCGCTGACGACAGACGGAGGACTTTCGGGAGAATAGAACTGGGCATGGAATGGTGAGTGCGAACGCACCCAGTGCTCGGTACGTTCCCGAGAGTTTCTGAAGACCTGGACGGCCTCCGGTGAAGATGTGTACTCTGTCATGAAAAGGACGTCACCAACAAAGGGACATCAACCTGCAGATAACTCTGCGCAGGGGAGAAGGTCGAGTTAATGAAAACTAAAGCGAAAAGAAAGAAAAAACTATTAGAGTGCCGCTAGTTTTATATAATGAGGCTGCGAACCTGACAGAATCATCCAATCCCATGCCAGTTACGGGAAGCGATGAGCACCAGTAGGGGCTGGGATCTCACTATCCCAGCTGGGTTGCGAGAGATTTGCTCACCATGATTAGACTTCTGCAAGCGACTTATTTCCGTTCCGTCCAGTAAGAAATTTTGAGATTATCGGGAAATTAGCACGCTTTCGTCGGGTTTGGACCATCATGCAAACGTGTTTGCAGCGAGGCAGATTCGAGCCAAGACAAATTTCCACGTATGTTCATCTCAAGTTCATCCACACAGCTTTCTAAGAAAGGGAGAGCAAGCCAAGGTACCTAACAGGTGCAAACTATCAGTGATCCTTGTGGGAGTTCCACTGCAAGGCACTGGAAGTGACATAATTCAGCAGGTGCAACTTTCTTTCAATCCTTCTGTAAGTTTAGCTCCGCAGCCGTACGGCTTCAGTTGACACATGCGTCTGTTCCTTCTTTACCACTCAGTTTCCCAAACTGTCTACCTTAGTCTGTGAGAGCAGAATCATATCCGCATAGGCTGTGGCATGTTATCAGGAGTTAGAATGATGACCGCCGTAAGCATCGAACAATGGCTTCCCAATCTGATTGCGATCACTGGCCATCACCAAGAACACCGTCAGGATACAGCAAAGCCCATTGTCATGTTACGGCATACATGGTTTTTACAGTAATCATGAAACACAGACCCAAAGAACACTTCTCTCTTTCCCTTGCACTCACATGCTTCCACCCATAACTGTTCCGATATCTCCCAGCATGGTGGCCCAGAATAGAAAGGGAAGATCTTTCACACCATGACTTGTACCGATGAGACACCGAGACCTCAACTTCACTCAGAGGGAGAACTCACTGGGGACACAGCTGGACACAGCTATAGGTGAGCACCAAGCTACAGGAGTTATCGTGGAGGGTGTGGTCATGACGGCAGATGCAATAAACCGGCCCCCTGTCCCCCCTGTACCTGTATGGAAGCATGGTTCTTTCCTCATGGACGGTCTATGTACCAAGATTAGTCCCATGGTATTTGGAATAGTACACATCTCGACGATCGTTCCGATCAGCGGATGCGCCCAGCGGAGGAACTGTACCAGCGTGGTCATACGCTTTTATACGATAGCGAATTCAATATCACGGGTCTATCCATTACAATCAGAAGAAGTCCATCACCCTTGAAAGACAGGGGTTCATCAAATTACTACCTGTGCCGAAGAAACTGGCTGGCATGCTCCTCGTTGACGAAGTTCCACAGTGAAATTCCCCGGTGCATGTAGTTTTATTGTCTTCCCCTTCGCTGACAACATTCACACTGACAGGTCACCGGTTGAAGCTAAAAAATGGAAAGGGAAATATAGCCCTGCGGACTACCGCCACAGTCGGCGATCATTTTTGGATGTGCACACTTCTGTAGGAATAGGACTCGTAGAGTCAAAACGCACATTATAATTATCAACGCCCAAGAAGTCTTGAAATTGGCATCACGTTGGTGATTTCCCACCCACTGCAGTGAATTAACCAGCGTAAGCGAAATGAAACGCAATGAGACGCGACGATGGTGCGGAAATATTGAGCAACGAGCACACGTGGAGAGAAAGTGGCCTCGATTTGCTCGAGGCTCAGGATTCATGCAAAGGTTTGGTGTTATCTTTCTGAGACGATACCCGTGACAAGATGGTTTCTCCTGAATCAAGTCCCGTGTCAGCATGAAGATCCGGGATGTGTGAGTGACTCAACGGAGTCTCCTGGCCTTCGTGGTACCGAGCGAGGCAAAGATGGAGCTCGAATGCTATCCTTCCTTGTGAGATATCTCCAACGATTCGCAGACTCATATTTCTGTGAATTCACCAGAAGGTATTTACAGCCTTGCCTCGCACTTCTGATATAGAAGAACCTGGAACTTGAATTTACAACTCCGCGAAGTTGCTAAACAGTATGTATCAGAATGAAGAAAGGCCATCACCCACGTTCTCATGAGTTGCGTCTCAACTCTGCTGCCTATCATTATTTACGGGCGTACATCTAAATACTGTATCGTTATCCTTAAACAACCATTATTATTATGACACTTCAAAGCACTTTCTGGAAACAACCAGAAGTTGATATTGATCAGATTCATTTCTTTCGGCTCAAATCCGATTGGGAAATCCGTCGTCTGATACTGGTGCCTGTAGTAGCGGTCGCTGTGTATACTCCACAAAGGAAACTTGCTAAGGCGCAAGGTTATAACCTGAACAGTCATATCCTCAAAAGTATTGTTCGCTCCAGAACGCAGGTCGGGCCGTTAAACATAACCTACAGCCCAATAATGCCCTGGCAGAGTTCCACGCCATCGTGTCTATCATTGGGAGGCGATATCTACAGAGTATACGCGCCCACCTCATTCGTCAAGCAGGTAGCAACGTCGCGTACTCACTCACACTGAATATGCGCGTTGTCATGGTACCCCCCCTTGAGGACTTGTCAGGGTATCGACGGAACCTACTCCAAGTTGGATACGCGGCGTCGGCATGCCGCATCAGTAATAATACTCCACCCATACAAATTATAAAACTTATCAAGAAAAGGACCTCCGATTGGCAGAGTCAGTAGCATGTATGAGGAAAGATATTTTTGCGCAGTTCATGTTCCTCTGTATAGTTCAGTACCCCGCATTTGGACACATGTTGCGAGTCGGACACGTCCAAAAAATAACAGATATCGTTATTCTTGGAAAGTATTTGTGATAGACTCACCCACGTTGTTCTCCTAGTGATATTGCGCAACTCTGTTTTCTGTTTCGTGTGCACGGTTATCCAGAGGATATGTGCCAAAATCACGCGACTTATCAAACCAAAAAAAAACTCCCTAGTCATAATGAGGCAGATATGCATGATGGTCTGAGGTCTACGCATGCTTGAGACTTATACGTCTGTTTCAGTGCCCGATAACTGCAAAATGTAATCAGTCATCCGTTATGGTCTTATGCATGCATTGATGGTTGTGATACTTATGCAAATATCAAGTTAAGATCAGGGAAGTAGCAAGTCCTGACTGTTTGCGGTACTTACTGTGACAGGATTACACACGCTTTTTGATATTAATGCCTTCCATCTCATTCACCGTTCTATCTCAGAGCTATGGTATATCCAAGTAGGGACAAGGTACTTACAGGGCTTCGAACGGTATGCCGTAAGGTGTGCCAAACATAGGCTGCAGGCTGCCAAACCTTGATGCTAGGCTCTCAGTTTCTCATGCGCAGAGACTTACCAGGTTGGTCTATCGTGCAGCGGAGAAACTCTTGCCGGTGAAGCTTGTAACATGGTCTTGCATATTCTGACCAATGTACTGCCTGCGCGCTAAGTGAAGATCTCTGCGATCAAACTCGCAAAGTCCTCGGGCATCCTGGACTTGGGATGGGGACAGGGGTTCTGAAAGAGGTTCTAGTTAGCGCATCGTGTCTCCATGGAATGTGGCGAAGGGGAAGGACATACTCCATAATAACTTCCGTCATAGCGGTGACCTAGAACACACGACAAAGATATTTCGGCAAAAAACAGCAAGGTCTAGTTATCAACGGCTAAAAGTCTATGGTTGATGATTATGACGTTGCCTGGGAGGTATGAGGGAGGGGAGGCAACCGGAAGTGATAAGCTCACGGCCTCCAGCCCCGAACACGGAGGTACCGATTAAGCATCTTGTTGTCTAAACAACCTACAATACATCAAAAGGCCAGTCAAGGTATGCCTACTTGGTATTCGCTTACCAGGTATCAACGCACACCCTTTGTTCAAGGCGTTCTCCACAAAAAGCATCCCATATGACGGCGTATATCAACCATATTGGGAAGGAACCTTGAGATATCCGCAATCGGATCTATCACATTAGCGAATGAATAATAGCTCATACCATCGGTGCTATCCATCGTCAGGTTACCAGCGAAGAACGCAGGGATCGTTCATGTTTTTGGCTAACCCAGGGTCACACATAAACTGAGAGCGGCAGGTACCGGAATGGATTCCTCAGTTAATATCACACCGGAATTTCATCTGCACGCACAATTTGAAATCTTGCAATAAGATGTGAATAAGATGCATTCTCAGTCGGTCACGTGGAGTCCCGACATTCCCTCTCGCCACACACGGTTCCTTGAGGACCGAGATCTGAAATTGTCGTTTGTATCCTCGATTTTTGGTAGTTACTGCGCCTTTGGAATCAGGAAGTCAATGACTTGAGCAATCAGCCTGCTGTTAAAACAAACAATTATGAGACCCAACGTCGAGGTAGTTCCAAGTTCCGCAAAGAAGGCATTGGCATTGTGTAGAGGATCGGTGTCTTCAGCTGTTCAATAACAACCCTGATGACAATCCTCGTGCTCGCTCCAATTCCATTCATGGATCATCGATTGGACGACTTGTGTGCCCTCATCAATGTGTAAATTGCACTGCCCAAGCACTGCCCCTCCTCGATACACTGTCTGAACGAACTTCGATCGAGCCAATAGAACGTCGAGTATCTCGCCGGTGGCTGAAATAGAATCCGATGAGCAAGGTTCTTGAAGACGTAAGTTGAACGTGGCGGGACGGACCTGAGATCAAGCGTTCGTGTACTGTCGCGTCTCATTTGCCAGTGTTGACACACAGGGGGACGTCATAGTTCCAGGTGACTGCATTGCATTCTGTCCCATGATCAGCCAGTGCTGTAAGATTGTCAAATACTCCAACAGAGAACGGCCGATTTACTGGAGCATCCGATTATACCTTGTTTGACAGATGTCGTTTACGCAAGCTTGTTAGCTGATTACAGTCTCATGCAGCATTACACAACACTTTGTTCAACTGACAAGACTGATAAGCGACTCCATGTCAGGGAACCTCATCAATGAGGCGTCTCTGTGATGAAAATTTGGTTAAAAACCTTGCCGAGGACCTGATTGTCTATCCGCAGCAACGGCGCGCACCATCGATGAATTTTGGAGTTGGGTGGAATTAAGACATTAGATATGCTGCAGTGGGACTGTTGGAACCATCGCGACCATAATATAAGGCGACTGTCAAGTCGCTGTGCATTCTTGAGCTGAAGGCCGCAGACGAGTCGGACCTGGGTCAAAATATTGTCCCACGCCGGTTGACTCGGAGTTGGACCGTCTCTGGAGAAACTAACGCCAAAGACAATCACCTTATTACACATCATTCAAGAAAGAAGTGCCCATTGAAAAAAAATATAATACATTATCTCGATGGAATAAAATGTGATAAAACAAAGCACAACGAAGGGAATCTACCAATCAATGACAACAAACAACCAATATGTACTGTACGTAGACCACACGACAAACATAATCAAGTACAACGACAACATATGTGACAGAAAGGTGAAACATGGACATAAACGAGAAACGCATAGTTTATATAATTACTTTCTCTGTTGGAAAACAGATACTAAATTTTGTTGGGTGAAGTCCATGGTTGGATGTCGCATTGGGGTGTTCTGGCCGGATGGGATAGGGGAGGGGAGCCAACCGGGAGTGATCAGTCCACTGCCTCCAGCTCCGAACACGAAGCCACCGCTTAGACCTTCCATGGTATCTGAATAACCTGTTGTGAGATAGGTTAGAAAGGCCAGTCGGAAGTACGTTTCCTTGATGTATGCTTACCAGGCACCAACACACTGTCCCAGAATCCAGTTGCTCAAGATATTCTCCATAGAAAGCATACCCATATGTTCGTCAGAAGATGGCATATCAGCCATAGTGGGAGGGAAAGTCGAAATATCCGCAACAGGACCCATCTCACTCGCGAACGAATAATCACTCGTGCCATTGACGCCGTTCGTTCCCATCGCTGGATTACCACCAAAGAGCGCGGAATTGTTCATGTTGTTAGCCATGTCACCATGACTCATTTTATCAGACTGGTCCCCAGATGACACCTCTTCAGACTCTTGTGGTGAATCTGTGCGAGCGGTGATTAGGGCCCGTAGGAATGTACTGTACAGCGCTGGGGTATGATGAGAGTTCACGGCAACATCCGCGAGGACGTTCGCAACGTCTTTCACGAGGTCGATGATGTTCTGCTCGTTCTCGATGAACTGCTGGAATTCTGGGCGGATAAGCTGGAGATCTATGTTAGGATCATGACAAGCGACAGACGATGATATCAAAGTACCTTGAGCAAACTGAGCACTGCATAAGAAATGTATACGAAATGTGAATCCGGTGAATACTTCAGCATACCCATCGGCGCAAGCTCGTCTCGCGCGACAACAGCCACTGCTGTGGCTGAGGTATAACACCGCGAAAAGAAGTGGCCGATATCCACTGCCGAACGCTCCATGGCATTTTGCAGTCCAAAGGAGTTCACGACTAACATATAGTAGTGGAAGTAAAACTTCAACCCGGCTTCGGCTTGGGATGCCAGGACTTGATCGGCTAAACAAATGGTAAGCACGATATAGATGATTGCATCAAATAAAGGTATCTCACAAGTTGGCAAAGGTCGAGTAGTTGTCCATTCATGTTGCCATGCAAGTATCTGGGTCTCGATAGTTTTAATGATAATCAAGTAATCGCAGTCGGTCTGTAAACCGGACGGGGTATTAGTGCCCGAATACAGGAAGTCCAGGCTCCTGGATACAATCCGCTGTAATTCCTGGTAGAGGATGAGATCTAACTATGCTTTAAGATCACGATAAATGAATGCGCACCACGTATGCTGCTAAAGCAGTATCCCCTGGTTGCCCAACAGGGGACTTCAACCACTGCAATGCATTGCGTATTACAAAGCTGGTAGATACAATGGTTAGAGATGAAAAACAGAAATGATGCCAACTTACTCCTCTTTGATAGAATGAGGCTTTCCCATTTGAGCACTCACGCTTCTGTCGAGGGCAAAGCACAAGAGCCATGTCCGCTCACGGTTGTGGACCTCCTTATCCCGAGCCCGACCCTCTGGCGTATCTTGCCTGGTCATCGTTGTCTTCCGATGTAGGTTCAGGTCTGTCGCCATTCTGAATGACAGACGTCACTGAGCACGAACTGGTGACAAAATGAAGAAATACAGACCTAATGGCCATTCCCAGCAACAACCATGTCTTGTCATACTCATAGCGCTCTACGGCACCGCATCCCCAAAGAGTCAGGAGGAGATATGCCTGCACGATTTCAAGGGATTTATAGCCTTTGGCAGGTACACTAAACGCGAGCTTTTGTGCAAGCTCTGCAAGTTGCTGGTGAAGTTCCGGTCGCTGGGTATAAAATTTCGAAGATATCGCACAAACTACGAAAGATAAATCACTGCACATATGAAGGGTTGTAAACTTACTGGTTGTCAGTAAAAATGGCGAGCGGGAACAAACAAGTGAGGGCGTGTGGAACTCTCTGTCAAATAGTTCACAGTGCACCTACAAAGGGTATTTAGATACGGCACCACATGATGTGATAGCACGTAGTACGGACATTCAGATGGTCAAAAAAGCTAGCAGCCGATCAGATCGGCATCAAGATATATGACACACACTACTCACATATCAAATAGCGCAACCACTTGCTCGGTGCTAACAAAGCTCAGCATTTCGGGCTGAATTTGCCGTTCGATATACAAACGTCGCAGGGGGAGTATTGTCATAGGGCCTGGAACGTTGCCAATTTACCAAATAAACAACGTGCGAAAAAAAAGTAGCTACGAACCTGGCCTAAAATAATTATCACTAGCCACGCCCAACTTGTGGTCAGGATCAGGATCCGCTGGGCGCGCTGAGAATGATGAGGAGATGCCCTGAGCACGCCGGTTTGCCAAACTAGCCTCGGCAAGCAGCCCGAGGGGGTTGAGCGAGTTATCGGGAAGGGAATGAAGCTTTGGAGAAGCAGAGGCATTGGCGCTCGATGATGGTGGATAGGCAGACTGGGGAGGAGGCGATGGTGTGTCCAGAATCTCCAGGGTTTGTGCAGCTTTACTTGTCGGGGAAGGCGATCTTGATACCATGCCAGAGACCATACTTGGGTTACCGATAGACTTGAGAACAGTGTCCAGAGTTTTCTCCATCTTCTTTAGTGAGCGAGTGAGGAGTTCATGTTTTCTTGGACTTTATTTTGAGTGTTGGCCATTTGTGCAGGATAAATGAAATTGAAACATACTTGGTGGACCGTTTGCCTCGATTAGACTCCTCGAATACGCACTCATGATTCCCAGCAATGCAGCGTTGGCAAGGGGGGCCTTGCTCAGCGCCAACACACTTCATTTTTAAACGCCGACAGACCGTACACGCGCTAAACAGTAATGTCACGGCTCATGCAATCTAAGTGAGTGAGTGAGCCCACCGTGAACCCCTGGTAGTCTTTGGCTTTGGCTCGTCTTTGTCGGCAGCAGGACTATGCCCGTCCAAGCTGTCCTCTGAACGTGCTTTTTTCCTACTGCTATCACCCATCGCACCGACGAGGGAGGAGGAAGGTCTCTTCCCGTTTGAATTGCCAGGTGAGTAAGACAGGTTGTCGTTTGGGGGTGTACCTATTGTGTCCGATCCTTGTGATGATGGTGAAGGTAAGTTCGGAGGAACTGTAAGATGGTGGTTGATGTGCTGCTGAGGCTGTTGATATGAGTAATAAGGGGGGTAGAGCGATAAAGCTGGGTCGATTTGAGGGGAACGAGCAGGAGGCATGTTGGATTGAGGAATAGCGTGATCCTGATGGTGCATGGATATGATGTAGTCAAACCTTGCGGAAGGGTCGAGGTAGTACTGCGGATAGCACGGAACGGGCGACAATGGCATAAGCATGATATCGATATCTTGAAGGGGAGATAACATATGATGGGAGCATACCTTGTAAGACTTTAAAACCAGAAACTGAAACTGACAATACTGGAGAACCTAGGAGACTGGCCCACGCCTGTTATGCGTTCACTCTCTCAAGCGGAGTGGTACGGTTCCACACAAGGAATGAATAGCCCACCAAAACCAGGGTACTGTATGAATTTGGAGTTGTTCAGTATCAGGTCAAAAAAAAATAAAAAGCACAGCAACCCACGCAAAGAGGACAAGACCGTTGACTTACAAAACTTTCAAACTTTTCTGTCAAAAGTAGAATTAAAATCCCCAGGACAATTCGCGAATAACACTGAATCTGATGAGAGATTTCAGCGCTTCTTGGTCTTCATCGGTGTCACCCTTGTGTCACCCCTCTGCGACCTCTTCGCCTCAACGCATCTTCGGAGTTTCAATTATCATCAAGTTCAGGCAGCCGCATCCCATCCGCGTGCTCCTTGCTTCCTTCTGCTTGAGGTGCCTGCGGTTATCCCAGGGTCACAAATGGCCGTCATAAACGCGAACCATCTCAAGGGCTTTGAATAGCTGTGTTGCTGCACAGTGTCACACCTGCAGTGAATGTCAACAGTCTGTTCACAAACTCGAACATCCCCTTGCGTCTTGGTCGGCCCGTCTAGACTTCTTTATCTACGTACAAAGATAGACGGTGCTTGGAAATTAAGTAGCTTAATATCCACCCCCTTCCAGAATACCCTACAGTTGGTGCTCCCCTGATGACAATGCGTCTTATCGTGCAACCCCCACAGATTTGTACGTGGTCCGTCACAAGTTCAGACTATTGGCGGATTCTTGCCATCAGTCGAACTGTCAGACAGGTCTAAATATATGTATCGTGAGTCGGACACTTTGTAGTAGCACGTGCCCATTTGCCAATTCTTTATATTACAGCACAGCCTGCACAACGGAAGGATGTTCCTCGACGATAGTAAGTACAAAAAATTGTTTCAACTTCGGCGTAGACAAACGCCAGGCGCTTGCTCTGCAACCAAGTCAATTGAATGTATGTTTCCATGTCCTTCGTACCGCAATAAGCCTAGTCTCGCTGTTGATCCTTTTTCTCAACGGGGTTCCGTCCCACATTTACCAGTTCAGTTAGGGTTGCCTTGCTCTTCGTTCTCACCACGAACAATTAAAATCGAGAAGTTCTTTTTTTGTCACAGGTATGTTTTTTCTGATGATTGGTACTCCACACCCCGCCGGGGCGCCTTTTTTGGACAGGTCTACACGTGCTGACCGCATGTCGACGATGGCTCGAAGCTCAACGATTGGCGCCTATCACTTGTCGATGCACCTTTGACCGAACACGTTGTTCCGCTCTGAGTACAATCGACATCGGTTCATGTAACGCTGACCCTCAGTATGGAATTGTATCGATAATTCGCCAGTGTGAACGGACAACATGATGGTTTCTAGATGGACCAACAATCAAACTACTCTTCGACTCCCTGACGGGAATGCCGCATCAAAGCTCGATCGAATTGTTATCATTTGTCAATTGATTCTCTCGCAAGGCACTCATTCACCTAGATGATTACGCCATGTGCTTTACAATCAACATCATGTGCATATTATTCATCCTCCTATTTTCGGATCGACCAAAGCGTCTACTCAAAGCAAGAGAGTGAATCATCACATCGTGGGCGCCTGTGCTCCTATTGGTCTTGTCTAATCTTCGCGAGTATGCCGCCCCTGTCATTACTCATGTCACTAGGAATTGCACTTGATCCAGCTTGGAGATCTCCGAAAGAGTTAACTCTACTCGGGCAGCCGTCATTGGCTTGAGCGGGAGCAAATGATATTCGCTCGTGAGAAGGACTTGCTGGACAATGTGCCATCGTTGCGAGTTTCTAGACGCCACTGTTTGACCGCATTGAAAAAGATCAGACATGATTGGTGGCAACTCGGTTGGTATGGTCTCGTGTCCCGCATATAACACCCAACACGGTCACATCGCAAGCACAGCCAGCTGTAGTGGTAGATATTTTTCACGTAGTCGTTTAACTCATATCTCGTTCCCCGCTTTATTGCAGACATTTTTCTCGCGGCGAGGTAGTGTTGATAGATCCTTCGCAAGGAACTACTATCCATAATCCTGTTCATAGCCAGGACTCTATAAAGAACGGCCATTTGGCATTGACATCTCTCAGGAAACTCGAGCAGAGTCCACGATGATGATTCACGCAGAGTTCTCCATGACAATACTCGTTGCGAAGGGCAGACGCCACGAAACGAAGAACTAAAAAAAGGAATAGACCTGTTTGTCTTTCGTAGTTTGAGTGTGACTGTATTGACTATTGTGCAGATTAGTACACATACTACGCCCGGTCAAAGTTAACTTTGCAGTTCCACTGCGGCCGCCTCGTCCTTGAGGCCTGAGGGACTTCCCGCAGGTATACTTAATACTTCTAGAATGTCTGCCGTGTGCGCTTTGTGATTCAAATTTGGTGTCCCCCCGCTACAATAAACCTGAATATCAATTGAGTGGACCATCTCCCCATGATTGGTGGAGCGTGGTTCTCGTTCTGCCATTTTAGGCTTACTACGCCAGAGGTACAACTTTCACACGGCGAATGGACGAGCTCGATGATCGGACTCACTGTTAGCTCATCGATAGAGTAGAATAAGGAAAATGACTGACCTGCATAAGTACATGTATGGATAGTGGTCCTAAAGCGATTACACAAACGTCGAAATGACAGATGCCATGAGTTCGAAGGCTTCTACTATCGGTTACCACTCATTCGGACAAAAGTGACAGGCCCTTCTGGTTCCACCGCTCCACCGCATCGGCCACCGGTTCTTGGGCAAATATCCAACAGAAACTTTTATTTGAATGACTGCTTCGTCGTACTCCGCGAGTCAAGTGTTCCTTAGCATCTAGTAACGTCCGTGTCCAAAAAAAAGGTTTCTATCTGAACTCTGAAATATTGTAGTGGGCTGTCGCGAGCACCCTCTAAGTCTGTAGGAGTTCCACGCACTCAGACAGACATAGAGGGTGTTCTTGGCATATTATATCTGCGTCTAATGAGTAGAATACCCATGAATGTTCGGGAGCGACGTTAGGCAGGCACAACTGATGACGCTAGGCCCGTCTGAAACTCGCAGGAAAAGATGGAGAAACAATTAACGGAGATTGGTTTTTATGAAAACCACGGGTAATTCCGAGGTCAAAAAATGATCCGCGGTGCATAGACGCTGTCAAAGCGCTGGTATTGGTCACCCCAGATGCATTGAATAGTATCAATAAACCTCCAACACGGGCCAAATCATGGCTGAGGCAAGGTAGTATAGTCACTTTAGATGTTCGTGATATTTCTGCAAATGATATTTGCAATCAAGCACATGGTTAAAACAAGCGAGCTTGAATGTGCTTGGGATTTTAGAGAGCTGATTGTGGGCATGTGGTGCGGAGTAATGTGATGTGGCAGAGGTGGAAACGAAGAGAAGTGGATTTGTTGACTTCTCATTTGTTCGGAGGTTGGCCTGTAAAATATTGACACAGCCTTGGCAAATTCTTATAGGAATCGGGACCCGTCAGATGTCGCAGCGGAACATAAAGATGTCGACATTGACCAAAAATCACCAATTGCTTGGCGTGGATAACCATGCGCACTGATATCAGATTAAATGCAATGCTTAGTGAGTGCGAGGCTTGGTGGCGGCCATAGTAATAAACTCCAAAAGGGTCGCCACGTTCACTTGATAATGGGAACGAAAGCGTCCACGGACGAATCTCTTGTTCATAGTCCAAATGTCATGTCACCAATCTGGAGGAACAAATGTCAAAGATTTAAGAGAATGCCCATCAAACCGCCATTGGAGGTATGGACATGGATTGTAACTGAGTCTGCGGTTTAAAGCGTCTTTTGGTCGTCCTGAGCTAGGTCCATTAGTTAGGGAGGTAACAATCGCAGCGAAGGGTAATCAGATTGCACTGAGAGAAACAGACATGATTCGGTACCTCTTGACCCGGCGGCCTGTGCAAGGGACGAAATTGATGGATTTCGTCTGGCGTGTGCCATAGATAGAGCCAAAGAACTGGAATGTAACAATGTAACAGCGTCACCGGGGATTTTGGATGGCTTGACCTGTCTCGATATAAAATCTAGAACATGCTTTTACAGCAGATCATGGCAGACGACTTTGGTTTTGGGTACACGGCAGAAGATGCCGATATGGTTAAAATAAAGCTCCGCTTAAATATGGCCAAGCTTGGTTGTGTGGGGGAGGGTGGCTCGGTCACAGCGCGAAACGTTTAAGGATAACAACTTGCTCATCGTCATGACGCACCAGCAGCGCCCGTCGCTGGTCCTTGCACCGTCGGTCAACACTACGACGTGCGTTCTACTATTTATTCTAGCTTATCTGAGCCATTATTGACGCATGCGCTTGCTAACCAGGGTAGTCACGACCACGACGACCACGACTACCTACGCGCCGATACAGCTGCCACCGCTACCACCTCCGGCTGAGCCAAAGGACCCTAGAGAGTACCCTTTGCTGCACGCTAATTTTCCTTCATCCATCAAAAGATTCCCCCTTGTATTTCCCAATGGCTCTCGTGCGACATTCCGCGACGGGACAGACGGCGAAGGAGATCTGGATGAGGAGGAGCCAGTCCCGAGTGGCAAGGGCTGGACAATGATAAGACCCGACTCAACCGGTAGTTCAAGCAAGGTCGTAGGGCTAGCGGAGGCGGTTGAGCGCTATGGCAGGAAAAGGTCACACGGCGCTGACAATATGATGGAGGGCGTAGAGCCCACAACTGAGCGTGAAACACATACGCCTCCTCGAAAAAAGGCAAGAGCGACGCATCTTCCGCCAATTACTACTTTGAATGCAGCCGCACCTCCATCACCGTTACCATCTCCTCATGGGTCACCACCACCACAGGCTATATGGCCTTCTGCACCTCCTAGCGGTGCTTCTTCCCCCCAACCTCAAGCGCCACTACAGCCAGATCTTGCCCTAACGACCCTTCTTACTCTTCCCTCTCTCTTATCACATTTTACAAGCCTTCCGCAACCGTTACAATCACATTTCCTCCTTACTTTATTACGGCATTCTCCACTACCCGTTCTGCGGACACTGCATTCTATTCTAACTCCGACTCTAGCGCGTGATTTCTTAACCTTACTCCCCCCAGAACTTGCATCCCATGTTTTGAGTTTCCTTCCATATTCTACTGTAGTTCGTGCCTCCAGAGTATCCAAAGCTTGGCGCGCCATTATCGACTCTGATCCTGTACTTTGGTCGGATCTGCTCAAAAGTACCAAGATCTGGTTCGGAGGCGTTACAGAGCGAGCTTTTGCGCACTCGATCTACGCTAGACGCCGCCTCAATATGCCTCCTACTCCTCAAACCCTTCCTCTCTCTCATCCATATAAGATGCTCTTCAAATCTCGACAACTCACTCGAACTCGATGGGTGGACAACGAGAACCCGAAACATCGATCCTTCCCCGCACACGGCTCCTCCGTCGTCACTTGTCTTCTTCTTTCACACGGACGCATAATATCCGCGTCCGATGATCACTCGATTCATGTGTACTCTCCTTTGACAGGTGAACTCCTGCAAATGCTGGATGGCCACGAAGGTGGCGTGTGGGCGCTCGCCGCTTGCAAAGACACCCTCGTCAGCGGGTCGACTGACCGCACAGTCCGAATTTGGAATCTTGCAACTGGTCGATGTACGCATATATTTGGCGGCCATACGAGCACTGTCCGATGTTTGGCTATTGTTAAGCCGGAGTGGATCGAAATTGAAGGCGAGGGCGGCGTCATAACGAAGGAAAAATGGCCCAAGCGGTCAGTGATTGTGACTGGCAGTCGTGACCACTCCCTTCGTGTATGGAGTTTACCTCGTCCCGGTGATCCTGAATACAGATGCTATGGCTCAGATGACTCTGAGGCTGACCCAGCTGATGTAAGATTAATATAAGCAATTCGCGTTTTGTTCTGATATCTTTGATTTGCAGGAGGATGCAGATGATAATCCATATCATAAGATGCATTTAGAGGGTCATGACCATGCAGTTCGTGCTCTCGCCGCCCGTGGTCGCACTCTTGTATCTGGCAGCTATGACTGCACTGTAAGAATATGGGACATTGTCTCTGGCGAATGTAAATGGGTGCTTGTGGGTCATACACAGAAAGGTTTGTATCCCTGTTTACCTCGAAATTATGTTACTAAAGCCTCGTCCCTAGTATATAGCGTTGTACTTGATATCCACCGTCAGATCGCATGTTCGGGGTCCATGGATGGCACTGTTCGTGTGTGGAACTTACGAACAGGACAGTGCCAACATACACTGACTGGACACACATCACTCGTAGGTCTACTTGGCCTCTCCCCTTCCCACCTCGTCTCCGCCGCCGCCGACTCTACCTTGCGCATATGGGATCCTGAATCTGGAGAACTGCGCCATACCCTTGCTGCCCATACAGGGGCTATCACGTGCTTCCAACACGATGAGTTCAAGGTGCTCAGTGGGTCAGATGGTACGCTCAAGATGTGGAACGTGCGCGATGGTACCGTCGTCCGTGATCTCTTGACAGGCATCCAGGGTGTTTGGCAGGTAGTCTTCGAGGGTCGCTGGTGTGTCGCCGCCAGCAATCGAAATCCTGCTACAGTGCTTGATGTTTGGGACTTTGGTTCTGATGAGGATGAATGGATTGGAGAGCCTCCAAGCGGTTTCTATGATGACGACACTGAGGAGGAGGACGAGGGGGAAGAAATAGAACAAGCAGATGTAGACGCCATGGACCAAGACCTCGAAGTCGAAGCTTCTGAGGAGTCTGCAGAGCCCGAAGAACCTCAGGAGTGTACGCGTGACAGCAGCCAGCCGCTAGCTGTCGAAGTCGAAGTCGAAGATGTGCCAATGGAACGAGTGGAAGGCATCAGGGCATCAAAGTGGGCGCCCTCTTCTAAACCCTCCGGCCATCAACGCAATCGCCCAGTCCTTGGTGAACCTTCTAGCAGAGCGATCTCGCACCCAGTGGACGGTATTCCTTCACGCTTACCACCCATAAATGAGACGCCCACGCGTCCCAGAATACGCCAGAAGCAAAGGCGTTAAATTGTATGTAATACATCCTAAAAAACCAAAGTCGCTCATTCTTTTTTTATTTTATCTGGTTGTTTCCATTATGACTGGCGGTACATATTTTGTGGCATCTTGACGTCCGTATGGATGGGGACTAGGATCATTGTCATTTGCAGTATTCAAACATTTGTATCAGTCGCAATAGAATTAAAATTCATCCTTTGTTGTATGTATTCGGGCTCGAGGACTCTTGCTGAATCAATTTTCCTATGCTTGCATTTTGTAGATTTGAGCGTGGGAAAATATTTAATGAAGCTGAGTTGGCAAGTCGTAAGGAACCTTCACGCAAACCACTATGGATAGTTTCGACAACTTTCAATATACAGACTCTGCTTCATCGTATGGCGGCGCTGTCAGCGTCGTAGACGATAATTCTTCCGTCTATACTGCAACTACAAACACTGGAACTCCAGTTGACCTAGAAAGTCTCTCCATCGTAGACGATCGTTCCCAAACATCCTCATACGACAATGGACACGAAGGGCACCACCATCATACGCCTCGAACTGGTGTAGATGATGATTTCTATGCTGTTCTTGATGACCTCAAAGATGAGGGTACCATGGATCTCCCTCCTCATGCCTGCAGGTAAGTTTCATACGTATTATTCGAGGGACATGACTCAATCCGTATCGGTTCCGCTTAGCTATTGCGGAATCCACTCGCCAGCCTCTGTCGTGAAGTGTCTTGTGTGCTCTAAATGGTTCTGCAACTCGCGTGGCAACACCTCCGCCTCACATATCGTGAATCATCTAGTGCGCGCAAAGCATAAAGAGGTCATTCTACATGCCGAGAGCCCGCTCGGGGAAACTACCCCAGAATGCTATAATTGTGGTAGCAAGAATGTGTTCATGCTAGGATTTATTCCCGCAAAGAGCGATACTGTTGTTATCCTTTTGTGTCGGTAAGTCTGTCAGGTTAGCACCGAGACTCATATTCATACATATATGCAGCCAGCCCTGTGCGACGGTCAGCAAGGACATGTCTTGGAACGCTTCCTTATGGGCACCGTTGATCGACGACAGATCTTTCCTTTCGTGGCTCGTAAAGCCCCCCACCGAAACCGAACAACTTCGATCTCGTCAGATATCATTCAACCAGATCAACCGCTTGGAAGATCTCTGGCGTGAAAACGCCAACGCCACGCTGGAGGACCTCGAGAAGCCTGGCGTCGACGACGAACCGCAGCCTATCCTTCTCCACTACGAGGACGCATATCAGTATCAGAATATTTTCGGACCTCTCGTCAAGATCGAGGCTGATTATGATAAACGCCTGAAGGAGAGCCAAACTCAGACTGATATCACTGTCCGATGGGATGTTGGCTTGAACCAGAAGAGAGTTGCGTGGTTTTGTCTGCCCAAACTTGAGAGCGGTGAAGTCAGACTTGCGGTGGGTGATGAATTACGGTTGAGGTACCAGGGCGAGCTGCACAAAGCTTGGGACGGGGTAGGGCATGTCATCAAGATTCCGAACAGTAAGCTTGATGTCACGAGATAAGGTGTTGAGCTCATCGATTTTCTAGATATTTCTGATGAAATCGGGCTTGAATTGCGACGGACCGAGGGTGTTCCTACCGATTGCACTCATAATTTTGCGGCAGATTTTGTCTGGAAATCTACCAGCTTCGATAGGATGCAGTTGGCAATGAAGACGTTTGCAGTCGATGAAAAGAGCGTTAATGGTTACATTGTACGTCCATCCCTTTATCCTACTGAAGTCGCTAAGCCCCTCGCCAGTATCACAAGCTTCTTGGACATGATCTTGCTCCCCAGGTTCTCCGCACGCAGATGCCCAAGCGTTTCTCTGCGCCAGGTCTTCCTGAGCTCAATCACTCTCAGATGTATGCAGTCAAGAGTGTTTTGCAGAAGCCCATCAGTTTGATCCAGGGCCCTCCTGGAACTGGAAAGACCGTTACTTCTGCTTCAATCGTCTATCATCTCGCCAAGATGAATCCCGGTCAAGTTCTCGTCTGCGCGCCGTCGAACGTGGCTGTTGACCAGCTCACTGAAAAGATTCACGCCACTGGTTTGAAGGTCGTGCGTCTGACCGCAAAATCGCGCGAAGCCCTAGACTCTAGTGTCGCGTTCTTGACGTTGCACCAACAAGTGGCAAATAATACAACTCACGTGGAGTTGCAGAAGTTGATCATGCTGAAGAACGAGCAGGGAGAATTGAGCTCCAACGATGAGAGGAAGTACAAGACGTTGATCAGGCAGTGCGAGAAGGAGATTTTGGGTGCTGCGGATGTTATCTGCTGCACTTGCGTGGGTGCTGGTGATCCTCGTCTCAACAAACTCAAGTTCAGGACGGTGTTGATCGACGAGGCTACACAAGCCGCTGAGCCAGGTGCGGAGCTTTTATCCTTTGTTCAATCATCCATTGACTGACCTTGAACCAGAATGTATGATCCCTCTGGTGCTTGGGTGTAAGCAGGTTGTCCTCGTCGGCGATCATCAGCAGCTTGGTCCGGTTATCATGAACAAGAAGGCTGCGCGCGCTGGTCTAACACAATCGCTCTTCGAACGTCTGGTCGTACTCGGCAATAGGCCTATTCGTCTGCAAGTGCAGTACCGCATGCACCCTTGTTTGTCTGAGTTCCCCTCGAACATGTTCTATGAGGGCACGCTACAGAACGGTGTCACTGCTCCCGAGCGTCTTCGCAAGAATGTTGATTTCCCGTGGCCCGCTCCGGACACCCCGATGTTCTTCTACCAGAATCTTGGTCAGGAGGAAATATCCTCCAGTGGAACTTCGTTCCTCAACAGGTACTTCCATGCCATTATTTCCTATTTGCATCTGCTTATCATCGATCCCAGGACGGAAGCATCCAACGTTGAGAAGATCGTCACAAAGTTCTTCAAGTCAGGCGTCGTACCCAACCAAATCGGCGTGGTCACACCATACGAGGGTCAACGTTCTTATATTGTCAACTATATGCAGTTCAACGGATCTCTCAAGAAGGAGCTATATAAGGATATTGAGGTGGCCAGTGTCGATGCTTTCCAAGGACGAGAGAAGGATTATATCATTTTGAGCTGCGTCAGAAGCAACGAACACCAGGGCATCGGCTTCTTGAATGACCCTCGTCGTCTGAACGTGGCTTTGACTCGTGCAAAGTATGGAGTCGTCATCCTTGGAAATCCGAAGGTTCTCAGCAAGGCAAGTCAATTCGGCGGTCGATCGTGCAGTTTGCTGATTGATTCATATAGCACCCACTGTGGCACTACCTTCTTACGCACTACAAGGAACACAATACTCTTGTCGAGGGCCCGCTGAACAACTTACAGGCAAGCATGATCCAATTCAGCAAACCTCGCCGCTCCCTGGTCAAGTCCATGGACCAGTTCCGTCGTCACGAGACCAATGCACGGGACTACATCCCCAGCACTGGAGGTGCAGGCAGATCTGGTACACCAAGTCGCTTCGATACTAGTTTCTACCGCACTCATGATGCTCTTGGGTACATCCCGTCTGACGTGCAGTCTCTACGCTCGCAAGCCACTTATTCTTCTGGGCTTCCCATGTTCGCTGCAGCTGGTGGATTTGGTCCTGGTATACCCCGTGGCTCTGGGGGTGTTGGGAAGCGCAGTGCGTACGGTAGCTACGCTAGTTCCATCATCTCCCAAGATGCTGGACCGCCAAGCACCGCAAGCATCGGCGGTTCTGCCATGGCGTTCTCGCAGTCAGATCGCTTACAGAGGCGTGGCTCCTTCTCATCTGCTGCTGGTGCTTCTGACATGGCTAGCATGAGCGGGTATGATTACAAGAGCCAGGACGGAACGACAGACCTCGATGACGTGAAGAGCCAGTATGCGGGAACACAATCAGGCATGACTGTGTTCTAGATCATGTGAGGTATTCTGCTGGCGCGGATCCTATGGGCGCATTCTCCGACTGCGCGAGCTGGTATATGCGGGACTGGTTCGTGGCTGGTGACGCTACGGCCAGCTAGGCCAGCTCCCTTGCACTTCTTGTCGCATCTTGGCAGCTTGTCGGTGTCTTCAGGTCATCCCTTTTCTTCAGATCGAGCCGGTGGTTGTCATGCAACAGTCTCCGTGTCGCGTGCGCGAATGTTGCGGTACATCCGTGTGTCTACGTAGTGGTCTGCGTGCTGTTCTCCGCGTACGCGGTATTTGACTTTTAAGTACTTTATGCTTATGATGGGGATGTTAAAATCAGGATATGCATCACATTATGTTTCTTGTATGCATCAGTTTATAGATGCCTCGTTAATACACTAGGTTGACCATGTGACTGAGGACGCCATGGGACAAAGTAAGCTACCAGCACTCCGCTAGCACAAGTAATCAATACAATCGAGAAAATCAGTTACAACTGGTATCTTTTGGACTGAACGAATGAATGTGCGTGTGATAGTAGTCATCTAGCTATCGGGAGTCCCATAGAATGTCCTAAGTATCTTGAGGCGATATCTGTAACAATGAAAAGGTTGGGAGGGACAAGATGCCTAGGGGGAACCTGAAGCGGCTGTATGGGTTCGTCGAGTGCATGATAGACGCAGAAAGCACCTTGCAAGAACTGCAAAGCAGCTCGTATGTGAAACGTCCAGCGGGGAAGGGGATCTGTTGGATGCAGCATAAGTATTGGCACTCCCTGTCTGCAAAGATCCCGATGTGGTTCCACTGATCACATTGGATGCCCCTGCAGGTGGCGTACTGCTGCTTGAGGCACCAGTATGGGTTTGATTATGAGGAGCATACATAGGTGTTGGTAGATGACATTTTCCACTCTGGGCATTAGCAGTGTGCTGCAAGACAATATCAGCATCATGAGATGGATGTCAAAGGGTCAAGAAAACTTACATATTTGCTTTGTGTTGGAAAGACGTCCATGAGGGGAATCCTGGGTGGGCGAGGAGCATGGTCCTGGGGAGAGGGAGAGCGAGAAAAGAGATGATTCATCATGTTCTTGATTCCGGACCCTTCATCACAGTGGTGTGTGGTAGTAGCAGTGTGGTTGTTGCGTCCAGGATCAAACTATCAAAGTGTGGTGAGACGTGCATTGAATCTACTGTATCGTATGAACTTACATCAGTGAAGAACCTACTGGTCTGTATTGGAGCACGTCTTGGGTGAGGTTATGCACTTGGGATTGTTTTCTGCAGAAGTCATGTTAGGGATGGTACAAATCAATGGGAATGAAAGTGTACTTTAAGTATTTTCTGTATGGACAGGTCAATACGAAGCATGACATGAAAAGAGAATTTGCTCACCTGTTGGGACTCCTTCTCATTCACTCAGTCCATGTGCAAACAAGCTTGTCATGGCAGCATGTGGCAATGAGCTGGCTCAGAAAGTGTCATACCATAGATGTGATGAGGGTGTTCAAGTGGTTCACCAATGGGTTCAAATGTGGTCAGGTCAAAGAACTGTGTTGTCTTGTCATATAATGTGGTTGCAAATTTGGTGCCATTGGGAGTAATGGATAGTGAGTGAAAGTAATTGGTGGTGTATGCATCAAACTGTTTGATGATATCTCCAATGGTAGGCATCTGAGATTTGGATATCTTTGTTATTTCCACTGACAAGATGGAGACCATCATCTGGCCAGAGGCTGGAGCTTAAGTCCCTATCCTTGGAGATGGATGACTGTGGTGTGGTGATCAAGTTGGCTCCAACCTGATATTGAGGGATTTTTATATAGTTCTCATATTTAGTTTTGTCCACATTTTTGGTGCTTACAAAATACAATACACTCCTTGACCAGTTCCCAGTAGCAGTCTGAGACTAGCACCTTTGATGTTTATATTCTACCTTCTCTGAGTTGTGGGCCTAGTCCAGAAGCCCTTGGGTCAAACAGCAGCTAGGGCTTCACTTATCCTAGTTTCTGTACACCACAAGCCAACTGAATGAGATAATATTGCACATGATAAGTTATCTAGTGGCAAGACATTGCAGCCTGCTGCAGCTATGTATATACTAATTTAAACTTTGTCTGTGTTACTCAATCTGTAGAGTAATTCAATGTCATCATAGAGCTGAAAAATATATATTAAAATGTGAATATTGTCATAGACATTAAGATAACACTTACTGGAGGAGGAGTCATAGTACCTGTCTGAGTAGATGGTTCTTGACATGTGAACAGCTCTTGGATAACTGAAGATGACAACATCAGCAGGCACTTTGAGTTATATTTAAATAAATACATACCTGCAAATAAGCCAAGCCCTAGAAGGGAAAGCCGGGCCCAAACCCAGCCCAGCCCATCCTGCACTTGTGCATACAATCCAAGCTCCTCCTCACTGTGCCCATAAGCACAACAACCCAGAAGATGGTATCTGCAATGACTATCACCAAGATGTAAAGGATACAACTGATGGTGATAGCAGATGCAGCTCCTAGTTGCCAGGGCAAAGCTGAGTCAGCAATGTTATGTAAGTGTTTGATGTGAGTGTAGGAGATAGTGTACTCACCAGAGTACCAAATAATGAAGGAGTATGTAATGATAACATGCCAATTAATGGATTGAAGAAGCACACCAGCAGGGTGCCTGAACCTTGCAAGCTTTGTAAAGGCTTGTGCAAATATGAGAGTCATAAGGATGGCTGCAGAGATGGAGATGGATTTGACAAGAGGTGTGTTGAGTGTCTGAGATAGTTGTGGTAGGCTTGTGGTAAGGGGTGGTAGTGCAAATAATATTATGTGTAGCAGTGTCAAGCAGAAGGTAGGGGCTTCATGCTGAGAGATCTTTGTTGCATTAGGTATGGTAGCCAGGGGGAGATTAGATGAGTTAGACATAGTATGTGAAAAGACTTAGGGGTGTAGTGTCGAAAGGGACAAATGTTCAACAACTCCTATCATTTGAAATATTACATAATACATTTTGATCCAAACAAAAAAAACCGGTCACATCACATTCAAAGCATCAAAATCTAGCACTCTCGCTTAGGGTTCGGGATGAAATTAATTGACGAATTATTAGCCTGCTTTTTAGCCAGGTGGCTCTTGGGGAGTTATTAACTAGCGGATTATTAGCCGCTTTTTAGCCAGTCACGTGACGTTGTTTTTAGCAGGTAACAAGATAACTAATGACCCAAGCTAATCAGCCAGCGGCTCATTCCCATACTTCCGGCCACTCGTTATCGACGTTGTCATTCCCCTCGGTCTCCTCAGCCTTGGCTTTTCCCTTCCCTTTGTGTGTGTGCCACCAGGACTTGCCTCTGCCAATACCGCCAACAAACCCTCTGCGCTCATGTCTATCTCGGATTCGACATCGAAGTCAGCATCATTGCGTGTGGTGGAACTCTCTTCTGCATTGTCCAACCAAGAACTGGACTCGTCATCTTCGATTTCTTCATCTCCCCCAGCACTTTCAGTCGACAGCAAGCTGTTCCTTGTATCATGGTGCCGTTTGCCCACTTTCGCTCCAGACCCAAACAGTTGGGCGTCGAGGTCATAAAAGTTGATGGTTGGACGCTCTGGATGTTTGGGCTAAGCTTGTGTGAGTATGAGCCAAAATAACTTGGGGGTTTACTTACAGCAGAATCGTACATGTACCACTGCCGGATCTGTGTCATGTTCACAAGTGTACTAACATTTTGACGATTTCGCAGCGCAGAATTCATCCGCGTGAATACCGACATGGTGCGCTCTTCTTGCATCGAGCTTGGTCGGACGGAAAACACCTTGACAGCGAGGGTCTTTACCGGAGTGAGTGAACCAGATTGTGTATACAACAAATAGACTGACCGCAAGGATATTTCCCTCAGGAATTCTTGTTAAGTGTCCACCATGACAGTGTTGATTGACCATCTCCAAGAGGGGTATCAAATGGATACTGACCACGTGCGTAACGTTCAAATTGCCGAGGTAATGATTGCTGAGCCTCACGACCAGTTAGTTTTTTGAGAATCACGTTATCTTTTGACTTCCACTCCCCCTCGAGAAGAACCTTCAAGAACACGAGTACGCGACTGAAGACTGCGTAGTTTTGGATGGGAGGACCGGATGATTCAGAAGACATAGTCTTCGCACTTTGTGCAGGAAGCACGAATGTGAGGGCGAGAGGGTTCAAGTTCTTTTGAAATAGTTTGCTATTGACATAACCTGTAATACTTATTAACATCGCAACCGAGACAGTATTGTTTTGCTTACGAGGGTGCAAATAGAGAGCAGAGATGGGAGCATCAGTTGGACCCTCAGACAAGGCTTCACGGAATCGAGAGTTGAAGATTGCACGAATCTGACCAGACTCTTCTGACGAGAATGGATTGTTGTCACTGTCGAAGATTTGTTCTAGTGTAGCTCCTATTGCAAAGTAGTACAAGCCAATGTCCGACAAATCTGTCTGTGATGACTCGAGACAAGCAACCGCCTTGAACGCGCGGGCCAAGGGCTTGCACCAATTAGAAAATTAGAAATAATTATATAGTAACTAGTTCATTCATTGTATGTCATTAGAATTCAGCCTCCCAACACGATTCCCGACCCGATTGACGGTGTACCTCTGATATATCACACACAGGTAGCCATCAGGAATTCTTAGCATTATTAGCATAGTGATTTCTAGGATCGAATTATTAGCGTGTTATTAGCAGGCTAATAACTCGCTAATTAGTACCCGGTTAATAAACAACGAGTTTTCTCCTGAACCCTACTCTCGCTACCTACAACTACTAAAACAAAACCCTAATCCTAACCCCTCCCCGCCCCAACCCTCCTGTAGAACAACAAGTATGCACACCTCTCGTCTCATCCTTCCCTACACCCCACTCTCAAACACATCTTCGGTTCTCAAATTCGAAACCAACTCATCATCAATGTATATCCACCCCTTGCGCAGCTTTGTAGGTGGAGTTGTCATGTCGATGTTGGGGTGTAGCGTCCGCCTGAGGCTGAGAGGCTGTGATGATAGAGCGCTGCGTGAGTTGGACGTCCCATTTACCTTCCTCCCCTGTACCATCACCTCACTTCCAATCTCCAGGCTCAGGCGCAAACGCAACCTGTTTCCCAACCTTTGCAAAGCCCCCTTTATTAGGGTCGTACAGAAACCGCCTGAGATGAAGGATGAGGATCGGAGGGAGTGAGTCGATATGTACTTGTTGAATCACGTCGAGGGTGGCGCCAGGGCGGGTTACTGAAGTGACTTGGACGGATTGGGGGTGGAGATGTGCATAGAGTGTCTGTGATTGTGTGGATCGTGTCATGTTGTGACAATATCAATTTGGTCAGCAGTGAGCTTAGAAGGAATAGGGAAACGACATCTAAACGCAGATTATGCCAGTCTTCGACAACGACAGAGTCTTTTTGATGTGGTACACGGAGGGTGGAGCGGAATTTCCCGCTGAATATACAGGTCAAGGGGGATTCGGCTGTCTTTGTCGAGGAAAGGTGAATATAAATACAAATCCAAAGAAGGAGGGAGAAACCTTACAGAGCGTGTGATGACGGTGTGGTTACGCTTGCCCACCTCGAGCTGGCCATCTTCTGGTGTGTTGTTTGCCGCAGCGTTGTTGTTCTGCTGAGCTGGAGCTGGGTTGGGGTTAGTAAGTGACGATGGAAGCATCAAAAACTCTTCTTCAAGCGTGTCAAGATAGAATCCAGGGAACTCTTCTGCATCTTCTTGATGTCCACCCTGTCAATACAACTCAGTACCAAATCGCTAGAAAAAGTAGAAAAGAGCACTCACGCACATGAGGTTGAACCTCTTCTTCTCCTTCAAAGTATCATGTACATAAATCGGCATGAACGAATCCATAATATCTTCATCTACTCCCTCGTGCACAAGACCATTCGATCCATAGCACTCTACGCCCCTGCCCTCAATAGGCGCCCTCTCTTTTGGCACAAATTCCCTCGCAAACCGAATAGTAGCACTGAACAGCGGGGTTTTGGACTCGCGTAGGCTCAAGTAACCGTCTGAGATCCGTAAAGAAACGCCAGAATGGTGGACAGTACATGAGGACCTGGAACGCTGCGTTAGCGAAGCACAAGTTGCCAAAGTTGACGAGGCCACGTGGCCTGATGCGCATGGAAGCTGTGGATGACCCACCGGAGTTGAGCAGGGTCAGAAGCTCGGACTTTTTAAGTGGGTAGGAGGTTTTTGGGAGGTGATGCAGGGATGGAGAAGCCTACGGCGGAAGATGCGGGGAGGTTGGAGGGGCCGGGTTTGTGGAGAAGAGAGGCCCATTATACAGCGGACTTTGGGGCGGGCATGGGGGCTGCCGTGGAGGCTTCTGCATTGGTTGGCTTGGGCGCAGCAGCAGGTTCTGCATCAGATGGGATAGGAGCAACAGTAGAGGTAGAAGGATCTACGTCGGACACAGCAGAAGGTTCTGCATCAGATTCAGATATCTTGGGCACCTCTATGTGATCAGTGGATGATACCTCAGACTCTAGTTCGGCGGGGGCCGACGTGACCTCCACCAAAAGTAGTCGTTCGCAAGTGAAAATGAAGTGTTGGTAGAGTCCGGTGAGCCGGGCACAGGTGTATCAAATGCTATGGAAAGCAGAGTCGTGTTTGATTCTATGCCATCTGGGATATCAGAAAGCACTATAACAACGATGGAGGAGGAGTTGGAATATCGAGGGCATATTGAATGACATCACGAGGATGAGCTAGAGGAGAAATCAGGAGCTGTTGGTGGATCTGTGGGACATTTGAGAAGGGAATCTGATACTTCCGGTCTGCAAGGTCGCTAGGGCAGCTCCACCAGCTACATCGGATGTCCCCGCTGGTGGTGGTACGCTGCTGTTTGAGGCCCCAGCGTTTGTGAGAGGTGTGGGTTTGCTGATGAGTGGCTTCACCACATGCCTTTTTGCACTATATGCATTAGCGGTGCGCTGTGAGATAATATCAGCATCACGAAATTGATGTGGAAAGCTCAAGAAAGCTTACAAGCTCTGATTCGGATGTGCGTTCATCAAGCGCATCAATAACGAACAACAAAGGTGGGCATCCGCGCAATCTGAGTCGAAGTTTCCGGAGGGGTTGGAGAAACAGAACCTCTATCTGGTTGCAGAGGTGTGTGTGGGTCTAGTAGAGCAGGATTGTCGCGGGTAGATCTGCTCACATCCTTCTGGATGCTGGGAGAATTGGGGGAAGATTGGTGGCAATTTGGTGTGCTTGTGCGAGAAAAAGAACGTCCCCGCTAGCCGCTTTTCGACGTTCGTCTATTCTATCACTTCGAGTCCCGTGCAGACATTTGGATGGGGCTGACGTTCATGGGAATTATATTGAGCACCCTTGACAGCGACCTCGGACAGCTTCGCCCAAATTCCTTGAAGGACTGTCAAAGAGATCAATGATCTTGACCAAACACTCGAAAGCACGAATTTGTCCCATACAAACTCGAAGGTTGTCACTCTATGACGAAGCAAGGTACGAGCGTAGGCTTAGAGTTTGGTCTTTGGCCGAGCGGAAGAAGCCGTCGGCTCTTGCTTCCGCTCCTGCATCAGCAAAGTACTCGTCGAGCCCCTCGTCGAGCTCTTTTCTTTTCTCCTTCTATCCCACACTGTCCTTCCCCTTAGGCTACACACTTTTAATCAAATCCGAATTTTCTTAAAATATCTACCGACTATGGCTCGTATCGCATCAGACCCAGCATTGGACATCGTCCCTGATTTCGCATCCGCAACTTTCCAAGGCATAAGAGACCGAATCATAGGAAACACAAGCAACCCACGAAGAAGTAGCCAATGAACTCATTACGGGTTGGCAGCAAGACAGAGACATCCGACTTGCGGCTTGGAACTTGCAAGTCAATGAAGACGCCCGTCTAGCGGCAGAAGCAGCACACACTGAACACGAACGCCGTGAGCAAGAGCGACTCCTCCTGGAGCAAGAGGCTGAGATTGAACGCCGCGAAGCGGAGAAGAAGAAACCAAAGATCAATGATTTCAAAACAGGTGCCTCAGTTGGCGATACTCTTGCTCACCGACCATCCCAATACGCAATCCACAAGCTCAGGTCTTTCGAGTACGTTGAATTATGGTATTTCAGCCCTGATGGATGCAGAGAGGCGGCCGACGAAGCCAAGTCATCAGCAGATGGTACCTTCGGCTTCACAAAAGTTGATGATTTTGTAGCCTTGAAGACCATAGCGTCGTTCAGACCATCCCGCAAGGTCATCCAAGACCATGGTCTTGAATGGCGTCAGTTCGACATGGCGAAGAACAGTTTCCTAGTGTACATCAACAAGCTCAACTGGCCGGAGAAGCACCAGCGCGCCCTCACGATGTTCTTTATGAACATCGTCTCTAACCCACAGCGAGCTGAACCATTTGGTGAATGCGCCCTGCTCCTCTATGCTGCTCGTGTTCGCCGCGATTGGCATGACACCCTCACTCTTGACAATGCTTTTGACATCAGCGTTTTCAATTTTACATTGTTGAAAAACCTCGCCGAGGAAGTTTGGAACAAAATGAAACTCGAGAGTCTGGCAGAGGTTCGTACCTCTCACTAACATGATTCCAAATGAAACTAATCGCATTATTATGCTTCCGTTTGCTTGCTGCTACTGCTTCCACGCATGACCCCACTGCTGCTTCCTGCTTCCAACTCAAAACTGCTCCTGCTACCATTACGTGCTCGGCGCCGCTACCTCTGCTGCTTTCTCTACCCCACCAATCTCTTCCTCTCACCCCAATGCTTCCTGGACCCAGCTCCAGCTCGCTATGACAGCACACTATCGAGCACGGGAGACCCCATCCCAGCGCAATCATGCTTGGGCTGAAACTCGCCCAACATGCTCTCGTTCTCGCTCCCCACTTCGAAACCCCTCAGGACGTCTCCCACCCCAAGCTCAGTCTCCCAGTTGCAATCATCCTCGGCAAGAACCCAAGCGAAATGGCCAGGACAAGCAGTCTTTTCAGAGCAGCGCAGCGTCAACCGGCCACCATGCTTGCGCTCTGTGCCTCGGCCGCTTCGCCCACAATATCCACAAGTGCAAGAGCGAGCTTCTGTGGGACAACAAGACCCCTACTTCATGCCGCAGAAGCCCAGAGGGCCGGCTCATCAACACCCTTGGCTTGCAACTCTGCTACGACTGGCAACGCCCCAATGGCTGTCCAAGTGCAAGCAAGGACCACATACACGAGTGCTCCGGCTGCGGGAGCACGGATCACGGAGCTCAGAAGTGTCCTCGAGGCCAGGAGGCTTAATGCACTCACACCGTACCATGCGGACACCTGGCGGCACTTACTTGAGAAAAGTGGACTCATACGTACATATCCACACATACCACACTCTTTACAATATGGTTTCCTTGGTAGTATTTCCCCAATTACCTCCACGTACACTCCTCTTAATAATCCATCTGTCGACGAACACGCCAATGCATTCGCTGCCATCCTCGAACGAGAATTCAGCTCTGGAAGATACTTGGGTCCTCTCTCGAAGGCCGAAGTGGAAGCCCTTATCGGTCCTTTTCAGACTGCACCATTGTCCATCATCCCCAAGCCGGGAAAATGAGGAAGATTTCGCCTCATTCAGAACTTGTCCCATAGCTTCTTATCTGTCACTTACTCCATTGCATCTATTAATTCTTCCATTGACTTGAACCTATACCCTTGCACTTACGGCACTTTCGCTACCATCTGCCTCCTGGTCTGGCGCTTACCCCCAGGCTCCCAAGGAGCAACTCGTGACGTGGCAGAAGCTTACAGAACTGTCCCCTTACACCCATCACAATACCCTGGCCTCGTTGTTCGTACAAGTGAGGACTGCTTCGCTATTGACACAAGTTTCTGTTTCGGCTGCTCATCGGCAGCTGGATCATATGGTGGTCTTGCCGATGCAGGAGCTGACATCATCCGCAGCGAAGGCATTGGCCCTCTATCTAAATGGGTCGATGACCATTTATTTTTCCGTATCCTCCTGGAATTTCTGGAAGGGTACAACGAACAGCGCAAGGTATGGGCCAAAGCCATACATGACCACGGAGGTCTGCACATTGATGGCGGCCGAAAATGGTACCGAGGCTTGGCCCTATACAATGACCAGCCAGAAGAGTATGACGAAGACTGTTCCTTTCCCATCCTCGACCTCTCCCAGTGCTCCCCTCGCTCTGCCGAAGATGCCAGGTACTCATACTGCATGGATGACATCAACACCATTTCGACTAAGACAGGCACCCCTTGGGAGGTGTCCAAGGACATTCAGTTCTGCTCTGAGCCCCCATTCACGGGCTTTACATGGAAGCTCGACTCGTGCACAATTGAGATCCCGGAAGGAAAGAAAAAGAAATACCTGGATGCCATTTCAGAATGGGAAGCCCAGCCTCGTCACGTCCTCCTTGATGTCCAGAAACTCCATGGCAAGCTACTACATGCTACCCTCGTCGTCCCTGCAGGACGAGCTTACATCACCAAGCTGGAAGCCATGCTCTCCATTTTCGGTAACCGTCCTTTCGTGCCTCATACCCCACCTAGAAACTGCGCTGCAGACCTCAGGTGGTGGTCCGCAACACTTCGCCAATCCACCGTTAGCAGGTCTGTCCCAGGCCCATGCATTGTCCTTGACCCAAACGCCTTCTCTGATGCTAGCTCAGGCGTGGGCATCGCAATTTGGGTTGATGGATGGTGGCGTGCCTGGCGCCTCATACCAGGATGGAAAAGAGACGGCCATGACATTGGTTGGGCCGAAGCCATTGGATTCGAGTTCCTCGTCCTTAGCATCATCCAAGCCACCAAGTCCAACCCAGTTCCTTGCTTCAAGGTTTACGGAGATAACAGAGGAGTTGTGGAAGGCTGGTGGAAAGGACGAAGCCGCAACCGTCCCACAAACTCGGTCTTCAAACGCGTTCACAATGCCACTCAATCCGCTTCCTGTGTCGTCCTCACACGCTATGTCCCTAGCGCTCTCAACCCTGCAGATGACCCATCGCGAGGAAGGTACCCCCCACGTTCCCTTCTTCTGCCCCCCATTCCTATCCCTCCCGCTATCAGGGATTTCATCGTCGACTTCGACGCTCCTCTACACGCAAATGAACAGAGTCCAGTCCAGCACCCCTTCAAGGTTCTCACACCCACCAAAAACCGTTGCTCGCACCAAGATGCAGAACGAGCTATCGAGAACCATGCCCTCGAACGACAAGGAGAAGAGCTCTTCCAAACGTCGCAAGTATACCTATCCTCATGACCTCAATCCGCTGCCATCAGTCCTCCGTCCACACTGCGCAGCCAAGCAGCGCCTTCGCCTCTGGAACCCAGCAACATCGAGATCCATTCCAAGTGCCCTCACAATGGATGACATCACTCGTATTCAAGATGTCATGTGCCATGCATGGGCTGAGAGCACACACGAAACTTACAGCTCCGGTCTCCTAGTCTTTCATGTCTACTGCGACTCTCACTCAATCCCAGAAGAGGATCACGCACCCGCATCTTCAACCCTCATCTCAACTTTCATTGCTGTCATAGCCGGCTCTTACTCTGGAAAGACAATCGCAAACTATGTATTCGGGGTTCGTGCATGGCACATCCTCCATGGACTCGAATGGGCCCTCAATGATGTTCAAATTGAGACCCTCTTGAAAGCCGCTGAAAATGTTGCCCCTCAGTCAGCGAAACGAAAGAAACGCCGTCCATACACCATCGAATTCATGTGCGCGCTCCGCGAGCAACTAAACCTTAACTCTCCACTTGATGCCTCAGTCTTCAGCTGCTTAACAACGACATTTTATTGCACGGCTCGGGTAGGGGAGTTCACAGTCCCTACCCTCTCTTCCTTTGACCCAGACACACATGTTAAGCTATCCAACATGAGCATCGAGCGAGACCGCAACAACTTGGAGATGAGAGTCTTTCGGATTCCCCACACTAAGACAACAAGAGAAGGAGAAGATGTATCCTTTGCTCGTCAAAACAGACCGACAGACCCCCACCATGCGTTCCTCGAACACCTTCAAATAAATGATCCTCCTCCAGGAGGAGCCCTATTTGCTTATCGGTACAAGAAGGGTCACCGTCCTTTAACCAAACAAAAGTTTATTGGCCGCTTAGCCCAAGCAGCTAAAGCAGCAGGCATGGATCCATTACAAGGGCATGGCATTCGCATAGGCTCGACTCTCGAATATCTACTTCGCAACATCCCCCTTGAAGTCGTCAAAACCAAGGGTCGGTGGGCAAGTGACGCTTTCCAGTTGTACTTGCGGAAGCACGCCCAAATTTTGGCACCCTACATGCAAGCCGTCCCAAGTCTTCACGAAGATTTCGTTCGATTTTCAATGCCTAGGACCAGCTAATTCCTCTTCGCACTTCGTGAGTCCCTTCCTCCTACTAGAGCGGGTGTCTTCGGCTTCGCTGCGATGCGTCGTCACGGACTCCTAGTGTCTCGGGGGATTCGCAGCTCACCTCCTTGGGCAGATTTCTGATCGCGGCCGGTCAGCGCTACGCGCTGTCGCCCATTAGCTTAGTGCTCGCGTGTCATAGTCTCTCATTATTAGTTAGAGCAATAATAGTATTTGTTTCACAAATGGTTCTCACCCAGAGCGATAGAGCGACATCCAAAGACACAAGAATAGCGGCCACTTCAAGTGCGGCGGGAGTATACCGTTGGACCAGGGGTCCCAAGGGCAGGAGCTACGCACCAAGGGCCCTGTCGGCCCTTTCCACAGCTTAGTCAGCATATAGACTAGGTTTCGCCTTGTTCGTAGCTAGAGTCTATCATCATCACTGCTTGCATTCTGCTTTGCTCTGGGCTTAGGCTGCTGGCCCTGCTCCACCGTGCTGAGATGAGCGTGAGTGAACTGTAGGGTTGAGATGATGCGTTTAATAAGGGGAGAAAGAAAGGACATACTGGATGCAACTTATATTTGAGCTGCGCATTTTTTGGCTAGGAATGGATGTCAGACAAAGAGAGTTCGGAAATCATGCATCAGGGTGTGGACGGTGCAAAAGATGAAATTTACAATTGAGCGTTCCCCCTGAGGGACCTAATTTACGTGACATGTCACTCAGAGGAACCATCTGCGACTCGCCATGCCCACTGTTCCATTTTCCATCGCTGCATTCCAAACAATGATATATTTGGCGGTTCCTGATTTTCTCCATCCAGGGTGACTCCCACCGAGAATTTGCCTCGAGTACTGCCCACTTTGAGTGGTTTCCTCGTTTGTAAGGAACACAATACCCCTCATCGAGGGCCCGCTAAACAACTTACAAGTGACGGCACTACATCCCCAGCACCGGAGGGGCAGGCAGGTCTAAGTGAGCATGATCAATTTCTGCAAACCTCGCTGCATTCGGATCAAGTTCATGTACCAGTTCCATTGCCACAAGACAAATGCGCGGCATGACTGTTCTAGATGACATGAAGTATTCTGCTGGCGCGGATCCTATGGGCGTACTCTATGACTGTGACAGCTGATATATGCAGGACTGGTTCGTGGCTGGTGATGCCATGGCCAGCTGGGCCAGCTGCCTTGCACTTCTTGTCGCTTCTTTGCAGCCTGTCGGTGTCTCCAGGTTATCCCTTTTCTTCGGATCAAGCCAGTGGTTATTATGTGACAGTCTTCTTCGGGTGAGAGCGGATGTTGCGGCACATCTGTGTGCCTAAGTAGTGGTCTGCGTGCTGCTCTCTGCGTACGCGGTGTTTGACTTTTACGCTTATGTCGGGGATGTTAAAATCAGGATATGCATCGCGCTATGTTGCTCGTTTATAGATGCCTTGTTAATACACTAGGTTGTCCATGTGAGTGATGAAATTTAAACACCATGGGACAAAATAAACTACCGGCACTCCGCTAGCTCAAGTAATCCATAAATGTATTACAACTAGCATCGTTTTGGCTGCATGAATGAATGGTGCGTATGGTAGATAGTACTCATCTAGCTATCAGGAGCATCATCGAATGTCATAAGTATCTATCTGCACCAACGAAAAGCTTGGGAAAAGACAAAAAGCCTAGCGGGAACCTGAAGCGGATGGATGGGTTTGTTGAGTGCGTGATAAACGCGGGAACCACTTCGCGAGAACTGCAAAGCAGCTCGTGTGTGTAACATGTTCAACGTCCAGCGGGGAATGGGGTCTGTTAGTTGCAGAAGAAGCATTGGTACTCCCTGTCTGCAAGGGTCCCGATGTGGTTCCACCGATCACATTGGATGTACCTGCCAGTGGTGTGCTGCTGCTTGAGGCACCAGTATGGGCTTGCTTACGAGGAGCATGCATAGGCTTTAGTATATGTCGTTTTCCACTCTGGGCATTAGCAGTGCGCTGCGAGACAACATCAGCGTCATGAGATGGGTGTCGAAAGGTCAGGAAAACTTACATATTTGCCTCGCGTTGCAAAGACGTCCACGAGGGGAATCCTGGGTCGGCGAGGAGCATCGACCTGGGGAGAGGAGGAGCGAGAAAAGAGACGACCCATCATGTTCTTGATTCCGGGCCCTTTAGCATGGCGCGTGGTAGTAGCAGTGCGGTTGTTGCGTCCAGGATCAAACTATCAAAGGATGGTGAGACGTGCATTGAATCTACTGTATCATATGGACTTACATCAGCAAAGAACTTACTAGTCTGTATTGGAGGACGTCTTGGGCGAGGCTGTGCGCTTGGGAAGGTTTTCTACAGAAGTCATGTCAGGGATCGTACGAATTGTTGGGGATGAAAGCGTACTTGAAGTATTTTCTATATGGACAGGTCTTAATACGAAGCATGATACGAAAAGAGAATTTGCTCGCCTGTTTGGACTCCTTCTCTGATTCACTCAGAGGAACTGTCCATGTGCGCGCAAGGTTGTCCGTACAGCCTGTGGCGATGAGCTGGCTGTCCTCGGAAAATGCCACACTGTAGATGCGATCAGGGTGTTCGAGTGGTTCACCGATGGGTTCGAATGTGGTGAGGTCAAAGAACCGCGTCGTCTTGTCCCCTGACGTGGTGGCAAATTTGGTGCCATTGGGAGCAATGGATAGTGAGTAAAAGTGATCGGTGGTGTGCGCGTCAAACTGTTTGATGATGTCTCCAGTGGTAGCATCTGATATTCAGATGTCATAGTGATTTCCACTGACAAGACGGGAACCATCTGGAGTGAACGCAATTCGCCATGCCCTCTGTTCTATTTTCAGCAACTCTTTTCCTGTTTCTGTATTCCAAACGATGATGTGTTTGTCGGTGCCTGCTGCTAATTTGGTCCCATCCGGAGAGTACGCCACTGAGAATGCAATCCTGCCCACTTTGAGTGGTCCAAATAGTATTTTCCCCGTCTCCCTCTTCCATACGCATACCGTTTTGTCATATGATGCACTTGCAAATGTCTCGCTGTCCGGTGCAAATACAATATCCCAAATGGTATCCTCATGGCCGTTGATCGAGACGGGCACTCTTTTGAGTTCTCTCTTGTTTGTCGCAACTTCCCAGACCAGGATACTTCCATTTGCTCCCCCACTCACAATCCAACGCCCATCAGGGGACGCTGCGATCCTCCGGACTTCGGCATCGTGATCCAACAAGGGCTCTCCTACTTGTTTTCCCGTGTCCAGATCCCATACCCGAAGACTCTTGTCGATGGAGGCAGTAACGAGGAGACGAGTCCCAGCGATGAAAGCTACGTCCCAAACACTTTCTTCATGACCCTTGAATGTCATTTCAACATAAGGTGCTTCCTTTCGAGTTAGCACTTTGGGCGGTGCTTTGCCGGTGGTGGCTGCCATTGACTCTTGTTCGGTGTGTCGGTCAACGGGAGCGTCGAGGAAGTAGCAGTCAATTGCCTGCACTTTGGTGAGTAGTGGTCAGGTTGCATCTCCTACAGCATACGAAATCCACGTATCGACCTTGCTGTAGACACGTGGTGTCACAGGCTAGCGTCATTTTCAGCGCTTCTTTCAGTTTTCCGTACTAGTAAGCGCCGTAGTTGCCTTTATATTGTGATTTGACATATCGCGACCAATACAATTTCTCTGCCGCATCAGTCAAGTCGAGATCTCTTCTCGCACAATTGCGAGGTGACCACATGGATGCAACGAATCAATGAGTCCATATCGTCTGGCTGAGGTACCATCATAACCTCAGGGGGACCAGCTTTTGTGTCTGGCAACTACCCTCTCGGTATCCTCAATGGCAAGGCTTATTTTAAGTGTACAGTCAAGGAAACGTTACTGACCCCTTGACGCTGGAGCTGGAAGATCTGCGACTGCATATTCAGGAGTAGCAACAGTCTGTTTGTGATAAACGCCTGACGGAGGGTCAGACTCAGACTGATATCACTGTCCGATGGGATGTTGGTTCGAACCAGAAGAGAGTTGCATGGTTTTTCTTTCCCAAACTTGAGAGCCGTGAAGTCAGACTTGCGGTGGGTGATGAATTACGGCTGAGGTACCAGGGTGAGCTGCGCAAGGCTTGGGACGGGGTAGGGCATGTCATCAAGATTCCGAACAGTAAGCTTTATGTCACGATACAAGGTGTTGAGCTCATCTATTTTCTAGATATTTCCGACGAAATCAGGCTTGAATTGCGACGGACCGAGGGTATCCCTACCAACTGCGACAGATTTTGTCTGGAAATCTACCAGCTTCGATAGGATGCAGTTGACATTGAAGACGTTTGCAGTCGATGAGAAGAGCGTTAATGGTTACATTGTACGTCCATCCCTCTAAATCCTACTCAAGTTGCTAAGCCCCTCGCCAGTATCACAAGCTTCTTGGACATGATCTTGCTCCCCAGGTTCTCCGCACGCAGATGCCCAAGCGTTTCTCTGCGCCAGGTCTTCCTGAGCTCAACCACTCTCAGATGTATGCAGTCAAGGGTGTTTTGCAGAAGCCCATCAGTTTGATCCAGGGCCCTCCTGGAACTGGAAAGACCGTTACTTCTGCTTCAATCTTCTATCATCTCGTCAAGATGAATCCCGGTCAAGTTCTCGTCTGCGTGCCGTCGAACGTGGCTGTCGACCAGCTCACTGAAAAGATTCACGCCACTGGTTTGAAGGTCGTGCGTCTAGGTACGCTACAGAACGGTGTCACTGCTCCCGAGCGTCTTCACAAGAATGTTGATTTCCCGTGGCCCGCCCCGGACACCCCAATGTTCTTCTACCAAAATCTTGGTCAGGAGGAAATATCCTCCAGTGGAACTTCGTTCCTCAACAGGTACTTTCCATGCCATCATTTCCTATTTGCACCTGCTTCTCATCGATCCCAGGACGGAAGCATCCAACGTCGAGAAGATCGTTACCAAGTATTTCAAGTCGGGCGTCGTGCCCAACTAAATCGGCGTGGTCACACCATACGAGGGTCAACGTTCCTACATTGTCAACTATACGCAGTTTAACGGGTCTCTCAAGAAGGAGCTGTATAAGGATGTCGAGGTGGCCAGTGTCGATGCTTTCCAAGGACGAGAGAAGGATTATATTATTTTGAGCTGCGTCAGAAGCAACGAACACCAGGGCATCGACTTCTTGAATGGCCCTCGTCGTCTGAACATGGCTTTGACTCATGCAAAGTATGGGGTGAGAGCGGATGTTGCGGTACATTCGCATGCCCACATTGTGGTATGCGTGCTGCTCTCTGCGTACGCGGCGTTTGGCTTTTAAGTTTTAATCACTTTATGCTAATGCCGGGGATATTAAAATCAGGATATGCAACGCACTATGTCTCTTGTATGCGGAAGTTTATAGATGCCTTGCTAAAAAAAACTAGGATGATGATCTAGGACGCCATGGGACAAAGTGAACTACCGAAGCACACTCGACTAGCACAAGTAATCTTTACAATCGAGAAAATCAGTCATGACTCGTATCTTTTTGGCTGAACTAATGAATAGTGTGTATGGTAGGTAGTACTCATCTAGCTATCGGGAACATCATCGAATGTCATAAGTATCTATCTGCACCAACGAAAAGGTTAGGAAAAGACAAAAAACCTAGGGGGAACCTGAAGCGGATCGACGGGTTTGTCGAGTGCGTGATAAACGCGGGAACCACTTTGCGAGAACTGCAAAGCAGCTCGTGTGTGTAACATGTTCAACGTCCAGTGGGGAATGGGGTCTGTTAGTTGCAGCAGAAGTATTGGTACCCCCTGTCTGCAAGGGTCCCGATGTGGTTCCACCGATCACATTGGATGTACCTGCCGGTGGCATCCTGCTGCTTGAGGCACCAGTATGGGCTTGCTTACGAGGAGCATGCATAGGCTTTAGTATATGTCGTTTTCCACTCTGGGCATTAGCAGTGCGCTGCGAGACAACATCAGCGTCACGAGATGGGTGTCGAAAGGTCAGGAAAACTTACATATTTGCCTCGCGTTGCAAAGACGTCCACGAGGGGAATCCTGGGTCGACGAGGAGCATCGACCTGGGGAGAGGAAGAGCGAGAAAATAGACGAGCCATCATGCTCTTGATTCCGGGCCCTTCAGCATGGCGCGTGGTAGTAGCAGCGCGGTTGTTGCGTCTAGGATCAAACTACCAAAGGATTGTAAGACGTGCCTCGAATCTACTATATCCTGTGAACTTACATCAGCAAAGAACCTACTAGTACTGGTCTGTATTGGAGCGTGTCTTGGGCGAGGCTGTGCGCTTGGGATGGTTTTCTACAGAAGTCATGTCAGGGATCATACGAATTGATGGGGATGAAAGCGTACTTTAAGTATTTTCTGTATGAACAGGTCAACACAAAGCATAACACAAAAAGATAATTTTCTCACCTGTTGGGACTCCTTCTCTGATTCGCTCAGAGGAACTGTCCATGTGCGAACGAGCTTGTCCCCACAGCTTGTGGCGATGAGCTGGCTGTCCTCGGAAAATGCCACATGCCAGACGGGTTCAGGGTGTTCGAGTGGTTCACCGATGGGTTCGAATGTGGTCAGGTCAAAGAATCGCGTCGTCTTGTCATGTGATGTGGTTGCGAATTTGGTGCCATTGGGAGCAATGGGTAGTGAGTATAAGTAATTAGTGTGCGCGTCAAACTGCTTGATGATGTCTCCAGTGGTAGCATCTGAGATTCGGATGTCTTTCAAATTTCCACTGACAAGACGGGAACCATCTGGAGTGAATGCGAGTCTGTATGCCCGCTGTTCTATTTTCAGCAACTCTTTTCCTGTTTCTGTATTCCAAACGATGATGTGTTCGTCGGTGCCTGCTGCTAATTTTGTCCCATCCGGAGAGTATACCACAGAGTGAGCACCACTGCCCACTTTGAGTGGTCCAAAGACTATTTCCCTCGTCTCCCTCTTTCATATGCATACCGTTTTATCCAATGATGCACTTGCAAATGTCTCGCTGTCCGGTGCAAATACAATATCCCAAATAAGATTCTCGTGGCCCTTGATCGAGATGGGCACTCTTTTGAGTTCTCTCTTGTTTGTCCCAACTTCCCAGACCAGGATGCTTCCATTAAACCCTCCACTCACAATCCAATGCCCATTGGGGGACGCTGTGACGGTATCGACTTCGGCATCGTGACCCAACAAGGGCTCTCCTATTTGTTTTCCCGTGTCCAAATCCCATACCCGGAGACTCCTGTCGTTGGAGCCAGTGACGAGGAGACGAGTCCCAGTGATGAAAGCTACGCCACAAACATTTTTTTCATGACCCTTGAACGTCATTTCGACATAAGGTGGGTCCTTTTGAGTCAGCGCTTTGGACGAAGCTTTGCCCTTGGTGGCCGTCATTTACTCTTGTTCAGTGTGTCGGTCAACAGGAGCGTCGAGGAAGTAGCAGTCAATTGCCTGCACTTTGGTGAGTAGTGGTTAGGGCGCATCTCCCACAGGATACTAAATCCGCGTATCGGCCTTGCTGTACACACGTGGTGTCCTGCATACAGGTTAGCGTCATTTTCAGCGCTTCTTTCAGGAGTTGTCTGGACCAGTAGGCGCCAGGGTTGCTTTTTACCATGCTTCAATATACAATCTCTCCGCCACATCAGTCGACCTGAGATCTTGTTCTTGTACTGCTAGGTAACCACGTGGATGCAATGGATCAACCGGCCCATATCGTTTGGCTTTGGTACTGCATCATAACCTTAGGGAGATCAACTTTTTGTCCCTCCGGGCATCATTTAATCTCCAAGAGTCTGGCAACTACCCTCTCAGTATCCTCAATGGCAAGGCTTATTTGAAGTGTACAGTCAGGGGAACGCTACTGACCCCTTGACGCTGGAGCTGGAAGATCTGCGACTGCATATTCAGGAGTAGCAACAGTCTGTTTGTGATAAACGCCTGACGGAGGGTCAGACTCGGACTGATATCACTGTCCGATAGGATGTTGGTTTGAACCAGAAGAGAGTTGCGTGGTTTTACTTTCGCAAACTTGAGAGCGGTGAAGTCAGACTTGCGGTGGGTGATGAATTACGGCTGAGGTACCAGGGTGAGCTGCACAAAGCTTGGGACGTGGTAGGGCATGTCATCAAGATTCCGAACAGTAAGCTTTATATCACGATACAAGGTGGTGTTGAGCTCATCTATTTTCTAGATATTTCGGATGAAATCGGGCTTGAATTGCGACGGATCGAGGGTGTCCCTACCGACTGCGGCAGATTTTGTCTGAAAATCTACCAGCTTCGATAGGATGCACTTGGCAATGAAGATGTTTGCAGTCGATGAGAAGAGCCTTAATGGTTACATCGTAACATCGTACGTCCATCCTTCTATATCCTACTGAAGTCGCTAAGCCCCTTGCCAGTATCACAAGCTTCTTGGACATGATCTTGCTCCCCAGGTTCTCCGCACGCAGATGCCCAAGCGTTTGTCTGCGCGCCGTCAATCGTGGCTGTCGACCAGCTCACTGAAAAGATTCACACCACTGGTTTGAAGGTCGTGCATCTGACCGCCAAATCGCGCGAAGCCCTAGACTCTAGTGTCGCGTTCTTGACACTGCACCAACAAGTGGCAAATAACACAACTCACGTGGAGTTGCAGAAGTTGATCATGCTGAAGAATGAACAAGGAGAGTTGAGCTCCAACGATGAGAGGAAGTACAAGAGACGTTGATCAGGCAGTGCGAGGAGATTTTGGGTGCTGGTGATCCTCGTCTCAACACACTCAAGTTCAGGATGGTGTTGATCGACGAGGCTACAAAAGCTGGTGAGCCAGGTGCGGGGCTTTTATTCTTTGGTCAATCAATCATTGACTGACCATGAATCAGAATGTATGATACTCCTGGTGCTTGGGTGTAAGCAGGTTGTCCTCGTCGGCGATCATCAGCAGCTTGGTCCAGTTATCATGAACAAGAAGGCTGCGCACGCTGGTCTCACACAATCGCTCTTCGAACGTCTGGTTGTATTCGACAACAGACCCATTTGTCTGCAAGTGCAGTACTGCATGCACCCTTACTTGTTTGAATTCTCCTTGAACATGTTATATGAGGGCACACTACAGAACGGTGCTCCCGAGCGTCTTCGCAAAAATGTTGATCTCCCGTGGCCCGGCCCGGACACCGCGATGTTCTTCTACCAGAATCTTGGTCAGGAGGAAATATCCTCCAGTGGAACTTCGTTCCTCAACAGGTACTTTCCATGTCATCATTTGCACCTGCTTATCATCGATCCCAGGATGGAAGCATCCAACGTCGAGAAGATCGTTACCAAGTATTTCAAGTCGGGCGTCGTGCCCAACCAAATCGGCGTGGTCACGCCATACGAGGGTCAACGTTCCTATATTGTCAACTATACGCAGTTTAACGGGTCTCTCAAGAAGGAGCTGTATAAGGATGTCAAGGTGGCCAGTGTCGATGCTTTCCAAGGACGAGAGAAGGATTACATCATTTCGAGCTGCGTCAGAAGCAATGAACACCAGGGCATCGGCTTCTTGAATGGTCCTCGTCATCTGAACGTGGCTTTGACTCGTGCAAAGTATGGGGTGAGAGCGGATGTTGCGGTACATTCGCATGCCCACATTGTGGTATGCGTGTTGCTATCTGCATACGCGGTGTTTGACTTTTAAATACTTTATGCTTATGCCGGGGATATGAAAATCATGTTATGCAGCGCACTATGTTTCTTGTATGGGGAAGTTCATAGATGACTTGTTAAAACGCTAGGTTGGCCATGTGAATGATGAAGCACCATGGGACAAAGTAAACTACTGAAGCACACTCCACTAGCACAGGTAATGCTTACAATCAAGAAAATCAGTTATGACTCGTATATGTTTGGCTGAACAAATGAATGGTGCGTATGGTAGGTAGTACTCATCTAGCTATCGGGAGCATCATCGAATGTCATAAGTATCTATCTGCACCAACGAAAAGGTTAGGAAAAGACAAAAAGCCTAGGGGGAACCTGAAGCGGATCGACGGGTTTGTCGAGTGCGTGATAAACGCGGGAACCACTTTGCGAGAACTGCAAAGCAGCTCGTGTGTGCAGCATGTTCAACGTCCAGCGGAGAATGGGGTCTGTTAGTTGCAGCAGAAGTATTGGTACTCCCTGTCTGCAAGGGTCCCGACGTGGTTCCACCGATCACATTAGATGTACCTGCCGGTGGCGTCCTGCTGCTTGAGGCACCAGTATGGGCTTGCTTACAAGGAGCATGCATAGGCTTTAGTATATGTCGTTTTCCACTCTGGGCATTAGCAGTGCGCTGCGAGACAATATCAGCGTCACGAGATGAGTGTCAAAAGGTCAGGAAAACTTACATATTTGCCTCGAGTTGCAAAGACGTCCACGAGGGGAATCCTGGGTCGGCGAGGAGCATCGACCTGGGGAGAGGAGGAGCGAGAAAAGAGACGAGCCATCATGTTCTTGATTCCGGGCCCTTCAGCATGGCGCGTGGTGGTAGCAGCGCGGTTGTTGCGTCCAGGATCAAACTATGAAAGGATGGTGAGACGTGCATTGAATCTACTGTATCATATGGACTTACATCAGTGAAGAACTTACTAGTCTGTATTGGAGGACGTCTTGGGCGAGGCTGTGCGCTTGGGAAGGTTTTCTACAGAAGTCATGTCAGGGATCGTACGAATTGATGGGGATGAAAGTGTACTTTAAGTATTTTCTGTATGAACAGGTCAACACGAAGCATAACACAAAAAGATAATTTTCTCACCTGTTGGGACTCCTTCTCTGATTCGCTCAGAGGAACTGTCCATGTGCGAACAAGCTTGTCCTCACAGCCTGTGGCGATGAGCTGGCTGTCCTCGGAAAATGCCACACTGTAGACCTCATCAGGGTGTTCGAGTGGTTCACCAATGGGTTCGAATGTGGTGAGGTCAAAGAACCGCGTCGTCTTGTCGAATGATGTGGTTGCGAATTTGGTGCCATTGGGAGCAATGGATAGTGAGTAAAAGTTATTGGTGGTGTGCGCGTCAAACTTTTGATGATGTCTCCAGTGGTAGCATCTGATATTCGGATGTCTTTCCAATCTCCATTGACAAGACGGAGACCATCTGGAGCGAATGCGATTCGCCATGCCCGCTGTTCTATTTTCAGCAACTCTTTTCCTGTCTTTGTATTCCAAACGATGATGTGTTTGTAGGTGCCTGCTGCTAATTGTGTCCCATCTGGAGAATACGCCACCGAGTTTGCCTCGCTGCCAACATTGAGTGGTCCAAAGATAATTTCCCTCGTCTCCCTCTTCCATATGCATACCGTTTTATCCAATGATGCACTTGCAAATGTCTCGCTATCCGGTGCAAATACAATATCCCAAATGGGACCCTCATGGCCATTGATCGAGATGGGCACTCTTTTGAGTTCTCTCTTGTTTGTCGCAACTTCCCAGACCAGAATGCTTCCATTAAACCCTCCACTCACAATCCAATGCCCATCAGGGGACACTGCGACTCTCGGGACTCCGGCATCGTGACCCAACAAGGGCTCTCCTACTTGTTTTCCCGTGTCCAGATCCCATACCCGAAGACTCTTGTCGCCGGAGGCAGTAACGAGGAGACGAGTCCCAGCGATGAAAGCTACGCCCCAAACACTTTCTTCATGACCCTTGAACGTCATTTCAACATAAGGTGCTTCCTTTCGAGTTAGCACTTTGGGCGATGCTTTGTCGGTGGTGGCTGCCATTGACTCTTGTTCGGTGTGTCGGTCAACGGGAGCGTCGAGGAAGTAGCAGTCAATTGCCTGCACTTTGGTGAGTAGTGGTCAGGTTGCATCTCCTATAGCATACTAAATCCGCGTATCGACCTTGCTGTAGACACGTGGTGTCACAGGCTAGCGTCATTTTCAGCGCTTCTTTCAGTTTTCCGTACTAGTAAGCGCCGTAGTTGCCTTTATTGTGATTTGACATATCGCGACCAATACAATTTCTCTGCCGCATCAGTCAAGTCGAGATCTCTTCTCGCACAATCGCGAGGTGACCACATAGATGCAACGAATCAATGAGTCCATATCGTTTAGCTAAGGTACCATCATCACCTCAGGGGGACCAGCTTTTGTGGGTATCATTTAGTCTCCCAGAGTCTGGCAACCACCCTCTGAGCATGCTCGTTGACAAGGCCTATTGATTCTACTTACATGGTTTTATACGCAAGTTCAACCACCACTGTTCGGACGCTCAACTCTACGTGGTCCATATATGCGAGATTCTCCACGCAATCCGCTATCAATACAGCGTCATTTGACATGCAACAACTGTTACGCGCATTCTCATTGACTACTCCTACCAATACATGTTTCATCCCATGTCAGACTGGACTTTCTCCACATCACACATCACAAACAAGCTCGCGGACTGCAACGAAGATATTATCCGGATATATGTGACTGATTCGCTCGAATTCGCAAGCGCCAGGGGTATGAATATTGACATCTACGTCTGAAATTGTAAGTGGTCCCCGTTGGGTGTTTGAGCTTAGATCTAACGGATGCAGAAGGACCGTGGTTTGCTATTGTTAACACGCACAGTCATGCAACAATACTGACCCCTGATACAGACGATCTACGATTGCATATCCTGTGGCAGCGACAGAGCACTCTCCACGGTGTCTGAGCGCGGATCTATCACGAACATTAAAGAACCTGCATTTGCTTGTACGTGCACATTGCGGCTCTACAGGGACAGTCTCAAAGCTGAAACTGACTCGGAGCGGTAGCGAGGAACCTTGGATATTTGTGATGCAGTCCCACACGCGCAAGATACGAGATTGTTCCCGGATGAGACCTAGGGTCATCATGTGTGCTCAGGTTATCCCTTCTCTCCAGATCGAGCCGGTGGTTGTCGTGCGACAGTCTCCTTGTCGCGTGCACGAATGTTGCAGTACATCCGTATGTCTATCTGCGTGCGCGGTATTTTACTCTTAAGTACTTTATGCTTATGCTGGGGACGTTGAAATTAGTATATGCATCGCACTATGTTTCTTGTATGCATCAGGTTACAGATGAATTGTTAATACCTTAGGTTGTCCATGTGAATGATAGAACGCCATGGGACAAAGTAAACTGCCGGCACTCCGCTAGCACAAGTAGTCCATACAATTGAGAAAATCAGTCATGACTGGTATCTTCTCGACTGAACGAATGGACAGTGCGTATCATGGTGGTCATCTAGCTATTGGGAACATCATCGAATGGTATAAGTATCCTGAAGTGACATATGCACCAACAAAAAGGTTGGCAAAAGACAGAAAGCCTAAGGGGAACCTGACGCGGATGACGATGCTGAGGGAAGTTACGTTGAGTGCAGTGTGGAACGATAGATATCAGTGCTATGCTCAAATATAAGGTATGTTGACCTTGGATATCAGGAGGAAAAAGTCGAAGCGGCAGCTGTTGCATGGTCAACAAAGATATTCCGGTGAGAACTTGTCCACGAGAAGCTTTATCTCAAATGATCTCAGCTAGATCAAAACTTTGCACGTACAAATATCATTACCTATTGATCTCGTCGTCTCATGACATGTCCGAAGTAAAGTACTTGCAGCACCTAAGTTACTTCAACAATTGTACCGCATCCCAAACACCAATCTTCAATGTAAACCGTCGCAACTTGTCCTGGTGCAACGGCCTTCTGCGGCTCATTGAAATCGATGCGAATGCAATCGTTGTCACTAAGTCAATTAGCTGGTTGTGAACGATAAAATAACAGCAGGACTCACGAGTACACAGAACAGTCTATGTCAGCCATCACATGTCGAAATTTCATGCGTGCTTTGAGACCGCCAGGATGCATGAGCTCTATTGGTGGACTGTCGGCCCATATCCACGTCCAATCACGAATGGTCAGGGATTGTGCGTATAACGCTGAATGATCCCTGAAAGCTAATAATGGTAAGGAATTCGAAAGAGGAAATGATAACACTGACGTTCCAGGTGCGACGTATATTATGTTCTTTGGGATATCTTTCTTCACCACAAAGGTCTTTTCTTTGAGACCCCTCACTTTAGCACCCTGACCGATAGTGAAATTCCATGGCCCTGTGTGTTCGCCTACTTGGAGTCCTGTTTCCAGATCGATGATCGGCCCAGGTCTGGGTGGTATATATTGGGCTTAGCTAGAAAGTTCAGCAAAATATATCAGGCACGAGATTTCGGCTCACATATGAAGTTATGAAATTTGCGTTTCTCCCCTACAAAACATATGCCCATGCTTTCTTGTCTGGCCGCCGTTGGTAAATTCCACTTCACAGCGAGCTCCCTGACTTCTGTCTTTTTTATGGATCCTAGCGGGAAAAGAGCACGGGAAAGGCTACGTTCAGGGACAGAGGATAGATAATATGTCTGGTCCTTTGTAACGTCGCGAGGACGAAGAAGTCTTGGTCGCAGAACGCCGTGATGAGATTTCCAATCTTTATTTGCGTAGTGGCCTGCACGCACACCAGATAATGAATTCAAATAAGGGTGGAAGGAAAGGGATCAAGTACCAGTTGCAAGCCATGGAGTGTCTGAAAGCCCAGGATCCTCGGTCAGGCGGTCCAGCAACACGCCAAATTTCACTTCTCTGACGTAACATTGAGAATAGAATGCTGGGCCATGGATAAAGAAACTCACTTATTACACCACACGTCAGGATTTGGCGTGATACCGCTCTCCCAGTACTTCAAGGAGGGCTCGAATACCCGAGTCCAGTATTCACGGGAGAGATCCACCTGTCAGTAAGCAAACTTAAAAGCTTGCAAAAGTGAAATTATGAAATGTACCATTTTACAAGGAATATCAAGCACCCTGCACACGCGTCTGACATCTTCCCAGTCTTTCTCCCACTCGCATCCATGATCTGAACCAGACTCATCACGCGTGTCCCAATTGCGCATGAACACTGCTGATAGGTCGTAATCCTGTTGATACAAAAGGTCTGTGTCAGTTTATCAGAATTGCACATGTTGCTTACTTTGTCTGCTAACAATTTTGCGGCGACGGAGGAATCCACCCCTCCGGACATCGCAACAACAACTGGGTGTGACTCAATGGGGAATTTGTTATCAAGAGCGGAGGAAGATTTAACTCACCCTTGTCGCCTTTTCTCGGGATATGTGTCCTGGATTCATAATAAGAGCGGATCTGTAACTTTTGCAGTCGTGAAAAGCGACATTGTCGAAACATAAGTTAGCGTCGGTCTAATTTCTTGAAAGCGTGACAACGGAACAGCGGGTGACAGGTGCGTGACCCGAGGTAGTCATCGGCATTTCCTACTGAGTGCACATCCACAAGCCATTCTTCAAGATCAGATTACAGGACAAGCAAGAAAACTCGCAGGAAGGAACGGGACACGCATCATTTCTGGCAACCGGACCAATAGCCTATAGATGGTTCAAGGGTCAAAAACCGAAGGTAACCCCATCACTTACTCACTTTCAAATCCACCAGCTCACAAGTTCAGTAAGGCCCCTCCCAGGCTGAGATCCTCCTTCGTGTAACCTCAGGAATCGCTTCAGAACTAATTAAAGCACACGATTCCAACCAAACAGTCTCGCTGAATGAACTCCGTGCAAAGATCTCTAAGAAATATGGCTTCGGGGGCGTACCGAGGCTGGTGGATATCATCAGCGCCATACCGGACGAATACAAAAAGGCTCTTTTACCCAAACTTCGTGCAAGGCCTATAAGGACAGCTAGTGGTGTATGTGGTTCGATTTTTACTTCACAGAAGATCCGTTGTATCTGACAGTTCCTTATAGATCGCTGTAGTAGCAGTGATGTGCAAACCACATCGATGTCCTCACATCGCTATGACAGGGAATATTTGCGTGTGCGTTCCACTTTGTTGTCTCTATCTATTTTCCTCATTCCTGTGATAGATACTGCCCAGGTGGGCCGGATTCGGATTTCGATTACAGCACGCAAAGTTACACTGGGTATGAACCGACGAGCATGCGTGCTATTCGTGCGCGCTATGACCCGTACGAGCAGACACGAGGTCGTGTCGAACAGTTAAAAGCCCTTGGTCATAGTGTCGACAAGGTCGAATTCATTATCATGGGCGGTACTTTCATGAGCATGCCAGAGGACTACCGCGCAAAATTCGTCGCACAGCTACATAATGCTTTATCTGGCTTTACGGGCACCGATGTTGATGAAGCGGTACGGTAAATGCTGTTTCATTTTGATTTCAAACAACAGGATATTTACGCCTAGTATAGATATTCGGAACAGAGCAAGTCAAAAGCAATCGGGATAACCATAGAGACGCGACCAGACTACTGCTTGAGGCCCCATCTATCCCAGATGCTCCGCTACGGCTGCACGCGCCTCGAAATCGGCGTCCAATCAGTATATGAAGATGTTGCCCGAGATACAAATCGTGGACATACTGTGCGTGCGGTCTCCGAGTCCTTCCACATGGCCAAAGATGCAGGGTTCAAAGTCGTCGCTCATATGATGCCTGATCTCCCAAACGTGGGACTGGAGCGCGATCTTGAGCAGTTCAAGGAATATTTTGAGAACCCAGCGTTTAGGAGCGACGGACTAAAGATATATCCTACTTTGGTTATTCGAGGGACGGGCTTGTATGAGCTTTGGCGGACGGGCAAGTACAAGAATTACACACCGAATGTCTTGGTGGATGTCGTTGCTCGGATATTGGCGCTTGTACCTCCGTGGACGCGAGTATATCGCGTACAAAGGTTAGTCTCATGAAGTCGATGTGAAACAATAGGATTCGGACATAACTGTTGACCATAGAGATATTCCATTGCCGCTGGTCACAAGCGGCTGTGAAAATTCGGGGAATCTACGAGAGTTGGCCCTCAATCGAATGAAAGATTTCGGCGCAGAATGTAGGGATGTGCGATATCGCGAAGTTGGCGTGCGTGCAGCATCCTGAAATATGTGGCTCGGGTACTGACGTTCATACAGATACACGAAATACACCACAAAGTACGACCGGAGTCTGTCGAGCTTCTCAGACGAGATTATGCGGCCAACGGTGGGTGGGAGACCTTCCTCTCCTACGAGGACCCAGAGCAAGACATCTTGATTGGGCTTCTTCGTCTACGGAAGTGTTCCGAGGAAGGCACTTTCCGACCTGAGCTTGTACGCAAGGAAGGCGCAGAGGGAGGGTCGAGTATTGTCCGTGAGCTCCATGTGTATGGCACTGCGGTTCCAGTGCATGGGCGTGACCCAACGAAGTTCCAACATCAGGGGTTTGGTACACTGCTTATGGAAGAGGCAGAACGAATAGCACGAGAGGAACATGGGAGTGTAAAGCTCGCCGTTATATCAGGTACGACTTCTCAATGGCGGTTGGGGAAGCTTGACTCAAACCTTCCCAACAGGCGTCGGCACTCGAGATTATTATCGCAAGCTTGGCTACGAGCTTGACGGCCCCTACATGAGCAAATCACTACTATAGCCTGTACAGTTATATTGTGGTTGTACATTACACATCTAGTCGCCAATAATCAATGTATGAAACACAAGTTCCCCCACCGGATTCCATGACATCCTGAATGAATCTCTCGACATGCGTCCTCGCGTTCTTGAGGACATCTCTGCGACTGACCAATCTCGCTCTCGATCAACATGGATGGGAGGAGGCGTTGGTTCGCTGACAAAGGTTATCCGTCGCGTTTTCCGCTATCCTCGTCCATTTCAGGAGTGAGTGCATCAGTAAACAGGTGAATCACTGATATTCGCAGCCGAAATGCTCTTTCCTATACATGACGTTATAAAATAAGATAATTAGCGAGTTTTCAGGTAGATACTTCGGTCACCATTATTATTCGCTGACAAACACGCTATCTACATGGACGGACAAACATCTGTTATAAAAGCTGGCAGTCTTCATCTTACATAAAAAATTTCCCCAAACACACCAAGTCTTCTTACAACGCGAACCGGCACCTGTGGATTAATGAGAGTTACATTTTAACGAGAGGATGCGGTGAAGAACGGGAAAGGGAATTTTGGACAATCTCATCTACCTAAGCAGTCAATTACATAAATGAAAAAAACACTATGAAAGAAAGCATACCTCAGATATTTTGAGCGTCTGCGGTGGTCGTCAAATGACTCAAATCTGGACCGTGCCCATATACATTGGATATTTTTGGGCACCGGCGGGCGTAAGCATATATATATAAGCGAGGATATTGAACAATCGGTTTATCGCTGTTACTCCGCTCTTAATCCTGACAAAGTTGTATTGTACTAGTGCTGTGATAGTTGCTCCTATACTGTTAGTAACACCGAAGAAATTTGAACACCTGCAACTACATGTACCACTGCATGACCTTTCCACCGTCACCAACAGTGTTTAGAGCCGTCTCTCTCACTAACAGTCAGATGATCGATGAGTAGTAGCATATTGGTTGGTTGATTGTTACGTACTATAAATTCTGCTCTGATCGCCATGCTCCAGCCCAGCTCAATCTAAACATTAACGGGCTGATTAGGCTTCTGGTTAGGATTAATATTGGTGTCTGAAACAAGCGAGTGTGTCATGTTGTGTCGTTGGCGCATATAGCGAAGGTAGGAGGTCAACGGAGAGCTGACTTGATGGTCATGCAATGTTTGAGCCTGATATTTTGACCTGGAAGAGGTAGAACTGCGAGTATGTTGCCAGCAGCGCTGTCGTAATGTAATTCAGTCATAAGTATAGAACTTCAACATCAGAGAGAGAAAGGACCCAAACCAACGAATGCTCACCTTGTACTCCTCAAAAGTTCCAATGTTGTTTAATATTCGCATATGCCGTTCCAAACTGATCATGACCTTCAAAAGCCTTCGAAATCTACGGCGAGGACTTGAACAAAGGATGAAAACAAGTTCCCGTGGCTCTTCTGTTCAAAAACCCTCCTACATAGAAGCGGGAACTCGTTCCTCTGAGCCGGTCTTCTGACTATCCATGCTTAGCAAAAGCCTTCTAACAACGAACGTATCTCACATATATACGCGCATTTGTGTATGTACATTGTAGGATCTAGGACGTGAATTGAAGATTCTGCATGACCTTATGCATCTTGACGACCAAACCAAGGAGGCGTAGCATAGGCACACCCACCTGATCACTGCCACAGCAACGCCATCGAGTGCGAGCGCACCTACACCAGTGACGAGCTCGGGCACGTTGGACAGGTTAGCACCCCTCATAGTCCAGTCAGCAAGAGTATAAGGACGGAGTGTTCACTCCTGCAGCGGAGTCAAGTTGTCAATTGCACATCATCCACATAAGAACCACACACTTGCTCGAAAAAATAGTCGGTCATACAACAATCTCCGTATCTTTTCTTGCAGGGATGCATCTCAGGTTGCAGAGCGTATGGAGTCGGCTCCTCTGCAATCCCTCTCGAGTGAGTTTCATGTACGTAAATATGATAAATAAAACTTGCCTGCAGCCTGAACACCGCGATCGGTAGGACAAACGAGTGCATGAGCGTGAATGCATCAAGACCATCTCATGTGTCCTTTCTGATCATGTCTGAATGAGCCTGGAGACTATCCTTGATTTGAGAGAACGCCGGGAAATAGACATTCTGGGGGTAAGTCTGTCGCACAGTCTGGAAGTGTGTCTGGATCCCTATTAGCCGTTCGGGTAGAGGGTTGTCGTCTGGTGGTTTCAGCGACAAAAGATTGTTGTTGAAATAACTCAACGTGCAGTCAGCAAAATGTCTACAAAAATTTGAAACTCCACCAAAATGCCATCTCGTATAGACCAGAAATCTACCTGCTCGTCGTTATGGCAGGCCTCTTGTTCTCGATCACCAGGACCTCTCATTTATCACATCTATTTGATGCATCCCTGTTCCTCGAGGAAATTCAAGAGCAGCTGCTCGAAGCACGGAATGTTGAAGTCTTGATTGCCACACTCTCGCGCAGCCTTCATCGACTCGCCATCATGCACAAACAGACATCGAAGGCAGCAGCTGAAGCGAAACGAGTTGCTGCGCAGTGCGTGCGACACCTCAGTCCATGATTCTGCCTTCTCAGTGCATTGCATCACTCAAAAAGACAGCAGGAGCTAAAAAAAAAACTGCGAGGGTTGTGGGTGTTTTATTTCGCAAGAATTGTATAAGACAATAAGATCTGTTCGAGCCTATACCGTTGGGAGATATTGCTAAGCTCGGCCTTGTCAGCTGGTCGAACATAATCATACTATATCTTGTAACTGATAAAGTTCGTGTCTGTCAAAAGGTCTTGTGGACGGCATAGTTTGCCTGAATACGGCGAAAAGCCTGCAGGGAAGGCGGGGAATTCATGCAGTGAGTCTAGGTGAAATATCGACCCTGCCAATGAGTCCGGAGCTACAGAATGATGTTCGACTCCTTCAGAGGATGAGGTAAATTTTTTGACAAACATTTTCGGGAGACGAAAACGAAGAATGATGGATAGCCCCTTGTGCGATGAAAGTTCCGAAGTGGTAGCTATGATGCGGTATTGCTTGCAGCGAAGGTATGAAGGAGAACAAGTATATTACATAATAGGATGATAGCCGATTTGGATGATAATTTTTTATATGAAGTACCGTTACTACCATACATTGAGCTGAAGCGAACGTGTCCCATGGGGCAGCTATATGGAAGCCAGGACCACCGCGCTCGTTAGTCAGCATCACATACTAGTTAGCGAGACTTCGTGCACTCTCGTGTTATTATGCACAATCGATAACTTTGGAGTCCTCGAATGGGGCTATGTCTACCCAGCACATACGCGAGATCCCGCATCACCGTTGAATTATTTGTCTTAAAGGTCAGGATCATTCCCCACCTCGATGCTCATATCCAGATGCACGATGATCAGAACACAATACTGACGAGTTCGATACGTCATGAAGGGCACATGATCCCCAAGCATGTGCATGATGTAAGTCTGACAGGAGCAACCCTTCAACCAGAATGGAAGCATTCACGGCGAGGTCCAGGAGAATACTCTTGTAACCTCTTAAGGAATTGAGCGGGAGACTCTATGGAGATCTGGGAAGTCTCAGACGGGTTTCGGCCTACGAAGAAACCGGGTCAGGTAGCCTGGAACTCCGTGGAGGATGGTGAAAAAGTACCGGCAAGATGAAGAATGTATGTACCCAGTAGACGAGACAATGAATAGGTAATGGAGACAGGGTTTGTTCGGCACTGCACAGACACGTTCCTCCGAGTGATAATGAGGGCGTAACCCGTCCCTTGGATGGGTATACGATACCGATGACTCGAACGTGTAACTGTTTGTTATAGGATTTATCACGATGAGTAACAGACTGCGGTGGTCCTGGCTTCCATACTTTGAATGCCGTGAGGTGTTCGAAGGAACCGAGTTAAGTCTGAATGATGAAGTCGCCACTCACTTTGTACAAATTCTGATCTATCAAACCAAACAACTTGCTCTCCCTATATAATGAGGAGTGTTCAAGCGACCAATTTCATTCCAAACACAATCAACAAATCATCTCTCCTATTAAACGTGCAATCATGGTTTTCTACGCATATGTAAAGAACGTACGTCCAAAATCCATCCTTCAATGTCTGCGATGTCGCGCTAAATCACCATTCAGGTTTCCTCCAACTCGACCTATCGATACGTGATTGTCTTCGCTAGCCGCGCAGTTGCCGATGAGTGGTGGCGTGCCGTGTCCACTTCCTCCGTCGTTAAGTTCACAGAGAGTATTCGGCGTATCAATGCGCAGTACTACACCCATGACGTGGGGCAGGCCAATGCCGCCGACTCCCTCACGACGGCTGGGGTTGCGACCCAATTCCTCGGCAAGGTGTTTTTCACGTTGCAGTACGACCTAGGTGGTCGCATATTGAGCATCATCCCGTCGCCTGATCATTTCACGGACCACATTAGCGGGAACTCGTGAGTTAGTTCCTTGCAGGATGGTCCACATTTCGCTGATAGTAGCCCCACCAAAGTTTCTTCATTCGCTCCAAAGTTTCCCCTTATCAGTACTGGTACTGTCCCCTCCAAGGGACAAAAGCGGTCTATGTTTCCAGCACCGAACGCACTCGTTTCCGTGTTAGTCGCAACGGGAGCGGTACTGCAGGGACCATCATGATCGGCTCTGATGAGATCGCGATCACGTTGACCACCGTCAGTCAGTCCATCAACGTCGTCCCCGAAAGCGGCCAAGTGATAGTTTCGAATGCTCCCAAGTCGGGCTTGAAGTTTAGTGACTTTTTGGGGAAATTCGCTGCAGGGCTTCCCTTGTATAAAGACGGGAACTTGGGCAGGAGCGAGCTATTCTATACGGAGGACGGAGAAGAGTGGGAACTCGCTTGAACTGCTACCATTTGACAAAGTTGTCTTGTACTGTTTGTAACATTTTTTGTTGAATGCCTGTAACCATGTGTACCACTACAGAACTTTGAGGCGCATGAATCCCTTCAGCATCGACAATCAACCAACTTACGAAGACGTTAGAGTTGCCTCTCTCGTGATCGATGAGTGGTCGCATATTGGTTGATCATTACGTACTATGAATGCTCTGATCGCCGTGCTTCAGCCCAGCTCGATCTAAACGTTGATGGGTCGATCGGGCTTCTGGTTGGGATTGGTATTAATATCTGAAACGAGCGAATGTCGTGTCGTGTCATTGTAGCGGCCTTGTCGACTTGTCTGTTTAGTGCACTGGCAAATTAAATCGACAAGCTGGCGAGGTATCAGATATCTCGAACGACAACGAATAGTATTCGCAGGCAGTTGAGTGGTGTTTCATGGTGGCGGGAGCTGTACTGCATGTCGCTCATCACCGTGGTTAGCGTGCATATAAAAAAAGTCACACGACACAAAAAAAGAAAAAAACATTAGATACCATATAGATCAAGACACTAAATCACCTCGCCAAGTAGGGTCAATGGCAGTTGTATTCCTTCGCCTCCAAGAATAAATACCAAAAACTTTTCCTTTCATAGTTTTTCACGTCGTCTGTATGATATGATGGTTTTCAACTTGCAGCTCATGGACTGCAGTACTTACGAAGTTATGGAGACCTTGGATATTATCGATAAATTTATGTGGTCCTTATAAACTATTCAAGAACAAACTCATGTCCACGATTCACCGAGATCTCGAGATCACGTTTCGTAAAGTGTTTGTTGGCACTGGTATGTAGTATCTTAAGTGGATCCCCAGCATGTACGATGTGTGGACCTTGATTCAAGTGTCGGACTTATGTTATAGGGACCTTGGTCATGATATTGAAGTAGAATAGTGAGAAAATCTCCAATACAATGTTAATAAGTTAATACTATTGCTTGTTGTGTAATGCAAGTGAGGCCTTGACATGGACACATGACAGCCGGTAAAAGCATAATGTGTTCAACGTAAATGATCGACTGTCCTATTTTGAACGCTTAGCAAAAACCACGGATTTTCAGAGTACGGAAGAACATGAGTTTCAACAAACTCGATAACAAGCAGTGAAGTGTAAGTTTCAAATACTAGTATCGATTCTAGACTGTAAGAACACACCGCAACTAGTAGCAGGCTACAATCAAATCAATTTGGAACCCACAGACAAGCTAGCAACGCTATTTCAACACTTATCTCTCAGTGGGCTTCATCTGTAGTCCCCACTGATTTCATGTTTTCACTTCCTATCCACAAAGAGGACATCCACGGTCCAATCGGTGGTATTTTAGTTGCCCATACTGGCCAGCTGATAAACCCGACGACAAGTAACCAAGCTGGCCCTACAGTGCACCACGTCGTGACGCTAGCAGATAGGAAAATCACGAGGGACAACGCCAGGAAAAAGAAAACCATCCTGCATAATGTTAATTTGTCAATGAAAAACACTTGCGCAGCGCTGTGTAAATAGCGAAGGTACTCACCCCCAAATAACAAGGGCATATGGTAAGCTGAAAATAATGGCAAGGTTCTCTTTGCCATGAAATGACCGAGTTATGCGCGTCATGAATGCAGTCTTGATCAGCCAAGTCAGTCGTGTGGTGAGGGAGAAAAATGTTGAATGTACTGCTCGGTTTATGTTGTCTCGGTGCCCACCGCTTTGAGCAAGAAGAGCAGATACGACCAGCGAAGCTACGGACCAGAGCGACGAGATGTATAATGCGATTTGTGCTGAAGGTTGTGTACCGATCGCTGGTGTCGAGAGAAAACTGATGTCCACAGCTAACATGACGGTTGACTGTCGATTTTCAATAGTTATAATAGAAATGTTATTTAGTATCGACAACTTACATAGATTGCTAATCCATTCCACTCGCTCGTCAACCTATTCATGAACATTTTCCAGCGCGGACGGTTGACAGATTGGTCAACCCAGACGCTGTTGATTTGTTTGATATGAGTGGACGGAGAACCAAAAAAGACGAAGTTGAGAAGCTTGACTATCGGTCTTTTTTCGATGGAATCGTCGTCGGCATAAATAGTGTGATCACCTAGCCTCGTGCCTATTTCACCGTAAAGATTGGAAAGTCTGGCTCGAGCTGGTGAGAAAAGTCAGTTCCATCTGGATGCAGGCGTCCATGAGACCACCATACTGAACATTCGCATTAAGCGAGCTATGGAGGCTTATTGTAAAAACAAACATCATAAAGAAAGTGAAATCCGCACCGTATGCCCAAATGTATTGGTCATTTGTAGTTGAATCAGGTTCATTGTTTGTCATTGAATCGGATTTGTTGACGATGCCTCAACTTGGAATCAACAAACCTGCCCATTACAATGTATGAACAGACATCACCATTCAAATAATCGACAATGTTCAGAGCTCGCTGAAGCTCGTCTGTGTCAAAAGGAGCCAATGATATTTCTGAAAAGATAGTATCTACTTGACAAAGTTGTGAGCAAATACGATCAAAACATGGCGAGAGACGCACCGGTATAGGCATGAAGGATCACTGCCTGCAGTTCGCGGTGAAGTTCAGGAGTTATCTTGCAGTCGCTCGGATACAACTCTCGGTGCATCCTAGCCCCGTTAGTGGGAAGAACGCGTATGATCTGAGGACAGGATTTAGAGCTATTCGGTTGCGGGATGCTGGCGAAAATACTACCTCAGCCGCACAGCTCACCAATACTCAGCCTCCATGGCATATTCTATATAACAGCTGTGTGGTGTCGCCAGAACACAAGAAAAAACGCACTAATATGACTGCTCGTGACGCCTTTAACCCCGCAAAACAAATGCTTCGCCTCAAAATGGACCTCCCAAAACAGAATTCGCTGATCAGGTGCAACAAAATAGTACTGGCATTCTAGTTCTCCACCGTCGTTCGTGGATAAGTCGATGGTGAGCTCCATAAGGGTACCTTCAAGGTGACCTGCGAGCTGCGCTTGCTCAAGGAGCGTTCTCACACAGGAAGCAATCACATCAGAGTTCGACCGCTCGCGTACGTCGACATCTGTGTACACTGTGATTACAATCTCGTTTGTCTCCATATCCGGGTCTTTCCATGTTAGCTGAGGGTGTGAATAGGTGAACAAACACATGGGAGACAAACTAACCAAATCGCTGGAGAAGTATAGCGTGCCGTGCGGATGGATCTGACAGTCCCAAGTAATATCGCCTGCTTTGAACTTGTCCGGACTGCCGGAAGTAATTCATGGAAACATTCAGACGATATGTGGATCGACGCACGATACCGAAAAATCCTTCTGGCCTGGTAAGATCTGGAAATCTATATCTGTCCTCTGCCAATGACTTGCGGGATGAAATTCCGGATGAGATTTGAACAAATGCTAATATTCAAGACATACATCGGAGACTTCTTGCTATGACGTCGGACGTCACTTGCAGTCATTGGCTTCATAATCAGAGGGGTGCTGTCCTGCAGTGAAGCGCCAATGGACACAGAGATATGATTAGACTCGACTTCTTCTGTAAACGAGTTGTCCGTGCAAGTGTGTTCCGAGTGCTGGATTACTGAGTGACTGGACACGGAGGGATGGCAGAGGCTTGGGAGGATAGTTACTGATGAAGTATCAGCGTCCCTGCATTGTTCGCGGTATTCATGTTTATGACAACCCATGCACTTGAATGCATAAATCCGGAAGTCAAAGTGCCAAGTATACGGTGCAGAATATAGTGTGGGTGTAGAGTTTGTCTGAAAAACTTGATCACCAAGGTTCGGAGCATGGCCAGTAGTTTGTGCAGAACACGGCATGCATGTCTCATGTTCTAAGTTCGCTTGGAGTGACGCCTAATATGTGATATGTGATTTTGCTGAAGAGTATTGGGCGATAATCGAGCAAGACGAAAGCTAAATTGATGGTCACAGTAATGCACAGGAAAACCCTTTACATATAACCGAGCTATAATTATCCTAACGTCACTGGTATACAAGGGCAACCCGACGAGGTTCCACCAGAAGTTTGAATCATCATCATGCATCATGATTGGAACGCTGTTCATGGAAGAGGGATAAATGGACAGATAGGTATGTGATAATGATCATAGTTACAAGTTATAAACCGTCCGAGAGTCAGATCAGGCACGACTAGCACTTCATAGGAGATAACTACATTGTACAGGAGAAAAGCGACCGTAGGTGTCGGCACTCTACATTATCACCGCAAGCTTGGGCACGAGCACGACGGTCGGGCCTTGCATGAAAAAATTGCTGCTATAGTACGCACAATTATACTATGGTGTTACATTACTAGTACATTATCGTTTTTACGAGCGTCCTTGGTCGCTGATGATCAATGTATGAAAGTTCGGAAATACAAGTTCCTCCTCCACCGTATTCCGTATAACATCTTGAATAAACCTCTCGACCCGCGTCACATTCTTGAGCACATGTTTGTCTGCCTGGCCGATCTCGCTTTCGATCAATATGGACGGGAGGAGGCGCTGGCCGATTGGTAAAGGTTTTCCGTCACGTTTTCCGTTGTCTTCGTCCGTCTCAGGAGGGGAGCTAGTTTGGCTTCGTGGGCGTTTACACGCGGGACCGTAGGGATCCAATTCATCGAGTATGCACAAGTGCACTCGACCACGCGAACCCTCATACGCGACAGCTACCTCTCCTGTGAACACCAACCCTGTCACTGAGAGCTTGATAGGAAGGGACATGAACGACGGGGAAGGGTAATTGATCAATAAGGACGTCGTGAGCGTGAGCCGGAGATTGGAGTGCCAATTAAGGTAGAGATGAAGCTGAAGATCTGGATTATCGGACGGAGGGTTGGAGCTGGCTCTGGTTCCGGGTGTGAAGACGGAGGATTCTGGCGGAGAAAGAGAAGACTTATCTGGCGTCGAAGACGCGCGCGGCATCGAATCATACACTGAACCTAGGGCCAAACGATGGGTTTGACTATGCTGCTCGTCGTCGGCCTAAATTCACCCAAGCTAGGCATGCTCACATGCATAGCGCCTCCGCCCCATACATCTCTCGGTGGACCGGCGTGCAACGCTGGAGTAGACGTAAACAAATCCACAGAAGGGACTGTGCCCGTAGCGGATATGAGGCGGCAGATGATGATACGCCAGATCCTTCCTCCGCGGTCCCCCGGCGCGCCCCCTTCCTCGACACCCACTCGAATCCATCATCATCATCCCCTGCGCCTTCCGTTACTTTCACATTCTCATGATCTGGCTCAGAATTGGAGTCAGAATCAGAGTCTTCGAGGAAATCGCGGTATATATCGCGAAGGTCGACGAGTTCGACGTCTGGAGGGACAGTACCAAAGTCGAGCGAGGAGATTTCGATAGGACCGATGAAGGATGGTCTTTGAGTCGTCGTCAATTGTCTGTTAAGGATGTCAACGAGTGTGGTTGCTAGTGATGAGTTCAGCTTTTGCCATTCCAGTTCGATAGACATGAATAACAGGTGTCGGCATACTCCGATACTCCTCACTTACAGCAATACCACATGAATAACGGACGGGGAGAGGCAGAAGTCCTTGCGACTGTCAGTGACCACTCTCACTCTCCTGATGATCACGCTCACCCCAACCTTAGTTCAACGATGGTTACCAATACTCCAAAACTAAGCTCGAAGAGAGCTTGCGGCAAGTCATGGCGCTCAAACCCACCAAGTCCTCCAAGGATGCTACTGCCGTGAAACGAGAGGACGTCGATCTCATCGTGCGTGTTGCAATTTCCGTCTGGTACACAACTCATTCACCGGACTCTTGCAGGTACATGAACTAAGCATTCCTAGATCGCACGCCGAGAAGGCGCTATTGGAAAGCGGAGGCGAGCTTGAAAAGGCCCTTCGTGCACTCGTTGCAAGCTGACGGGGGTACCAAACGAAATCGTGCTGCTCCTTCTCGCTCAGTATCATTACTCTTCTCTTCTCGTCTATGCAATCGATACCTCAGAAAGGAAGAACACCAAGCAGATGAAACGTCGGATTTTCAGTCTCACTTACAGCCGACAGAACAACCAGATCATGTCATAAAACGTCGATACTCTACGAAAAAAACATCAAAGTTCAACATTGGCAGATCCCGAAGCCGTTTTGTTATTGGTCGCTTTGTTTCCCACTCGATTTCTTGCGAAACGCCGCATACAGTTGTTTCAAATATTTGTGCACTGCAGCGATTGCCGTCAAATTATCAATTAACTTGGCGACCCGCGTGATAAAAATCAAACACGATATTGGCAAAATACAAAACATATAGACAACCCAACTCAGCTGCGGTACAGCTACGACGTGATACAGTATCAGACTGCTGTGACACAGAATCAAGATCCTACGAAAACTGGGAGAGGATTGAGATACCGACCTCAAATGGCAGCTATTGGGCAACTTAGTTTGGCATCTATTCGTCTGCCGGGGTGATTATGTACTCTGATGGATTCGTTAAAATCGATCGAGGTCCCAGGTTGTGTTCTGTGCAATCATGTACAAATCTCGTCTTGAATCCAGATCACAGGGTTGTGTCGATGGCGCCGAGCAAAATCTCATTCTCTTGATAGTCCGAGGTGATGTAGGCGCTAAGGATTAGTTTCCACATAGTCTAGACTTTGTTGCTGCCACCTCTCCTTTGTCTACTGTAAGTTTCCCGTAGCCATGAAGGGAAGATGACACACCGAAGAAGAGCGCTGCAAGCACGAATTTGCCCACTGGGTCCGAAAAGCCTGGTAGTTGGACCATATACGGATGTGCGAAGACAAGGATAAAACAGTGATCATAAATGGAGGGCAAGGTCCTGAACGGACCGGTCTTGTTTACGACCTGTAGGAAACCATTGGCTTCTGTCCCAGGGCTCTAGGCAAGTCATCTGTGAGTTGTCGAGATAAGGCACAACGAAGGCAGAGAAATGGAGGCCATTGTTCCCGGTCAGCGTGGTTCGGTCACATGGCTGCACGATGGATTATGTCCATGCTGTGAATCGTAGAGTAGATGGGAGTCTCCAACCTGTAGCTTGACGTAAGTTGAGGCATCTCATCCGCAGCCTGTGCTTTGGCGAAAGCGAGTCTACATGTCGAATTAGCGGCGCTCGTGATCATAGTTTGAGCCCTTGATCAGACATAACGATTCGTGTAGGTCACTTGGAAATTATCCTTGCCTGGGACGACGAACCGTAGTGGGTGATTGAGCAGGTAAAATGTGGAAAAACCTACCGCTCGCAGAGGATACTTGCTTCCAACCTACGTAGTTTGTGTGTCTCACACAGGTCATCTCTCTCGTAGTCAAAAGTAAGCGCAAACGTCATTCTCTTGTCGAGATCGTTGCTGCAAAACGGTCGGGTAAACAAAAAGAAATGAGCACAGCCCAATGGCCCAAAGACGCTCACGCACGCATGTCATTGCTATTAAAAGGCTTCGAGATCGGCACTTAGAAGCCCAGCAACCCACAAATGCCTCAAAGGCCGTCTTTGCTTCCTTGGCCTGCAACATAAAAAGACACATTCTCCTTAGACACGGATCTCCTGAGATAGACAGGGGCATACATTTCCCGCAGTCCCGAACACTGCGGACTTGCCATACAGGAATGTGACAGTTGTATGACAGTTCCTTGCGCGTTGAAGGTTCTGTGCTCGTCAGAAGTTCTAGGAATACCGTGTAGGCCCAAACATCACCGGAAGGGGCCTGATTTTAACTTTGAAACCTAACATTTGTCGTATTGAACGTTCGTACCTCCGAGTCTGGCGTGCAGCTCGTAACTGCAAGTAGGTCAGATATTGAAAGAGTCGTCCGATGCGCCGATGTTAATTTGGAAACACCAAGGGAATTGAGGCTGAGCATGCTGTAGAGCAATAGCCATCGATCAGATATCATATGTACATGCCGGAGTTTCCTACGCACCTTGAGACCGCCAGGTTGCATGATATCGATTGGTGTAACTGTCGAGACTCCGCATGTTTATATCCAATCACAACTCTGAATTACCACAGGCTGGGAGTATGATCCATAAGGTCGCAAGCTGACTCTGAGAAGGTCCGAGAAGGTGCTCTCGCAGGAAGCGGACCCCGAGAACAAACTCGAAAAGGCCCTTCATCCGCTGAGTTTCCATGAGCTAATGTTTTGACCAATGAAAGCTTACGTAGGGAGCAGGGCCTGGGAGGCAGTTGTTGGCTGTGCCACTGGAGGCAGGCAGATTCTTGACCTGAATAGCTCATCATCTGTGCAATCGACACCTTAGAAAGCCAGAACAGTCAATAGAAAAAATGTAAATTCTGTCCCAATTACAGCTAACAGAACGTGTTAGCAAAACTCGATACTCTACTAAAAAAAGTTCAAAGTTCATCATCAGCCTACCACAGGTCCTCGTGCGTAAAGTAGCAAAAACTAAGCAAAAAGGTAGAAATGCAATCTGAAATGAACGGCACCAAGAGCTTCAGAACAGCAAAAACGCACGAAGCACTCCGAAGCCGCACGGTTGAAAAGACTGCAGAGAATGAGCGAAACGAATCGTAACGTGATTTGGCTGTGAAAAAGAGAGGATTTGATAAGATAACCATGAAATAGTTTCAGATTCGCCTGTTTGTGAGATCGTAGTGCAATGGCGCGATGCAATATCTGTGCTAAGAAGGGCTTGTTTGCAAAGATCTAGGAAACGGGTATATTCAGAAAAAAATCATCATAAGACGTCGTATAATAGTTGAAAGTTCTGATATGTTCTTTTTTATGTCCTGGTGTGGTAATTACAGCCGCTCTTCGGGCCTTGGTGTGGGCGTACGTGAGGGAAAGGGAGAACCGTATGGTGCATTGAGGTATCGCGAGGTGGATTCCATGTCGGAGAAGTAGTCACTCTCGACCGTGCTTGAGGGCTTTTCTGCGAGGCCCAGAGCACTGGCGATAGCTCGGGGGCTCCCAAATGGAGACGACCTCTTCTGTGACGGGAACTGGCCAATTATGGGATCATCAGGACCTAAAGGGGCGTCTGAAAATGGCTTTGAGCCGCCACTGGTTGCGGACACTATCTTTGTCTCAGGCGACGCAGGCTGGTTGTACATGGCAGTCGCTGCGAGCACCGTAGAAGCTCCGATGATGAACGAAGGGGTGATGTGGAAGTCGAAGAGCACGACGGAGGCAAGGAAGGAAAGAATGATAGATAGTGATGTCGCGAATCCCTTCAAGATATTGTCCGAGTACTTGATCACGACAGCGGTCACCAAACCACCAAAAACTTGTACTGACACCGTGGCCCACGCCCATCCACCAAAGTTTCGGAAGAGGTAACTCAGGAAACTCATGGAAGGCGGTTGCGCAGGGCCGTAGAGGATGGGGAGGAAGGCAGGGAGGAGGGAGAAGAGCGAGAGTTGGACATTGCGCACCCACAGGTCTGCCTTGGAGTTCTTGAGCACCATCTCGAAGTAGACACCTGCGAGACCAGATGTGAAGCAGGCAGCAGTGACCGCACCAAAGCCCTTCAGAGGGCTCATAATATGGATGTGAAGAGGCGCTGCATCATGCGCACTCCCCACGCGAATCTCCCGCATCCCGCTGTTCGACGCAGTCGTCTGCACCTGGACGATACCAACGCCAATTGCCAAGAAAAACAGGGACAACCATTTCGTCGAAGATAGTGTCTTCCGGAGGAGGATGACCGAGAATGCCGCAGTAGTTAGGATCTTCATCTGATATGCCACCTGAAAAGACGCAACGGGCAGATTACTGATAGCAACAAACTGCAACGAGTTCTGCACGACGTAAAGGACAGCTGGTATGGACAACTTCCAACAATCGGGGCTGAAAATCTCACTGCATACTTGACGGAAGGGTGCAGACCATGGAAAGAGTGATTGCACAAGGCCGATGAATGAATTCCGGGATGACCAATGAGATTCTGATATGTCCCGTGCTCTCCATAGTGCAATGACGAAGGATATGGATCCTTTCAGTATTTCGCATAGTAGTACTGCTGCTGCAGGGGAATATGACAAGTGCGGAGGTGTCGATACGCGAGAGTAGTACATCACAATGGACAAGGTCGCATTTTGAACGGCGAGGGTGATGAGCCTGAGACATGGGAAAGTTAGCAATCTGCAGACCAAACACTTGATTAAACTCACGATACGTATTTCAGAGGCATTCCGCAGATTGTTGGATGTTTCGGAGTTGTTTCTGGTAGGGCTGCGTTCAGATGCTGGTTGAGAAGTAACCCAGTTGATTTAGGCGAGAGACCGTGAAGTCCTGAGGGAGGAAGTAATGGGGCTAGGCGTGGGCTGGTATTTGTGGTGCCGAGGATGTTGGAAGATGAAGGAACGGAACGGATGGAAGGGTATGCACGATGATACATTTCATGTGAAGATGAAGGCACTGCGGACCAAAGTTTAGTAAAGAATCAAAGGATGCTACGGATGACTTCACTGACTATTCGTGCGTGTTCCGTTTTTTCAACGAACGCGATTGGCTGGCTGGTTCGGAAATCGTTCAGTGTGCTTCCTTCCACGTATAATTTAACGGAGACCGACAAGAGATATGATAAAAGGCTGTAGATTGCTGTCGTGAAAGAGATGAGAAAGGATTGCAAAGGCAAAACTGTCTAGAAAAAGCACCTCGTCTGAATCCGATTTGACCGTGGCAGTTAGACAGTCAAAGTCTGTGACTACTGAATTAGAACAAGAGAGCAACAGCTTAGTCTTCAACAAAGTCGATGCTGTTCAGCACTGCAGGGTAGGAAAAACTTTGAGGATGATGGAGCACACACAAAAGAGGTGTATCCATAAAAATCACGACATTCACCAACCTCGGCTATAAGTCACTTGATCAACAAAATGATTCTGTGATCAACTTCGCATTATGTGAACCCTTCTCCTAAGGCTATGCAGCAACATTTTGACATGACGAATAGTCATGGATTTACAAAGTAGAATAAAACATGAAATGATAGTATAGTACTACAAGACTCCCGTGAAACATCATCCTGTGAAGATGACGCTGACAATATGAATATAACCTACCATCGCGGTTCCGCCTACATATCCACGCTGGGAAATCTTGTTTCGTCTGTGAAACCACCATCAGCCCATCATCATAGCTCATGATCGAGTCACAGGATGAGCACCAATGCGATGCCTCAGCCTCGCCTTTATTTCTCCATCCACACCCATCTGTCTTGTGTGGCTCTTTGACAAAACCACATCAGACACCCTCACACTTCAAGGGACCCTTTCGAGCGGGTTGTGTGTTTTTACCAGGATGATCTTCTTCGGCATGCATCGGTACCCATCACAGCTGAAACGATAAGAATATGCACGACTTACAATATTACAATTGCACGGTATTCATCTACAAACAATACAAACATCAGTATGAAGAGTGTAGGCATCTCCAGGTGATCCTGCGTCCTCATCCCTCGACCAGTGGGAGGAACATTCAGCAAAGATTGTTTTTGAGACAACAGTTTAATCCTTGACGTTTGTCTGGACTATCCATCCTTGGAAGTTGCATGAAGCAGAGGATAAACAGTAATTTGGACGTCGTAGTTTTGTTGAAAAAAAGTTTGTAAACAAAGAAGGTTTTGATTCACACGGCGAATGCCGAGCGGACATACAAAGCCTGACTGTCCAAATTTGGCAAAGCATCGGGCATTGTAGAAAATTGGACCTGTTGCTTGACCCGACTGACGAGGACAGCTCAGGTATGGCTTCCGCTGTACAGTCTCCTTTCGCTACTCTTCTCAAACGGTCAAAATTTTCCTCCTTCGATCCTCGCATTGCCCAAGTCTATACCACACACGGTGGTGACGCTCACCGCGGCAACTGGGGCTTTAAACGTCCGCTCCCAATACGCAGACGTGGAGCCTACATCACAGTGAAGGCTATCGACTCGCTTGAACAGCAGACGGAATGGAACTCTGCAGAGCCTCAGGCAATGTGGATGAAAAACTGGGATGAACTGCAAGTGAACCCCACGTCGGCAGAATTGCGTCGGGCTTCAAGCGAGGCTTCTGGTGATATACTAGACTCGGAGTATGCGCCAATGCGGACAGACCCAAAATGTTGGCGCTTGTCTGCTGTCCCAAATATCCATGCCATGTCCAACTTGGAATTCAAGAAATATGTTGCGCATATCCGTCGCAAACGCGAGCACTTCTTTGAATACCAGAAGATGAAGGCGGAAGCATTCAAGAAGCAGAAAGAGATGAAAGAGATGGAGGATCCTTCAAGAGAGACGAGGGCGGACATGTCCAAGGAATCATCTACATTCAAAGGATCATCTAAGGAGAAAAAAGCTCCTCTCGAAAAACTTCGAACTGATTATTCCCTTGATGACTTCGCTAAGTGGGAGTCTGAAGGGGTACGAGAGCGGCCTCGATCGCGTTCACTCGAAAGCGTGCCGCATCGCTCTGCAGGTCTCCATTACTCTCATTTCTCAGCACTCCAAACGTATCTCTCTACGAAGGAACACAAAGGACGACTGGTTGAAGAGGTAAAAGGCGAGAGAGGTAAAGCGATATATTACGTGGCATCATATGCTGGTATGGGCACCCTCGTGCAACAAAAGAACAAAGGAGTGGGCAACGTGATGACGTGGGGCGACGCGAGCAAAACTGGAGTGACAAAGCTCAGGCCCGAATCTGTATTGTTGGAGAAGGCGCCAGAGGTAGTGTACAAGAGGCAAGGCTTGAAAGCGGCGAAACTCTCGATGACAGCGTTTGCAAATGACACGCAGAGTCACTCCCAGAGCAATACTCATAGGCCCGGTTCGTTGGAGTACATCACGGCTGAGCCTTCAACCTCTTTCGCCAATCACACTCCACACTCTAAGCGCGCGGCGAGGTTCAATAATATCGTGCGCAAGTCGACACAACCACTACCACGCGCTCCTAGTGAGACAACACTGGACTTTTTGCAGGGGATTCTTAAAAAGCAGGATCCTGGTGCGAATGGGATTGGAGAGTTAGAGGAGGAGAAATCATAGTCATTCTTAATCACAGTTACACCCTTTGAATCGACTCGTGGCCTCGTTTGACACAAAGTGACACAAACGCGTGACGTGCGCGTGACATGCCGTGACTCATTGACCGCGACAAGCGTGTCTTGTTTAACTTTCCCACGGCACTTACTCCTCCAGCTTAGGTGCTCGCCGTCACCAACAATGCCACGCGAATCTACAGACCGCAGAAAATCAAGCATAGGCAGTCGCCGCGGCCCACCAAAGAAACATATTCCATTCCGCGCCGACGACCTTGGCCTCGGAAAGAAAACCGGAATCACAGTCCAATACGTCGGCCGTGACTCTGATGAATTCGAGCCATTCGACGAGGTCATCAAGCAAGCTGACGATCGCACACCGCCCCGCGTAAAATCACGCAAGAAGAAGGCTGCAGTCGTAACTCCCATTCCAGAAGTCGACGAATACGACGAGGATGGGGAGATGTCCATGGAGTTGGCGGAAAGTGAGTGACATTGACCGCGAGCAGGATCCGACGTGTTTAGTCTCGTGGCTTTACACAGGCAATCAGGGCAGTCCGCTAGCTTATTTTGCTAAAGCGCCTCCCATAATGGCGCCTAACAGTGCGCGCAAACAGGGCTCGTCACGGTCCGTCCCGCGAACATCTGAGATCGACTTTGACGAGGTGCCTTCGCCCCGTATGCGAACCGCACCGTCCCAGCGTGAATCTGCTTTTCATGGTGCAGGCCCCTCAGTACCCCCCAAGTCGTTCTCTGTATACAACGACACCCATGAACCGGACCCTGCTCCGGACCCCGAGTTTGAGCCAGCAAATCAAGACTTCGACTATGATCCCCCACCGAACGACAGCCCTCCGAGAACGATAACAACTTTTAATGGGGTAAATCAGGACGATGAGAACGACGAAGATGATGCTGCAGAAGTCGAAAAAGAGATGACATCACAGGCGAAGAAGAAGGTTGGCAAGGGCAAGGGTAAGAGCAAGCAGCACGAAGATGTAGAGGTGGAGGACCAGGAAGGAAACGGAATCGATGAGGATATTGCTCGGGGACTCGAAGAAGTTGAGAATGCGCCAGATGAGGAAGAGGAAGACCCACCCCCTAAAAAGCCACGCAAAGAAAAACCGAAAGAGCAGAAACCCAAAAAAACCAAAGCAGCACGCGCGCCTAAGCGAGTTATCGAACCATTTGAAGAAAGTAAGTCATCTCTCTTACACCATTAACAAGAAATTCATCTACCTCAGATTCTCCAGCACCCGATGGGGTACGTCGCAGTCGACGGCATCGGTACAAACCGCTCGAATACTGGCGCCAAGAAAAAGTCGTCTATGGTGGTGATACTTCTGGCCTAATTCTCGTTCCTCAAATCAAAGAAATCATCCGCATCCCTCAAGAACCTCCTAAACCACTTGGAAAAACAGGAAAGAAGCGCAAGCGCACAGGCAGTGAACGTGCGAAGAGTATGCCCGAGCCATTTGACCCCGAGGAAGGCTGGGACGATGAAACAGAGGAATCCGGGGTGGTCATCGACTATGTCACCGAGGAGCCAGTGTTAAGACGTGCGCAGCTTCTCTCACCAGCACTTCGCATCCTTACGTTGATTGGCGTTGTTTCAGGTGTCGTCTACACAGCGAAGAAGATTGATCCCAAACCTGCGGCTGGCGGCGGGTGGTTCTTTCAGAAGATCTTCGGGGAGGGCGACTTTATTGCAGCAGGCGTCCTCCTCATACCACCGCAGGGCCGCAAACCAAGCAAAGGGACGAAAGACAATACTTACGTTCGCATTCGCCACTACACTGCGCCCTTCAACTTATTTACCCATTCTTGCGCAGGTTTTCTATGTCATTGAAGGCGCCGTAGCTGCCGTGATTCACGAATCACAATACATCGTAGCTACAGGGGGCATGTTTATTGTGCCGCGTGGTCAGTTCCATTCATCATGCCCCGTCCGCTGGTCTCATAAACAATTTAACCTGCATTCAGGAAATACCTACTACATCGAGAACATCTCCGATCGAGATGCAAAAGTTTTCTTCACGCAAGCTCGTCAGGTATCATTAGACGAAGACCAACAGCTAGATCACGTATCTCACTCTGCGCCTCCATCATCACATCCTCAGCGGTTGAGTGAGGGGGCGACTTCGTTGGCTAAGAGGGGGACATCGATGAAGATGTGACCGATTTTAGCATGACATTTGTGAATTTCATAGCGCATTCTTTGTATTGCATTTTCTTTTTTATCATCATCGGTCCACTGTAACTTATCATAATTAAGTGTCGTTTCTGTCAACGAAACGAATGTGACGAGTTGGCTTAGCGTACTTATATCCGCCAGTACTTGGTGCAATACTCATACCCCTGTACTCTAACGTGTCATATGATGAGATGAGCGAAGTAGTCTTCAATTCAAGTGGCCACTGATCCTATAGTGAACGGGATCAAAACAATTGGTACAACGGTGATTACACGGGATACAAGTGTATACAAGACTCGGAAAAGTAACCGGAACTCTGGGGCGGCAAAAACAGGGAGAATAACGAGAACAGCCTCAGACAATATTTACCATGCACATCATTTCGGCATTCCTTTATTTAGTCTTTGTGAGCGTGCAACGTCCAGTCAATGTGTCCCGTTCGAGGTTGAAGGTGGTATTCCGAAAAAGCCGGTGGAGATCCTGCTCCCAGATGGCAGTGCTGTCGATGGCATCGACCAAGACCTCGGTCTCTTGATAGTCCGATTCGAGATAGATGCGCAGGACGGGTTTCCACTGAGCAATAGCATTAGTGCTGTCTCTGTGTTATGTACTGTGAGTTTCCTGGAGGGGAAATGAAGGGGAGTTAACATACTCAACTTCCTTGAAGAAGAGTGCCGGATCGGGCTGGACCGAGAAGAACTGTTGTTTGTTTGGGTTAAAAAAGCCTAGTAATTCCAATGAGGTGAGAAAAAGATAAGAAAATGTCGTCACAAACCGACTGCAAGGTCCTGGACAAGCCCAGTCTTGTTCTCGGCCGTCAGGCAACCATTGGTACCAACCACAGGTGGCTACGAAGGTTGTTAGTGAGTTGCCAAGACAAAGGTAGATGAAAATGATTCATACCGAGAAACTCAAGGTATCACTGTCATTTTCCAGGGTCAGTGTGGTTTGTTGGCCTGGCTGCATGATGGCTTGTGTTCGTACTGGGAACCGCAGAGCAGATGTGAGTCTCCCACCTTCAGTTTGAAGTTAGCAGAAGTATCAACAAGGTTCCCATCCATGACGTCTGCTTTGGCAAAAGCAAAGCTACACATTGAATAAGCGGCGCTTGTGAGCATGATATTGGTCATTACCCAGGCATTACTTACTCATTTGTGTAGGTCACTTCAAACTGGCACGAGCCTGGAACGACGGTTCGTAATGAAAATGGGAATTGGCCACGAGGGACCTACCTGTCTTTGGGAAAGTGAAGACTCTGAAAACGTTGAAAGGTTTGGATTCCTCGAGAGCGAAGGCGGGGGTACTTACTTCCAAACCACAGGGTAGACTGTGTCGTAAAGACCCTCCACGTCGGCATCAAAAACGAGCAGAATCGTCGTCTCTCGGCCGAGATCGTTACTGCAAGACGGTCGGGTAAAACCGATGATAACAGCGCGATAGTGCAAAGACGCTCACGACTGAAATGTCAAATTCCTGATGATGGTCCCAGGCGATGTCGTGTACATCAGGTTGTAAAGTGATTTTGAAACACAAAATGCAGTTGAGAGTAAGTATGGATTGAAGAGCGTCGAGATCTACGGTTTAGTAGAGGCCCAGGAAAACCGTCTTTTATATGCTTCAGACAGGCTGTATATGCTGTACAGCTGTTCTTAGTTTGCGACATGGCAAGCTGTAGCTTATCGTTCTTCTGATTTCTGGAGCATTTTTAGCCTGAGATTCGACCATTATAGATAAGGAAATCGGTCAGCTATGTTGCGGCGGGCACTATAATATATATCCGGTTAATGATTAACGCCCTACCAACAAACAGCAACCTCCAGGGTTGTTGTCCGCAGTAGAAGGTTGCTTATGTGAGCCTCATCAATTGGAACTTGAGTAAACTAAAGGCTCAGCCCTGCATCACCAGCTGCAATGTTGAAGTCGAGAAAGAATATCTGCGATGATGGGCAAAGAGTAGTGTGCTCGAATATCCAAACGAACACCCTGGGCAACCCAGCACGTCTGGCCGCAACCTGGGGAATAACAAAACAAAAGAGTGCTGGATGACCCTCGTCGAAGGAGTCTTTTAGTCTTTTATATTCCAGCAGTTCTCGCCTTCTTGTTTCGTAATATAAGCTGTAGGTGCTTCATCGCACTTCTTATCTCTGTGTAGTCTTAGCGGAGATCTAACGATTGCGACGCCCTAAACGTTGTGAACCGTTCTACTTTGATCTCACCTAGGATTGGCACCATAAAGCTTAATGCAATTATCGGACGAATAAGAATGTTCGCTAGAAAATTACTCAGCTTTGGTGCCTATGGGCCATCGGGATTCATATTTGGCGAGGTGAATAGCACAACTTGAAAGCCAATACCCGCAAAGTTGCGACAACTGCATGAATCCCGTTATTCGAATCTCTTGCTTGCTGCAATCATCCCAAGGAATACTGAGGGTACACGAATGAGGAATACCCCCGGGCATGCAACATGTGAGATTGAAGCTTACACGAATGTGCAATCTTCCCCGTAGTAGTGGATCCATCGTTCTCCCAAGCATGACTGAGTAGCGGTGGCTCTGCTGGATTCATGGTAATAAGGCATCCTTCTGGTCTATGACAGACTGGATGGAGACCCAATTAACCTGCTCCTGACTCGGCCTTCCTCATTCTAGGACTGTTTGATTGGCAGTAATGAGGACGCTCCAAAACTGGATGATAGCCTTATCAAAATGCTGAAGGGGTGTGTAGGAAGAGATCGATTATTCTCCCAGCTGAGTTTGGCTGCTAACGTGACTAGCCAGCGGCTTCTTTTGAACCAATCGGAAAATTTGATTACATAAGATTGAGAATAGCTACCGCTTCCTCCTCCTGGCAATATCCAATTGCAAAGGTCAATTGTAATTTGTACCTGCCAGTGGGCACTTCCACATTATGCCCAACGTAACTTTCGTCAACATCATCTACATATATCAGACTGCTACTACTCAATCTTCATGAGCCGACCGTGGCTCGGGTGATCACCTATTGGTACGGGATCAATGCGAGAAGAGACCTTGGGTCCACTGATCAGTGACCGAGAAATTGTATCAGTTACGACAGGTTGAACAGTGAAAGCGGACAGGGCGCCTACTCCTGAAAGAAGCGCTGAAGATGTTGCCAAGCCATACGAAGGACACCACGTGTCTACAGCAAGGTCGACATGTGGATTTAGTATCCTGTAGGAGATGCAACCTAACCACTACTCACCAAAGTGCAGACAATTGACTGCTACTTCTTCGACGCTCCTGTTGACTGACATACCGAACAAGAGTCAATGACAGCCACCACGGGCAAAGCTTCGTCCAAAGCGCTGACTCGAAAGGAACCACCTTATGTCGAAATGACGTTCAAGGGGCATGAAGATTATGTTGACGGCGTAGCTTTCATCACTGGGACCCGTCTCCTCGTTACTGCCTCCAACGACAAGAGTCTTTGGGTGTGGGATCTGGACACGGGAAAACAAATAGGAGAGCCCTTGTTGGGTCACGATGCCGAAGTCTGGAGGGTCGCAGCGTCCCCCAATGGGCGTTGGATTGTGAGTGGAGGAGCGAATGGAAGCATCCTGGTCTGGGAAGTTGGGACAAACAAGAGAGAACTCAAAAGAGTGCCCATCTCGATCAAGGGCCACGAGGATCAAGTTTTGAATGTCGTATTTGCACCGGACAGCGAGACATTTGCAAGTGCATCTGAGGACGAAACAGTATGCATATGGAAGAGAAAGACAGGGAAAATAGTCTTTGGACCACTCAATGTGGGCAGTGATGCAAACTCAGTGGCGTACTCTCCGGATGGGACAAAATTAGCAGCAGGCACCAAGGAACACATCATCATTTGGAATACAAAAACAGGAAAAGAGTTGCTGAAAATAGAACAGCGGGCATGGCGAATCGCATTCACTCCAGATGGTCTCCGTCTTGTCAGTGGAGACAACAAAGACATCCGAATTTCAGATGCTACCACCGGAGACATCATCAAACAGTTTGACGCGCACTCCACCAATAGTTTTTACTCACTAGCCATTGCTCCCAATGGCACCAAATTCGCAACCACATCATTCGACAAGACGACACGGTTCTTTAACCTGATAACATTCGAACCCATCGGCGAACCACTCGAACACCCTGATGAGGTCTACGGTCTGGCATTTTTCGAGGACAGTCAGCTCATCGCCACAGGCTGTAAGGACAAGCTCGTCCGCACATGGACAGTTCCTCTGAGCGAATCAGAGAAGGAGTCCCAACAGGTGAGCAAATTCTCTTTTCGTGTCATGCTTCATATTGACCTGTCCATACAGAAAATACTTAAAGTATGCTTTCATCCCCGTCGATTTGTACGATATCTAACATGTCCTCTGCAGAAAACCATCCCAATCCCAAGCGCACAGCCTCGGCCAAGACGTGCTCCAATACAGACCAGTAGATTCTTTGATGATGTAAGTTCATACGATACAGTAGATTCGAAGCACGTCTCACCATCCTTTGATAGTTTGATCCTGGACGCAACAGCCGTGCTGCTACCATCACGCGCCATGCTGAAGGGCCCGGAATCAAGAACATGATGGCTCGTCTATTCTCTCGCTCTTCCTCTCCCCAAGACGGTGCTCCTCGCCGACCCAGGATTCCCCTCGTGGACGTCTTTGCAACACGAGGCAAATATGTAAGTTTTCCTAACCTTTCGACACCCATCTCCTGACGCTGATGCTGTCTCGCAGCGGACCGCTAATGCCCAGAGTGGAAAACGACATATACTAAAGCCTATGCATGCTCCTCGAAAGCGAGCTCACGCTAGTGCATCAGGCAGCAGTATGCCACCAGCGGGAACATCCAATGTGGCCCATGAAACATCGCCAGCAACGTTGCAGACCGGAAGTGCCAACGCTTCTGCTACAACTAACCACCCTTCCCCGTTGGACGTTGAACGTGTTCCAGACATTAGCTGCTTTGCAGTTCTTACGAAGTGTTTCCCCTGTCTTTCGCGAACTCGACCGATAAGTCCTGTTGCTCCGCGCACCAGCTAAGCAGCCTCTCCCTTCCGAACCTTTCAGATATTATCCATGTACTAAATATTTGAAACCACATGCAATTTGATGTTGATCTCAAAAGACATTGTTTGTGGTACAGAGTAACTGGTGAGATCTGGCTAGTACTTCGTCCCCATAGTGTCACGACATGAGTATGGTCGTGTCAAAAGACTCGAGAAACATGGTGCAATGTAAATCTTGATGAAGTCATTGACACTAGCCAGTTCAATATCCTTGTACAAGTCGCTCTTAAGAGATCCCCGTTGAACTGCATATAGCTGCCACGTGAGCCCTCGGATGGGGGTAGTCACAATGCCCGACTTGAACAACTTGATCACGATATTCTCCATGTCGAATATTTCTGTCCTGTGATCAATGATGATTAGGTGCAACTGAGAGATGAGGGCATAGAAGTACCTATTGAGGGGCGACGTCCTTCTGGTGGATGTTTCCTCCTGACAGAGGTTCTGGTAGGGGAACACCGGATGTTTGGTGCGGGCCTCAGGAATCGATAATCTTGTGAAGACGTTCGGGGGCAGTGGCACCAGGCCGCAGAACGCATTCATGGAGCATGTTCGAAGGAATTCAGGCAATTAACCTGGTGATCGTCAATAAGGATGGCAATCAAGACCAGGGATAATGCGTAAGACGAGCTGAAAATTTGGCTAACGTACAACCTGTTTGTGGGACACACCACGTGTCTGCAGCAAGGCCAACACGAAGATTCAACGATTGTGAGGACCGATATATAATTCTCAACTTGACTGCAACTCACCATACCGCACGTAAGTGTCTGCTCTCCCACTCAACGCTCCTGCTGATCAACACTTCGAACAAGATCGAATGACAGCCACTACTAACAAAAACGGGACATCCAAAATGCCCACCCCGCCAACTCAAGAGGAAACATCTGAGGCCAAAGTTACGCTCAGGGGTCACGCAGATTGGGTGTCCAGCGTAGCTTTCATCCCTCGTACCAATCTCCTCGTCACTAGCTCCGCCGATAAGACCCTTCGGGCATGGGATCTAGACACGGGAAAACAAGTGGGGAAGCCCTTGTTGAATCACGATTGTGCAGTCTGGAGGGTCACAGCGTCCCCCGATGGGCGTTGGATTGTGAGTGGAGGGTGGAATGGAAGCATCCTGGTCTGGGAAGTTGCAACAGACAAGACAGATATCAAGAGAGAGCCCGTCTCGTTCAAGGGTCATGAGATTCTGCTTCGAAGCCTTGTATTTGCACCGGACAGCGAGACATTTGCGAGTGCATCAAATGACTTGACAGTATGTGTCTGGAAGAGGGAGACAGGAACAATAGTTCTCGGACCACTCCGACTGGACGCACTGCCAAACTTGGTGTTGTACTCTCTGCGTCATGGTTTCACATATAGCATAGGTGAGTGTGGCCGAGTGCATTAAGCATAGCAAGAATTAGCTGTGAGAAATAGAACTGAACGTGACACGGGGATACAGCGCTGTTGAAGGAGAAAGCGAGACATACTTAAAGGCACAGGTTAATTGGCGCAAATTTGATTTCAGCGAGTCGGGGACTGGCGCTGGCGCCGCTACCGATGATATTACCGTGGCCAGCCAATATTGCATTCATGTGATCCCATTGGTACGGGATCAATGCGAGAAGAGCCCTTGGGTCCACTGATCAGTACTCAGTACTACTGTATTCAGTGACCGAGAGATTGTATCTTGATGTAAGCTGGACGCTTACTACACACTTTTACTTCATCACATCACGTGGTATTTCCCCGCCACCTCGTATGATTATTACTAGACTCGGGTCCCCTACCTACTATCACATACTGGTACTCGTACAATGCCCAAGAGATCCACAGTTTCATGCTGTTATCTTTGTCTGATCCACTTAGTTTTCCTTGTCGTTTCCCCGACGAGATTCCAGTTGAACAGTGAAAGCGGACGGGGCACCTACTCCTAGAAGAAGCGCTGAAGATGTTGCTAAGCCATACGAAGGACACCACGTGTCTACAGCAAGGTCGACATGTGGATTTAGTATCCTGTAGGAGATGCCACCTAACCACTACTCACTAAAGTGCAGGCAATTGACTGCTACTTCCTCGACGCTCCTGTTGACCGACATACCGAACAAGAGTCAATGACGGCCACCACTGGCAAAGCATCGTCCAAAGTGCCAACTCGAAAGGAAGCACCTTCTGTCGAAATGACGCTCAAGGGTCATGAAAATAATATTTGCGGTGTAGCTTTCATCGCTGGGACGCGTCTCCTCGTCACTGGCTCCTACGACGGGAGTATTCGGGTGTGGGATCTGGATACGGGAAAACAAGTAGGAGAGCCCCTGTTGGGTCACGATGCCCAAGTCTGGAGGGTCGCAGCGTCCCCCAATGGGCGTTGGATTGTGAGTGGAGGAACGAATGGAAGCATCCTGATCTGGGAAGTTGGGACAAACAAGAGAGAACTCAAAAGTGTGCCCATCTCGATCAAGGGCCACGAGTATCAAGTTTTGAATGTCGTATTTGCACCGGACAGCAAGACATTTGCAAGTGCATCATGGGACAAAATGGTATGTGTATGGAAGAGGGAGACGGGGAAAATACTCTTTGGACCACTCAAAGTGGGCAGTATTGCATTCTCAGTGGCGTACTCTCCGGATGGGACAAAATTAGCAGCAGGGACCGAGGAACACATCGTCGTTTGGAATACAGAAACAGGAAAAGAGTTGCTGAAAATAGAACAGCGGGCATTCAGAGTCGCATTCACTCCAGATGGTTCCCGTCTCATCAGTGGAAATTTGAAAGACATCCGAATATCAGATGCTACCACTGGAGACATCATCAAACAGTTTGACGCGCACATTAAACCCTTTTACTCACTAGCCATTGCTCCCAATGGCACCAAATTTGCCACCACATCACACGACAAGACGACACGGTTCTTTGACCTGATCACATTCGAACCCATTGGCGAGCCACTCGAACACCCTGATGAGGTCAACGGTGTGGCATTTTCCGAGGACAGCCAGCTAATCGCCACAGGCTGTAAGGACAAGCTCGTTCGCACATGGACAGTTCCTCTGAGCGAATCAGAGAAGGAGTCCCAACAGGTGAGCAAATTCTCTTTTCGTGTCATGCTTCATATTGACCTGTCCATACAGAAAATACTTAAAGTATGCTTTCATCCCCGTCGATTTGTACGATATCTAACATGACCTCTGCAGAAAACCATCCCAAGCGCACAGCCTCGACCAAGACGTGCTCCAATACAGACCAGTAGATTCTTTGATGATGTAAGTTCATACGATACAGTAGATTTGAAGCACGTCTCACCATCCTTTGGTAGTTTGATCCTGGACGCAACAGCCACGCTGCTACCATCACACGCCATGCTGAAGGACCCGGAATCAAGAACATGATGGCTCGTCTATTCTCTCGCTCTTCCTCTCCCCAGGACCATGCTCTTCGCCCACCCAGGATTCCCCTCATGGACGTCTTTGCAACGCGAGGCAAATATGTAAGTTTTTCTAACCTTTCGACACCCATCTCCTGACGCTGATGTTGTCTCGCAGCGCACCGCTAATGCCCAGAGTGGAAAACGACATATACTAAAGCCTATGCATGCTCCTCGAAAGCGAGCTCATGCTAGTGCATCAGGCAGCAGCATGCCACCAGCAGGAACATCCAATGTGGCCCATGAAACATCGCCAGCAACGTTGCAGACCGGAAGTGCCAACGCTTCTGCTACAACTAACCACCCTTCCCCGTTGGACGTTGAACGTGTTCCAGACATTAGCTGCTTTGCAGTTCTTACGAAGTGTTTCCCCTGTCTTTCGCGAACTCGACCGATAAGTCCTGTTGCTCCGCGCACCAGCTAAGCAGCCTCTCCCTTCCGAACCTTTCAGATATTATCCATGTACTAAATATTTGAAACCACATGCAATTTGATGTTAATCTCAAAAGACATTGTAAGAGTAACTGGTGAGATCTGGCTAGTACTTCGTCCCCATAGTGTCACGACATGAGCATGGTCGTGTCAAAAGACTCGAGAAACATGGTGCAATGTAAATCTTGATGAAGTCATCGACACTAGCCAGTTCAATATCCTTGTACAAGTCGCTCTTAAGAGATCCCCGTTGAACTGCATATAGCTGCCACGCGAGCCCTCAGATGGGGGTAGGCACAATGCCCGACTTGAACAACTTGATCACGATATTCTCCATGTCGAATATTTCTGTCCTGCGACCAATGATGATTAGGTGCAACTGAGAGATGAGAACATGGAAGTACCTATTGAGGAGCGAAGTCCTTCTGGTGGATGTTTTCTCCTGACACAGGTTCTGGTAGAAGCACACCGGATGTTTGGTGCGGCTCAGAATCGATAATCTTGTGAGACGTTCGGGGGCAGTGGAATCAGGCTGCAGAACGCATTCATGGAGCATGTTCGAAGGAGTTCAGGCAATCAACGTGATCGTCAACAAGGATGACAATCAAGACCAGGGATAATGCGTAAGACGAGCTGAAAGTTTGGCTAACGTACAACCTATTTGCGGGACACCACGTGTCTGCAGCAAGGCCGACACGAAGATTCAACGATATAATTCTCAACTTGACCGCCACTCACCATAGCGCACGTAGGTGTCTGCTCCCCCACTCAACGCTCCTGCTAACCAACACACCGAACAAGATTGAATGACAGCCACTACTAACAAAAACGGGACATCCAAAATGCCCACCCCGCCAACTCAAGAGGAAACATCTGAGGCCAAAGTTACGCTCAGAGGTCACGAAGATTGGGTGTCCAGCGTAGCTTTCATCCCTCGTACCAATCTCCTCGTCACTAGCTCCGCCGATAAGACCCTTCGGGTATGGGATCTAGACACAGGAAAACAAGTGGGGAAGTCCTTGTTGAATCACGATTGCGCAGTCTGGAGGGTCGCAGCGTCCCCTGATGGGCGTTGGATTGTGAGTGGAGGGTGGAATGGAAGCATCCTGGTCTGGGAAGTTGCAACAGACAAGACAGATATCAAGAGAGAGCCCGTCTCGTTCAAGGGTCACGAGATTCTGCTTCGAAGCCTTGTATTTGCACCGGACAGCGAGACATTTGCGAGTGCATCAAATGACTTGACAGTATGTGTCTGGAAGAGGGAGACGGGAACAATAGTTCTCGGACCACTCCGACTGGACGCGCTGCCAAACTTGGTGTTGTACTCTCTAGATGGGAGAAAACTAGCAGCAGGCACCGACAAGCACATCATCGTTTGGAACAGCAATAAATGGAGAAGAACTGCTGAAAATTGAACAACTGGCATACAGACTCGCATTCACTCCAGATAGTCTCCGTCTCGTCAGTGGACACAACGACGACATTCGAATATTAGATCTAGCTACCGGAGGCATAATCAAACAGTTGCAGTTGCACGCACACACCGACCGCCTGATCTCACTAGCCATTACTCCCAATGGGACGAAACTCGTCACCACATCATACGACAAGACAACGCGGTTCTTCGACCTCACCACATTCGAACCCATCAGGGGAGCCACTCGAGCACCCTGATATCGTCATTTGTTTGGCAGTTTCCGAGGACAGTCAGCTCATCGCTACTGGCTGTGAGGACAAGCTCGTTCGCACATGGACAGTTCCTCTAAGCGAATCAGAGAAGGAGCTCCAATAGGTGAGCGATTGACCGAATATATTGATAAGGCATCTAAAAACATGATCGCATATCCTGAATAAGGCGTCGACACTAGCCACTTTAATACTCTTGTACAAGTCCTGAAGAGACGCATTGAATTGCATACATTTGATGATATAGGAACCGTAGGGTGTGACGACGTTGATATGGTCAGGCACGATGCCTGGGGCGAGTCATGGAACTTCAACATCCTTGAAGAAGACGCTCCGGAGCAGTCGCATCGACCTGTAGTGTGCCCACATAAAACATGTATGAGGAGAATTCCGACTAACGAGGACGCATGCCATACTGTACTTGCAGAGGAAGGGTCTAATCCAAAGTAGAACCAGACGTTCAAATAGCGATTGAGTCAGACCAGCGTACGTAGCTATCTTGTTAAGTGGACCAACTGCTGGTTATCGCCGACGAGGACAACCTACTTACAGCCAAGCACCGGAGGAACTATACACTTTGCTTCATCGTCGATCATGGGACATTTCATCAATGGATAGAAGTGAACCCGGCTCAGGAACTTGATGTGGCTTCGATCGACACCGTCCTAAACTTGAGCTTGTCGGGACGATGATCATCGAACCCGACACACGTGCATCGAATAACATCCACAGCACCAAAAATCTCCTCGCAGCGTGCGGCGAACCCTAGGGCGCAAGATCATGTCCGAGAAGCTTGTGATACTGGCGAAGGGTTTAATGAGTTTAATACGATGTAGTGGAACGAACATACGATATAGCCATCAAGGCTCTGTTTAACTTCATCGAAACATGGCGTTCTTGCTGCACGCGCCTGCGGATTGTCCGAGAAAATTTGTCTCAAAGACTTGTGTCTGTCAGATCTACACTCAAACACCACCCATTTTTTGAACCCGACGTAGACGTCCACATTCTTCCCTGTGGTATTTAGGAGCCTGAGCCGGTTCGAAAGAGTCACGTCTATCCGAATAATACTGTTTGCCGTAATCCGTGAGTTTCTTTGCAGACTGGCTGCATTTACCCAGGTGAACAGCAGTGTGTTCGGACCCTGTGCCGCCCGCTCTAGTTCTCGGGAGAACTCTACGCGAGGGCGAAGTTGAACATGACGCCAGCCCAATGCGCACATATCTCGGGTTTCAAGAGTGAACAAGCAGTCCCCTTTCTAGTGTATTTGGGTGCAGATCTAACGCAATCCCAAAAGTCTGGCGCCAGACAAGCATGCACCAGAGTCTTTAATACGGTCCATATGTGTGCAATGACGTGAGCAGTTTTTCCGAGATGCGGAGATGAATGTAATGATTTCCTTCATATGCTAGCCAGAGATCTGCGGTTGGGAATCCAAATGCGGCCATAATGAAACACCAGTCTCCATGGAGGAACCACCGTAATCCATAAAATCCGGAATCCCCGTCTCCCGAGAATATGCATCAAACCGTTTTTTTCAACCGAGCGGTTCAAGATGATCGTGACATCCTATCTTGTTGACGGGAACGGCGTGCTCTAGCTTTTTTATTCCAAATCATAAGGGAACGCCCTAGAATTCCTGAGAATCGAGTGGCTGTTGGCGTAGGAATTAGAACACAAATGAGATGGGTGATGAGGGCTGACTGAGTAATTGATGTCTTACAAACACACCATAGCCGTCTCCCTTGATCCTGTGAAAGAACGTACTCATGCACATCCTCTCCAAGCATCCAGCGGGTGCATGGTCAACTAGTCACTAAGCGTAGCGGCCGATAGCCACGAGCGGACTGTCCGAGTCGATGAGTAACTGCCGACAGACCATCGTGTCATTTTCGAGGCTCTGCTAAATTTTGACGTGGCTAGATCAGTTCCGGTATCATGCAACATCACGCATAATGCCGCGTACTCACGGATTTCTGCTGTTCAGCCAACGTATGCTAAGTGCATCAGATGCAATCATGATGCATGAGTCATGCATAAGGTTATTATGAGTCATCTTAGTACGTAATCAACCCAACTTCCGTCGGACTGTCATCGATTTATCAGCGCTCAGCTGTCATCACTAGCTAGGTCGCAATAAACATCGACGGCCCGCCGCGTAGTACAAGATGAGAGCTGTTGTCCAACGCGTCGCATCGGCTTCTGTATCAGGTAAAGCTTATTAACAAAGTTATCACAGCTAGTATACCTAACCTGTATCGCAGTTGATGGAAAAGTCATTTCGAGCATATCCCGAGGACTGATGGTCCTAGTTGGAATCGGTACTGGTATGGATACGCGTCCTGCTTACCCTGTACAGATACATAATCAACTAGTACTCGCGCAGGATAGATGACACACTTGCGGATGTCGAAACCTTGACGAACAAAATGCAAGGACGAGTGCATCCTCGGTCCTTGTCCCCCGCACTAACCACTAGCATTACTTCCAAACAGACTTAATATCCGCGTCTTCGATGCGAATGGTACGATGTGGAAGTCGAGCGTTAAGGACATCGCTGGCGAGGTTCTCTGCGTCTCCCAGTTCACGCTAATGGCGAACACTACCAAGGGCAACAAACCTGATTTTCATCGTGCGATGGTGTGTCACCAATTTCTTGATAATTTAACGGCGATTGCATTGGTTCTCCGCAGTCCTCGAATGCCTCTAGAGAACTGTATACGACGTTTCTCGAGAAGATGCGGCGTCTGTACGTGCCAGATCGAATACAAGGTTAGTTTCGTTCTAATCGAGTGCATTATGATATGGTCGATGTACTTCTCCAGACGGGCAATTCGGTGCGATGATGAATGTCTCGTTGACAAATGAGGTACGGGGTATTGTTATTCGAGTTTATTATGCGGTAATGCATGCTGTCTGCATAGGGACCTGTTACTCTAACGTTGGATACTCGGAAGTTTGAGTATGTTTCGGCTTCAGGAGGTACAGACAAGAAATCGAGTGAGAACGGCAACAAAGAAGCCAAGAACCAAACGGCTGATATTGCTAGCTCGAGATCTGCTGCCAGTGTCAATTCAGGTCCAACTGACTCGCAGGTAGACGTTTCGTAGTGTTCGCGTTGGTAAACGATTGCATTTCCTCATCGAGATCTTTATCTCTGCTACGGTTCCCGACAAGACAAACTGAATTGGGGAAGTTGATTCTGCAAGTTTGGGCACTGAGAGAACCATGTCACAGTGAGCTGGGTTATGTGGTATTGACTCAGGTGTGACGGCAGAAAAGATGCGAAATGACAGTGATAGCCGTAACTGGACTACAACATTCCACCGACGAGAGCCACAATGGCTTTCGTGCGCCATCTGACCTTTCTTTCTCCACCCCTCCAAGGCACTGCCCAACGATGCAGTCCCTGGATTTCCTCCTGTAATTTTTGACGTAAATCATCTGACGAGGTCGCCATCACGAAAGACAACTCAGTGTCAAGGTTCGCTGAACGTGAGTTCAAGTTCGTCGACCCAAAAAGCGTAAGGACTGGCAGTGAATCTATTGAAGGAGAAAGCCAAATTCCTAGATGGACGGTGTGAGATCTGACAACGCTCCAATCCAAAGCACTGACCTTTCGCGTGGTATGTCCAACCATCCCTCTCCCATTCTTTAAGGCTGATATTGTGGTAGTCTGGGACATTTGAAGAAAGTCGACTTGCAGCTCTTACCGCCGACATGAAGCGTTTCTCCAATAGTGTATATCCTTCAGGGATGAGCCCAGACAAGCCACCAGAACCGTAGAAACCATTCGCCTGAGAACGCGGGTTACATCATGATCAGCAGGCTGATCTCAGGAAAAATTCACCTTCGGACTGGCCGCTATGATACTACATCCAACATTGGATTTCAAAATCAGATCTTGGTATTGCTTGGATAGTCCAAAATAGCCGCTTGTCAGATTCATGACAGGTTGTTGCTTAGGGCAGTACTCGCGAGATGCGAAGTGATCGAAGAGCATCGACAGAGTGTGCTCCTCCTCTCGGATATTGAACTGCCCTGCTTGGATAACAGGAAAGATGACTACATCCGACGAATTTGCCTGCTCTTCACTACTGGTAGAGGACGCAGATGAAAGCAGATGTTTCATTTGAAACTCTGACAATAAACGTTCTGCCTTGGATTGGATCTGCCACGGCAAAATAGACGTGTCTTCCCAATGAAGGGCTGGTCCATCTGAAGTTGCTAGCACTCGATACGAAAACCCAGAGATAGTCTGCAAGAATGAGAAACAGTAATCTGCAAGAGCAGGTTGTGCAGTAAAATGCAGATAGCGATCTTGTCTATTCGAAAAGTATGCTTTGTTCAGGTTTGCTCTGTTATTTTATCAGCTCGGCTTTTTTTAATTCAAGATGACTGACCCGCTAATCATGACTTCATCATCAGAACCGTAAATTTTGGCATGCCAGGTGCCCCAACCTTCGTTGAATCGAGGAGGGACTATCTTTGTCATTGTTGCGCTGAGTTTTGGACTCCGAAAAAGGGATATATGTACTCTATGCTCATGGTTCCGTAGGAGGGGAAGAAGGGAGAGAATAGGAGATGATGGTCCAGGTCGAGTTGACCGGTTGTAGTCCAAGTTTAAGTAAAGATGTAGACCAGGATTTCTCCGAAGTGCGTCGTCTAAAGCGTTTATCTGATGGCTATTAGGAAAATCTTTTCACCACAGAATGCATGACGTGCGTACCAGTTCTGTCTCTGAGAAACCAATGTATAATGACGACAGAAAAAATCCGCCGCCGTGCACGACCGATGATATTCTAGCATCCACGCGTTGGAAAATCTCACGAAGAGTGGATTCGAGTATGCTTACAAGTAAATTTTCATAGAATTCAGAAGGTTGTGAGAGCACATGTACATCTTTCGACGCCACCTTGAAGCTCGGTTGTTTCTGAGCGAGACGAGACACGAATTCACGAATAGAAGGATCAAAATTGCGCGTTATAGAGAAGTTACGCGCACATTTTGAAACAGTGAAGCATTTCAGGAGTGCCCTGTGCGTGTTGGAGTGCCTGCATACGTTTATGTATGCTGCTGCAAGCATGTAAGTATTTTCAAGGTGCTTGAAATACTACTTACACCGCGGCGGCCGAATTCAAAAAGGCATCAATTGAAAAAGCGTAAAAGTACTGTTGACTAAGCAAATTAGACTGCGCACGAAGCCATTTGCTAGACATCTCAACGAGATCCCGGGATGGTACGGTTCTAACAACGAGGCTGAACTGCTGGCTTTGATTATCCTCTCTTTCTCGAACTGAACACGATGCTAGCGAATGCTACAGGTGAAGTATTCAGACTGGCAAAAACAGGTGTTGTACAGGCATCTTTCACACTGTTAACTTTCCCAGTCCATTTGCTGGGCCGCATACGGAGGTTGAGCGCAGATGACAGATGGATCCACAATTCGGATAATTTGTTCACCTTCGCAGGAAGGTATGACCTGCACTCCAATGAAGTGTTATTATCACAACCTCCTCCCCCACCTATCTCTACCACCCCTTTACCAGGTCCATGGAGCTTTCTGACGTCTTGGTATGTCTTTGGATTAATCATGATGGTGTGTTGTGGCCATGAGTAATGTATTCTGCGACTGACTTTGCACTAGGCTGTTCTCCTACATCGTATTCGGAATATCGTAGTCCCTAGGGACGAATTCATCCACCGTTTTGCTCGCACCACAAGGCTCCGTGCATTCCCGTACTCTGTTATTCCTTCGGTTTTCCCCATGGATTTGTCGTCCTCAATAAGTCGTTTAGTGCTGCGTTTGCCCTCGCTATACCTCATCTTCAAAATGGTCGTTATATGGCTCATTGTCCTCGCTCAAGCAGCAGACAAGTTTCCAGCGTGGAACTCGTCGTGGTTGGAGTCGGTGGGGACATATGTCGCCCAAAAAGAAACGGCAGACCTCTGCTGGTCTACTTTCTGCGCTGTCTGCGGTGTTTTATGCATGGAAGGATTAACGCATGGTTTAGAAGGCGGATGCACCGCCCTTCGCCATTTAATCTGGTGCGGTTCTAGCGCAGTATGTAACACCACTCACTTACATGAAGAAAAAGCTCGGTTATGCATTTCTTTTACACACCTACTCTTCTCCAGTGACTCACTGGATAACGCACGAAGGTTCGACTTCTCGGCCAGATAAGCATGTCGTATTTACTATTCTATTACCGTTGCTTCAGGTTCGCTTGCCTTGTCTTGCCTCAGTGAAATAATCATTAACAGCCTTTCCTAGCTCGCAATTATCCACTTGGTTGGGATTAAGCAAGATTGGTCATCCCATCGCCTCATTCCATCAGCAGTTCAGTATCATTTCTTACACTCACCCACTTCCATTCAGTTCTATGGCTATCGGATTCATCTTATCCTCTGCTCAACTACGTGCCTTGCCTGTTTGAATCTACCCTTCTAGCCGTCGTATTCCTCGCTCTTTTCCTCAATGCCTTTACCCAAATTGTCACAGAGGGTACGATTTCCCGTCTCCTATTTGGTCACCAAGCTGCTCTTCTTCCCCAATGGGACGAAGACTTCTCGGTTGCATTGTTACGCATGGGTACGGCAAGCCTCGAGGCATCGAGCGTATTGGGCCTTGGGAATCAAGTAGGGGGTATTGCCGCGGTCATGCCCCTTCCCTTGAACGATGGAACCGTGGAACTGAGTCGCTCGGGGGTGGCTTCTTTTTCTCCGGCTGTCGAAGGCTCCATCAAACATCGTCGTTTCAAGAAGGGTTTTTCCAATGAAATCAAGACTGTCAAGGTCACAACCACTGGAGGGAATGTCTGGGTGGATATGGCTTGGTGCAGGGAGCTTGCGAGGTTCGGAGTGAGTGTGGTGCGATGTGTCAGGGGGCTGATAATGAAATCTTGGAATGTACTCAAACGGAGATCGCGACCGCCGCCCAACTTTCCTCCTCGACGTATAGTGATCAGGAGCGAGGCCACCGAGGGTAAGCAGAATCAAGATTTGGATACCGAAGAAGTCGAAGAAGAGGAAGAATTGTACGAAAGATTCATTAGGGGAGAACCCATGGACGAAGACGATGAAGATTTTGAATATTACCCCTCTGAACCAGAGCGGACCGGCTCCACTAGCCCTACTTTGTCGAGGTCTGAGCATGGCAGCGAGGATGAGGAAGAAGAAGACGAAGAGGTTCCACGGCAAGACACAAACGAGGCTGTTAGCTTGTTTTCGGACCTTTCCTCCGCTCCCTCGGCCATGACTTCTGCCTCGGTCTTGGTGGCACATATGACTCATAATTCCTCATTGCCAATGACCAGACAGCGATTCCAGCACCTTATGTCGGCGCCTTCTCACCGCAGTGACAGCCTCCTCAGCGACTGGTCTGACGTTGCTGCGAGCCGACGATCATCTTCCAGCGGGACTGGAGACTCGCACACTGAGTCGGGGAGAAATTGTGTGGTATGCACAGTTGAGCCACGCCAGATTATATGTTGGCCATGCCGGTGGGTAACAGAGCGCGATTTTTTTTGGGAATCGATGTGACGCTGACACCTCTGGCAGATGTCTCGCGGTGTGTGATGACTGTCGCGAAAATCTTGCATCCCGTTCGTCTGCATCTACTCACACGTGTCCCTGCTGTCGAAGAAAGTGAGTGTCTTTACTGAACCGTAACGAAACTCCATCTGATATTTGATTTGCTCAAGCGTGGACGGATATTCGAAGATCTACATCCCCTAATCTGAATGCCTTTCTTGGGTGCAATTCAACAGTGTAATATAACAATAGCAGAGGCTATTCCTGTCGTGGAATGTAGATAATTGCGTGTTCTATTAGTTCCCTGGATCTATTCTTGCATATCTAGTTAGACAAGATAACATGTGCGGGGAAGAGCCGGCTTGGTTGATAGGAATGTACTTACAAAGTCGCACGAAACATAGACTAGTATGCGGGAAGGAAGTGTCTAAGCAACGTATCTCATCCTATCTCATCTCAGTTCAACCAATGATACGCCACTAACCTCGTTGACATAACGTTTGACTTGAAGGTGAATTGCAAATATGAGACAGACAACACCTACTAGTGACCACTAGCGGGACCGTTCATAACGAGGCCATTATCGAGATAGATGACTATACGAAGCACATTATGCAACATGGTCTCATACCCCAAAAGGATTGAGTGTAATAGCAAAAATACGCAAAGGCCACACAACCCCAGTCAAGACAGATTACTAGTAATGCCGCTTGTCACAATAGTACTGCAAATGCGAAACAAGCCCTAGTAGGAGAACAATCAGCCACTAGTCAGAGGCTAATCACCACTGCGGAATCGATTCGTTTTCAAGTTGTCGACAAAGTCAGTTGAGAGCCCCATTATACATATCATCATCATGCCATCATCCCCTTTATACATCCCTTAAACGGTTTGAGTGGGTTAATAGCAAAAGTACGCAAAGGCACAACACAGCGTGATACTATAGCTCCGGTTGAGACGTTGCTTATCGGCATCTGCTCGTAATATGCGTACATGGCACTTCGGCCAGGACGTACAGGATCAAAGACGTCCGTTGGAAGGGTCGGGCGCCATCGCTGTGCGCCATATAGTAAAGCCTAAGCGCTGCCTCAACAGCGTTCGGTAATAAGCTCCCGCAGCATAGTCAAGAACTGCGCGGTCACCGTGCTGTGGCGCTAGCCCACGAACACCAACGGCATATGACAAACCCTCTCCCACCGATTCAAACGCCCAGGCGCCCGATGATCGATATCATAGACATGTCTCAAACCTGCAGGCTTCATTCGATTGAGTAAACATGCTGCGTCGAATAACCGAGAACTGGAGCGATTACCACGTTCCCGCAGCGTCAATTGACGAGATAGATCTATAATTACTGCTTATCAGTTAACCGCTCGTAATATATAGCCAATAGTACCCGTTCAAGGATATACAGGAGATAAGTTGGAGGGCCAATCGGCCGCTAAGGCCATGCAGTGCGGGCGCCTTCGTGTGGACCAACCATGTAGCAAAAGGGTGGCATCAAACGGAAAACTCATGCTTGGGCAATATATATCCTCCCGCAGTATCAGTCGAGGACTGTACACGCTGCTGCGACCATCACGATTCACCCATGCGTTGCATCAACCGCACCAGAAAAAATGACGCAGTAATCCCACTGATGTCGGACGCCCATAAACGGTCGGAGCCCCTTCAGGTACGCACATCCAATCACTTGTCAAAAGTCATTAGGTCACACCCCCAGCCCAGCCCAACCCAAGAAAAAACCCAAGCCAAGCGCACATGTGACGTTTTTCTCCGACTAGGCAGGACTATTGATTTCGGGAGATTTGCGGTTAGGGTTGTTCCTGAGATGCCGCAGGCTTGGTGTGATTGACTCGCGGGCTCAACGTGTGCCCGATTGTCGTGTAGGTATCCTATGAACGAGGGAGTGACCTGGGCCCCCTCATGTCTGTGATCCCCCTCGTGAGAAAGAAGGACTTGGGTTTATATTTGTGTGTTATACTTAGATTATGGGGTTCAATGTACAGCTGACCATGCCATCATGATAGCCTAGAAGTCGAAACTCTGGTCGTTGGATGTGGACAAGTTCCTTTTCCGTCGCATCCGGGCCGTTTCAAATAGATGATGTAAAACTACAACTGCTATAAGTAAAAAAACAAGGTCACCTGTAAAGAGATTGGTCGTTCTCGCACGACATTCCGCGTTCATAGGATTGTCATTTAGTTTTCATTCACTCATAACCGTTATCCGGTGGTCAAGGAAATTCTGTGACACGGTCCTCGCGTTGTAATATGGATGGCTCCCGGTTAAGGTGTGACAGCCCTGTACGGTTCGCACCCGACCAAGTGATAATATATGCGGCATACGTCGTGCGAGCCTCGAGTTTGAGAAGCACCGGAGTCCGGGTATTGGGCGCTTACCGTCAATGAGTGATGCACGAGAAAGCTCTCTTATTGGTATGATTTGCACCATGTGCACTCACGTACAACGTGGCAGATTCACGGTGTGGAGTCAGCAGGCTGATCTCATCATGTGGTTGGAGTGGGATGATCATAGTATTTGCGATAGTACTGTATGTATGACGATAAGCTTTTGAGCACGAGGCTGATGTGGAATTAGTCTTGAAAATATAGCGACACCACATAATAAGGTTACGAAGTGGAAGTGGAAGAAGAAGAAGAGAAGACCATTGAACGAATAATGACGTTGAATTGGGGAACGATATCTAAGCAGCGACTGACATCACTGGATTCTTAAAAGGGAAATGCGAATAACGATTGTGCGGCTTGTGGGAAGTAGCAGGTTGAGAACGTGAATTTGAATGAGGTACAGGAAGAGGGAATGCGCGTAGCAAGTCAAGTGTGGATGAAGGGTTATGCGACTTCTTAGGTGGTGGCGGCGGAGGAATTACAAGTTCCATGGCGTCGTGATGCGACTTGACAACAGGATTGAATGAATTGTTTGCCACAGCTCGGGAGTAAGTGGCTGAGGCGAGCTCCCAGAAGACGAAGAGTGGGGGCTAGAGGGATCCAAATCTGGACATTTAACTTGGTGCGAACGGTGGTATTGTGAGTGTGCGTGAGATGGAGAGTAGTCTGCGAGTCTGCGAAAGTCGTGGGAAGGAAGAGCGACTGAAGACAAGCTATCGTGGTGACTTAGAATGTCATCTTCGGTGATCGATAGATCAAAATCAAGAACGTCGAGAAATTCTCGTTCAATTCGGCCCACATCGCGTTTGCCGAATACACCGGTACAAAGAGCCCAGTGTACATTTTTAAGTGTGGAATCGTTTGAAAACTGTTATGGTTGAGTTAGTCAGGGGTTGATCTGGTGGCATGGGAAGGAGAGTTAATGTACCTTGCTGGCAACCATTACAGCGCCGAGAAAGACGCGCTCGCACGCCCACTCCTCTAAAGCGATTTGCAAGTGAGGTTTGGCGCGATTGATGTAAACGAGAGAGACAAGAAGTGTAGGAATTGTAACTTCTGCTCTAGTGAGAACATTGGAGACGAATGTAGTGAATTTTGTGTGCTCTGGGTGACGAGACATGCTGCGGCCACGACTAGATGATGATGGACGACCCATAGCATAGTTAACAGTGTCTACTACACAATCGACGACATATTCTAGGAACATTGTTAGGATGAATCAGACATGGAGAGCAGAATAAGACATACCGATAACAGGTCGCGATAGCTTTATTTCGATGAGCTCCAAGAGAGCAGGTGAATGTAGAGCAGGGTCTACGAGGCTTGCCTTGTGGATTGGAGAAGAGGATGAGACCATGGCTGTCTAGAATATAGGATGATGGCAGAGAGAGCCTGAAGCGGAGACAGCTTTGGGGTATTCATGTTGGATGGATTGCGTGGTATATAAAGGGACACCGGTTGGGAGGAACAGGAAGAGAGCCGGATCGGTTACTTACGAAAAGGGACAAGTGACATGAGCGATTAGAAAGGAAGGGCCGGAGTGTGCATAATCGATTTCGGCTTTTCACTGCCAATTCACTGCTGTGATGACTCGGCATCGGTGAATGAACACGAATCAACCTCCGCCGTTAAAGGGCTTGTAATTACTAATTATTTCCAAATTAGGATTTAATGTTAAATTCGGCAAAGTGCGGCACAGCACCGTAACACTCGCAGTGTCATTAGCCGATACGAGCGTGAAGCGTATTACCATACTTCTTGCCGCCGGGCTGTGGTGCCGTAGTATGGAACCCCCCCAAGTGAACTCATCTTGTTCGGCTTCGAATATTGGTACAACATTTAACCAGTATAACGCTAATATGGAATCTTCTGTTCAAGTACTTATAATAAGTTCATAATTTCCCGCTACAAACCAATATTAGATGAGTCGGACATGTCGGGTACTCCCCGGTACGGTAGAACGTCTTAGTCTAGTCATGCTGACACTGGTTCGGGTTTATTATCGACGATCTTCTGCGCTCAAGCACCCTTTACCGCGATTGTTGCGGGGAAGATGACTCCATACCTAGATTATACCGTGTATCATATCTAGGCTTCTTCCCATCCGAATCGGATGTACACATCGATATCGATTGTCCACGCAAATCTAATATACCCACTGACGATTATCATGTCTACAATGATCCCATGTCAATGGTATGGGCGTGTGGCGGCGTCATTCGATATACTAAACCAAGGGGTAATTCTACTAGTAGTCTTCCACAGGAACCTTTGGCCTGAGGCCAAGGGAACCCGTATGTCCATCAAGTGCGGTGATTATAGGCTCCGCTCAGTGGCATGTGCGTTCCACATGGTAACTCATCGACGCATGCACTTAGTAGCCATTCGTAGTCATGGACAAAGTCGATTCTAATAATGCGGAGTCATCCTGAACTACATACCTAGTGTGGTCGTCAGGAGAATGACTCCAGCGCTCGAGTCAAGGTACAAAAGATAGCCGTTCATCTACACAGCATCACAGGGGAGATCATCGATCGTTCAACCATTCAATAAGGTAATTTATGATGTATGTGATGTAGTACAACTTGTACCACAGGTATCCATGTATGTAGAAGTCACAACCTCCGTCCTTGCATCGAGCCTAGCCTACATTAATCAACTGAAGAAAACTCAAGGTATGTGGCTCGCAAAATGATTGTCCTTCATTTCACGCTCGCCAAGCTATTACATACCAAATCGCCGACATTGTCACATGTCAATCATGCAGCGCCACCACCTATTGCACTGCCGCTAGTACTCGCACTTCCGCTAGGTGCGTTGCCACCTGCTTTGCCACCACGGTTTTTGCTGCCCTTGGGTCGACCTCGTGGGCGTTTCGTAGTACTAGGCTGATCTGGTTGACTGTCGCTCACAGTCCGTTTCTCTCCGTTTACTCGACGATCACTCAAATACCTGTTTAGGAAATAGGGAGTAGTTAGCACACGCCACGATACGCAAGGCGCCGCTTTTATAATGCGCAGAGAAAGCACCCGAAGCCGTCGTGCGACAGGACAACCACACTCCTGTGGCGGGACGCCCATCGGGGAAAACATGCTGCGACGCACACGCCCGGACCGGGCAGAAGTTCCCTAAAACTACGGCCGGGAGGAACATGTACTTACTGAGATGTCTTCTCATCAAGCTTAGTTTGGAGTGGAGGGAGTGGGGGCTGACCGAGCTCGGTCCGCAAGCGATCAACGTCTGCTTTTGCGATAGCATATTCACCTTCTTGGAGGGTTTGGATTTGTTGCCTCAGATCCGCACATCTACAAGACGAGAGTCGAGTCGATTAGGACGGACTGCGGGGAGATAGAGACGTGGGAAGAGTACGTACTCCCGTGTGATGGATGCTTCGAGGAGATCCACCTTTGGGGAAAGTGAAAGATGACATGTGAGCAATATCCTTAAATGGTACGTTTAATACCGATGATAAAATGCACCTTGTCACGGTCTGCATTTATCTGTCAGAATATATCAGAATAATAACATAAGACGGGCAACGGAACGTGTACCTCTGCGAGTGCGTTAAGTAATCGTGCACGTTCGCTGTCCAATCTGACAGAGGACGATTAGCAATCACACACAAGAACTCAAAAATGGGCGAATCAGACACGGTCATGATGATAGATTGCGAAAAAATAATGTGATAGATTGAAAAGATGATTCATACCGATTCTTTTGCTCCTTGATATCCTGAATTGTCTTATCCTTTTGTTCAAGGGTATTATGCGCGGCGACTATATTAGCGGTATGTAGTTGAAGTGTCAGGGAATGTTTTCTGCCCACAACTAGTTTAGTATTGTACTACGACCCCAATCGAGTTTAGCGACGCGCATAACTCACTTGAGTTCAGCTGTCTTTGCAAGTTGGACAAGTTCAGTGGTCCAATTGCCAGTCGCCACAAGCGGCTGGGGCTTTGGCGTCACTGGTTGCGGAGCGGTAGTAGTTGCATGTGGTGCTACGGTGCTGGGTCCTGCAGCAGGCGCAGACATTATCATTTGGCCATAATCGTTGGATGATGCAGCGGGGAACTGTTGATACATTGGAAATGTCGGAAATCGAGCGAACTACAGTGACAGGCCCTGGGGTCTTGGGTAGGTGTGTGAGTTGGTTGAGTGTAGAACTTGCTAGGACTCCGTGCACTGCTAGTATTAGGTGTTTGTCATTATTAGGAACCAAGGCTATCGATACGAATTGGGACACTTACTTCATTCTTCTTTCAAGGTAGTTTCGAAGCAGATCTCACTTAATATGAGGCGGCGTCACAATTTTATTCGGTTGCACCAGAGCGCTATGTGTCAGACTATGGTTTTCACCTCAATCAGTCAGCAGGAGTTGCCAGAATTTCACATTGAGAATCAATTGTAGCGGTGACTAATTAGTGGAACATGCTTCTTTCTAACTACTAGTCTACTAGTCCTAATTAATTATTTCGGTACCGTTTTCGACGTCGAAAGTGTACTCAGCGCAGGGGTTGAGTTTCAGATTGCTTAGTAAATGCTTACTAGGCAGTATGTACGTCAGCTGTCATAACCCCGCTTCCTTACTACAATGAGTGTCCTCAGGCCTTTCAAAGCAAATGATCTATTCAGGTTCAACAACATGCAAGTCTAAACATATTTTAAAATATCAATATCATGTACTAAACTCATTTTTAGCAATTTAGACGTCTGGACGGAGACTGCAAGTCCCTCCTCTAACCTTCCACCATGCATCTAGCTCATAGTTTTAAAACAGTACGGTATCACCTTCTACCTAACTTACCTTCAAAGATGGTCAGATCTCTGTTTCGCTCAAGAAAGTCCAAGAGGCCGCTTACAAGGCTACAGTGCGTGAATCACCCTCAGAGTCCGATACGAATCTCACATTTTTGAAAGTTCTCGGAAAGGCTGAAGGCGTACAAACGGAATGGCACGGTCACATCACAGCCGTCTCCGTCGCTCCAGAGTATCGCCGTCTCTCACTAGCAGCGAAACATGTGCCAGCGTCTCGAATTCGCCTCAGACGAGATATACAAGGGTATTTCGTAGATCTTTATGTGCGCTGTAACAACGCACTGGCTATCAAAATGTACGAGGGTATGGGATACAGCGTATATCGACGAGTAAGAGAATACTACGGTAATCTGGGGGTAGGGAAGGGTGGACGAGATGAGGAAGACGCGTTTGGTGCGTATGCGTTCACTCGTGCTTTGGGACCGTACTGATGTCTGACAGATATGCGAAAATGTCTGTCACGAGACGTCGCACAACGATCTATACGGCCTAATGGTCGAGATATGATAGTTAGCGCTCATGATGTCTCCTAGACCGATACACGTATTTTGCGGATGCTCGCTCACATACTACTACATACATCATATACTAAGTGGTGGAGGATCATCCGGCCCAAGAGCAGCTAGCTCCTCATCATAAAACTGTATCAACGCAGCTTCGTCCGAGCAAAACTCCTGCATCTTAATCCGAATCTCTTCTGCCACAACTTCAGGTCTCAGCTCCTTACTCTTCATTGCACTGCCCATACGACCTGGACCCAACAAACGGTTGGTCAGGAACAGCAATCCCTGCGAACCACCTATAACCTGCACAAACGCAACACCAGACCGATGCACAAATTGCGAATATTTAAAAGGTGTTCGGCGATAAGAGTACGAAACGTCCACATCCTTTGGGTATAAGTTGGTAGCTTCCACATCGAGGACAAAGTCAAACCGCTTGAGAATTGCATATTCAAAGTAATGCGTCGTGTGCGTTCCTTCAGGTACCCGTTTCTCAAGGCCTGGAACGATGGGTGGTGGTATTGCCAATCGCAAAGGGAAACAAGATTGGAACGCGTTGCGCTCTCGGATGTCGCTGATCTCCATGACGTAGGCCTCGACCAATTTCAGGCCGTACCTTTCAATCGCCCGACTCCATTGGCGGAGCGAATCTTCAATACAACGTGCAGTAGATCCGATCCATTGCAATTCGAAATGAAATACCGTCCCAGGGTTTTGGATAATGTCGTGGTGAAGAACTACAGATTCAGCCTGGTCGCTCCTCTGTGTATAAACAATGTCGTTGGTTTAGGGAATTTGCAGGCGCAAATTTGCGTACCTTGGTAGGGTCGATGTCGATTATCATAGTTTGACTCAGGATCAGGCACTTCCTGTTCCGCCTAACCCCACAAGGTCTACTGAGACTAGATGGGTAATATCCCCCTGGTCTGGTGATGCTGACCTCATCGCTGTTAATATAACGAGATGTCTTGATCCATCCTCCTCTCGGGGTGCTGACACTTGCATATTCACCATTTAGCTGATAGAAGTAGTGCCTGTGGCGAAATGACCAATGAATATTCAAACATGTACGAATCATCCAGGGAACTTACCCGTCAAGTAAGCCGTGGCGTCCTCGGCAATGAGAGAACAACCCTTGTTCGAGGAGCCTCGCCCCGCATTCAGCACCCTGCTCCCTCGACGAAACATCCCGGAACTCGCGCACAAGCCACGAAACAAACTCGAACCCAGTGAAAGAATCAGGATACTTCGCTCCATGCCACTGATGAAACTTGATCGGTACCCCATCTTCTTCACGCATCAGTTTCGCTATCAACGAAAGAGGGGTATCTGCGATTTCCCTCGTGCTCTGCATTTTCTTCTTTAGAGGTCCTGCAGCATGTATTTCGTCCAGCTGTGCCATCAACGATTCATCTAGGACAGAATGTGCAGGGCCGAGTGTCGTAGGAAGAAAGCGCACGGGTGCAACGGGCGAACCACGCTCATCCGGGGGTTGCCACCGCAATTTTGTGAATATCTCGGCAAGCTTGTCGATTCCCATAAGCCGAATCTCTTCATCGTTGAGCTTCTCTCCAGAAGGCCCCACGTTACCCTCAGGGACAGCAGATGGTATAACCACGAATCGAGTACGCCAGTATCGCAGGGATTCATTAAATTGGTGTTCATAGCCAGCAACCAACATGTCCAGTCTAGGATAAGAAATTAGCACTTTGATATCGTCCGCAAGGACGGAAAAACAGACCTGTTCCAGCCAAAATTTTCCAGCCCATGTGAGACGAACTTTGTCGTCAACTCCGTATACCCCAGCCCGAGCTTAGGCCATATGAGACACTCGTACTCAAAGGGTTGGGTCGGCGGCATCCTTCTCACATACCGCCTCACCTGGATCGCCTCGCCAGTATAGGATATTCGATGGATCTCGTTGCTCATGCTCAAATAAACAGGTGAAATGGTGGACTTGGACTTGAGAACTTCCGCTGCCCCAGCCGGCTTTGGTGATGCATCGTCCTCGCCCATGAAAGATTTTGTCCGCCGCATGGTTGTGAAGTCTTCACCGTCACCGCTTTTACGCGGCCGCAAGACAAACTGGAATCCTTGTGCAAGTCGAACGGCAACCATACCACGCATTACAGTGCGTGCCCACGCACGTCGAACTTCCTCGGTGTTCTCCTGAACAGAAGGCGGCTTCACGAGGAAAGAACGCATCTCTGTCGGATCAACCACAAAGTCATACGAGAATACATCATATGATAATTCCAGCTCCGAGTTGCTCGGGAAGTGGTCCATCGTAAGCGGAAGGCACGCTGGAGTCACCATAGACTTCCATTTCACTTCATGCTTGTACGTGGGGGTAGGAAATACATGCTGCCAACGTCTGGCTAGTGAAGACTGGGCGTACGAGACTGTAGATTGGGGTCGCGACGGATTGGTACGGCAAGTCGGGATCGGGGAGGACGACAAGAAGGGCAGGTTGAACGAATTTAGTGTCGTATTGCGCTTCTTCCCAAACATACTTTCATCACGGGGAGGGGTATTTATCGGTGAATGCCGATTCAGGGAGCTTCGATGTGTAAGAATGCCTTCTTCCTCATACGTCCTGCTCAGGGCCGATCGACCAGATGCGCCGTGCAAAATGGCCATTGGCTGAGGTGAGCGGGAAAGCGAGGCAGAAGGTGTAGCGGAGAGATTTGACGCGATCGGGACACGCATGCTCGGAGTGGGGGGAGAAGTAGGAACTGTGACTGATGAAGTAGGCATTGAAGGTGTCTGAGAGTCACTCAAACTTCTTTGGAAGGGATTGTAAAACCAAGAGGATGCAATCTTAGCAAGACGTGAAGAGCTCGCGTTGCGCGATTGCAGGTCACTTCCGTTATTGGTTGCGACAGACGCGCTGGTTCTCACTGAACGTATGGAGGATTGCGAAGGAGATCTACTGAGTCCGGTCACGGAGGGTAGCAACCCATCTTCATTGCCCTCAGGAGGTAGATCCATGATGATCTTCCTAGGACTCTCTTCAATTGGTGCTATCCGCATAGACACGACAGAATTGCGTTGTGATGCCAGCCCACGTCTCTCACTCAGGATCGATGAACGGTAGGATGAAGCCACGATAGTCCCACCCGTAGAAGAGGCATATGAAGTGCGCGTGCTGGTGACAGGCCGGGACTCTTTCTTCAAGACGAACACATCCATATCGGCTTGATCAGCATCTGCTTGTGTGGGAGTACGGTCATCTTCCGAAAAGCTGTCTCGTGGTGGCGTGGCGTACGGGTCACGTAGCTCTGGGAGGTAAGGGACCTCGATACCAGAAAGGACGTCGTGCTCGAGCAGCCCGAGCATCTGTATCTCGTGCATTTTTGCTCTAGCAACGAACCTGAGAATGCTGTCAGTAAAGGCGAACAATCGAGCTCGAACGACAGACCTATCCTCACGAAAAGGTAGATCCATCTGCTTGTCCCAGAAGGAAACACCTATCCAGAACGGTTCCCACCAGAACGTAGTCTTCTCCAATCTCCTAGACTCATCTGGGTCTTCATCACCTCCCCAGAGCGGATCCAGGGCTCGACCACCGTTCTTTCCGTCCTTATCCAAGCGTGGCTCGTATCCCTTGAAAGCGAATATAGGAGTCTGGTGTAAAGGGCGTTTTGCTAATGATACGAGATCCAAGCCGAAGCCCTGATCGAGCATGCGGGTTGTGGTTAATCGGAGCAATTGTTTGGACACTTTATAATAGCCTGTACCAGGGGTGATGAGGATGGTTGACGCCCCCGTATTTGACAATGAGCGATCGATGTAGTGCGTTTCGTTTGGGTTAAGGCCCAAGTTGAGAGCCTCCAATATAGGACCGTCATGCGCATCCGACAGCTGACCAACAAGTCTGGCTTGCTCTGGTGCTGTAGATTCGACAGTGGCTTGGTGGTAGTGATGGGCGAGCAAGATGTCTCTTTGGAAGGCCCAGAAGGATATTTTGAGTCCTACAAGTGTAGGTTTCCAGTCATGGATGACCTCCAAGTCAGTAATAACCTTGTAAAAGTCCTTGTATCGTCGACCATCTTCATCCAGTCTTAGCGGCCCTGCGGCATAGTCTTTTTCGGAGTCATCGTAATACACCCTCGAGATAAGCACGATTGTCACTGTGTGATTCGTGCCAGCTTCGCGCCACTTGGTAAATAAGGCAGGGAGAAATGAATGTACAATTTTCTCATTGTAGCGTTCGCCATCTCCCGCAAATTCCCAGAGTTCACGGCAGACTTGAATGAAGATTGTCACTTTCGCAGACAGAGACCGGTATATCGCTTTGGTAGTGGCAGTAACGTATCCTGCGGATACCTGCGAATACACTTGTTGAGAATAACAGTGAAGCGGGAGGCCATACACCCACCTTGCGACCCTTGACATAAATGGATTGTATCTTGGCGGCGATCATGCTTATGAAGGATATTTCCTGGTCGACAAATACACACTGCCCTACAAGGTGTTCGGCTAGTCTCCACATTTCATTTCGACCAAGATATTGGTCTTGGAATGTGAACTCGATATAGTCGGCGCAATACTGCTGCTTGTCCACCTGCCCCGATTATGAGCATGCCTGTAACCGAAATTGCCAAGAATACGATTACTTTCGTTACGGTCACCTCGCCATTGTTCTTTATCCCAAATGCATCTGCGACATTCTTTGGAAGTGAAATCTAGGCGTGTCTGAGCACGGCTTCACGGTGACCGAGGGAGAACAGGCACCTGTAATGCGGGTTTCGGGCAGCCTTCGTCCTTTGGAACCATGAATAGATACCCGGCAGTAGCATTCCCTGTATTGCAACACGAGACTTGAAGCATGTCTCCCTCTGCCACACCGGGCAACCATGTTTGATTCAATATAGCGGTAGATGATTCCTTCTGGTCGTGTACCCACGAATTGAGAACTTTGACATCTCCGAGCTTCAGAGGTTGTGGAGGCGGTCCAGGGAGATTGCGAAGGACTGATTGTGCAGTATTGGATCTCCTCCGACCGAATTGTTGTACATGACTGTCTGGTCTGACTGTACTCATGACATTCGGTTATTTCTCCGCGGTGCGGCGGAAGAAGTTACAAAAACTCCTGGCAGAAGGTACGGCCAAAAGCGGTTACGCGCTTACATAGCTCCGAGTCAAACGTCAAAGAGTCGGCTGCAAATTGTCAAGCAGTGACCACGCCATAGCTGTTACCAAGAGATGCAAGGAGTATACTAATAATAAATCTTTTTTCAACCTTTTTCCTCTAATCCTCCATCTGAAGCTGCCAGTTAACTGGCTGCATTGCACTTCAGGGACACTTTCGTCTCGATTAAATCTTCTCGGAGACTCATCACATTCTTTGAATACCCTACACTCTTTTCTTCAGAGTCAGTCATGTCCATCGTCGCCCGCCTCGATGATGCCCATGAAGTGGCGACCAAGTCGTCCGAGCACACCCCATCCCCTGATTCCGAGTCATCATTGGTTTTCCCCATCATCACGAACCTTAATTCATCAAACATCTCTCGTTCAACATCTACATGCTTTCCGCTGGGGCACGTCAGATTTGCACCACTTCCATCACCTGACCCTAACCGAAGGCGTTCAAAATTGCCGCTCGGAGTGGCGGGCCGTTCACGGAGAAGACGACCCGTGCGTGAAGGTCGCCAACTTGAACAAGGACGGTCTTTGTGGACCAACGACCCTGCTGCAGACCCACTGCTTGAGGATCCGCTTGTCACCTTGGGGAAGTTCGTGAAAAGCACAACTCAATGCCTATGGCGGCGCTTGAGAGACAGAAATGGGCTCGTAGATCAGGTGGAGCCTATTCAACATGATGTCGTTCTTGATATCAGACCAATGGATGGTCAGGAGCAGCTGGTGGAAATTACGCCAAGGCATAGACAAGTAGTCGTCTCAGAGAAGGGCAGTGCCGAGCGCCCTGCGCTTGATATCATTGACAACAACTTGAAGTGGCGGTGGAGAAGGAGTACGGGTAGTACTGTGCCTTCTGGTCCAGGCTTACACTAATTCCTTCCAGACTTTTTACGGCTGATTAATGCGATAGTTTGATGCAGATAATTCGTATCAGGACCTCTACTTGTTTGCCTTCAGTGTTGTGCTACTTTTTATCAGTAATACTGTTGCCATTATAATTATCGTTAGCATCTGCGCACCTCGTCGACGGGGTTTCGGTTTGTCCGACTTGTGCACCCTGCACGTTGCTACTATGTAGACATGATGTTACACTTACAGACCGTTCCGGGTATGAAAAGGTAGCGAAGCAGTGCCTTCGTGCCTTCGAAATTCGAATTGCACAAGTAAGCTTTGTTCAACTTTCTACCTTTGTTTCACTCTCCTCACTTCTTCCCTTTTTCTCGATTGCTTGGTTTCTCTCTTTGGGCTTTTGGACCCGAGTTTTTTCTTGATTTTTTTTTCCTACCCTTTACATGACCCTTGGTGTCAGACTTGCTTGATTCTTTTGCCCAAGGACCATGTCTTGCACTCCGTCTGCCACTGCAACGGAGTACACCACTATCACTACATTTACGACCTCCACGTCGCTCTCACAGAGTGTAGGGAATGGCCAGGCCGCAGTCACGACCATCGTGCAGCAGACCTGTATTGCCACTGGTACCTTGAGTGGATCAAATAGTACAGGTTGCGTTTCGAGCGCAGCAGTAACGCAAGTAAGCACCATTGGAGGTGCGTTGTTCATTATCATACCTACTTCTTTTCTGCTGTCTCACCGCGGTGTTGTGTGGCCGCTTTGACGGCACTGATGCTTCTACCCATCGCGGATATTTTGGTTATCCCTCGCTTCTGAATGGGCGCTGATGGTTGCATTATTTGCAGGTGGGGCTGCCACCACACAAGTACCCATAATCGTGACGGTTCCAGTCACCCAGACTCAGCCAACGAATACTCTCTTTGCCCCTTGCTCTGATGGTACCACGCCGACGCAGACAACATCACATTCTACGACTAGTCAAACAAGTTCTAGCTCAACTCCTAGCCCAGTGACAACGTCTGTGCTGGTAGAAACTACACCTGCGCCGTCTATTATCACCCAATCGTCTTCTACCACCCTTTCGAACGGCGATGTGATTGCGACTGTGGTCACTACAACGTCTACACTGCCAGCATCTTCTGTTTACGTACCATCTGTGATAACAAGCCCAACTTCCACAAGTACTAAAAGCGGGAGTGGGTCAGGCACAGATGTAGCCCCCATAGTTGGTGGCGTGCTCGGCGGTTTTGTTGGATTGATTGTGATCGTGAGCGCTCTGTGGTACCTCTGGTAAATCCTATCACCCTAGCATTTGTTTCTCCCATTTACATTACCTCTTTCAGTCGCAGACGCAGATCCTGGGATGATATATTTGATAGAGAAGCTCTTGACGAAGAATTCGACTCCCCTGTTGCTTTGCGTCGAGAACGTGACAGGAGCATGCTTGATCTCGGCGCTGAACCTAAACCATATCAGTATGGCCTCGTCGGACATGTAACGCCACCACCTGGGTCTGGTTCCCCGCCAAGGGCTCATCATACTTCATTGAGCACCTCCGTGGCAAGTACCCACAGCCGCAATACGTCAGTCACCCCTTTGCTTGGCACTAGTTCTGCGCCCGGGAATGCTTCGAAGACTTCCATCTCAGGGTCAATGCAGGCACAGACTGCTGCTACGCAGAGGCATCTCAGTGCAACATCCCAATCGACATCCCAATCATCCACGGGCCCTCGATCGTTGTCTGTAGTTTCGACCAGTAGCGCGACGCCTTTGTTAGACGGATCCGGGGTTTCATCATTTTCGTCGAGCAATCGCGTGGATGAGCTTGGCGTATTTGATCCACTTAATCGGACGGGAAGTCCTACCCCTGTGATCGACAGACGGGTCTTGCAAATCATCAATGATGATCCTCAGTCACCCAAACCCAGTGCTAGTCCTGCTCCTGCTCCTGCTCCCGCTCCCGCTCCCGTTCCCGTTCCTGCGTCTGTTCCTGGTCCTTCATCTGCACCTGCCAGACCTCCCGGTAAACGTGCCCCTAGACGAAGGCGGTCTAATGGTGTTGTCGTGCATACAGATGCTGGATCGGTTTCTCCCAATATGGGTGGTACTACATCAAACGAGCCCCCACCCTATTCGAGAGAATAGTTTATCCCCCTTGCGCAAAACAGTCTATTGGGCACTGACATATCACATTTACTAACTCTATCCAATGGACTTACGATGACCGTACTATAACCACCCACGCTTTCACGTTCTCCGTTCCCATACACAGTTGTTTGAACGTAGCCTATGGACAATGCACTCTCTAATCGTCTCTGAAAATATCTCTTCGTGATTTCCCATTCTGACGTTGGTACGGATAGATACGAATCGTATGCCAGCGCTGTTTATTATCTTGATACAAGTATATCCACTGATTCTGGATACAAATACCCCTGCTACGTAGGTGAGCGGTCGGTCGACTCGGTTACATAGTATTACTGTAAATTATGATTCGAGAAGTGCAACAATTCGTGACACCGTATATAATTGGAAAATCGTATATAATGATCATTATGTGTTGTACTACGTCCACTGGGCAACGCAAGGCTGACAACGACGAGCGTCGAACAGTGTAGACCAACAACAATAAGGCCAGATGAGCCAACGAAGTGTTGTGGTACTTTTTAACTCCGCGATTGAGGCTTTTAATTTTGGTTCCGGGTAGCAGTTACGTAAGGATCGGGTGAAGCATTGTCCTAGCTCTTTTTGTTCAACGAATCGTGTGTGGACTTTCTCGAGAACAATAAGGTTGGAAGGTCAATGGTCCATCCACAACAGTCCAAACTACATAAACCGTTGTTCTCAGCTGGTCAAAATGTCATTACATTCCCGCCTCGTTTCTTTAACATTCATCGTTGCTTTTTACCGGTGCTGGGCCACCCAATCATTCACTCACTAAAGATATTCTTGCAATTGCTATTCCTTCAAGTCAAACAGTCTACCACTATATCTATCTCCTAGACATCATCAATCTTTCATAATGGTCGGCCCACGAGCATGTGAGTATAGCTTGTTTTTTTATCTTGGGCGGATTAGTTGACTTGGCCTCAGATATCTTCTTTGCACTCAATGTTGTTCGTTTCCTGAGCATAGTGTCTCTCATACTGGTCTTTGCCAGCAGCATCTTTGTCATCGTCACAGACGTGGAAGCTGTCAACGCGTTTCAAGCTGCAAAGCAAAGTGGCAATGCCACAGCGCAAGACTTTGCTGACTGCGAATACATCGAGTAAGTTCACATGTCACATGTACAAGTACTATTGTGTACTGACGTCGGAAACAGGAACAGCACCGTACCCAACCAGATTGGCGGCGTTTTTTGGGCTGTCATCAACCGCCTGCTTATCATCTTCCAAGTTGTCATACTGTTCCTTTCTGAGATTGGCTGGCCATCCGCTTTCTTTGATCGCTTTTTCCCTGTGCTTGGTACGGGATTTGGACTCGGTGCCCTCGGTATCTTCCAAGGACTGTGAGTTATTTTATTTTCATGACTTCGGACACAACGCTGACTTTTTATAGTATCGGAGCTGCAGTCCTCTCGCAACATGTGGATGACTTCACCCTTGTTTCCGCTTTCTTCCTTTTCGTCCTCGGCTGCATTAACATGTTCCTTGGTCTTCTCTTCCGGAATCCGCCAAGAACAGACGTTCAATAACGTCGTGGCGCGAGGACGCCAAGGGTGTATTGCCAACGACCAACCTGCGCACTGCTACAAACCTTGATCTCAATCGCTCCGGTTCATCCAACTCCGGGCAGTCATCTACATCTTCCACAATGTACGAGAAGAGCAGCGGTGTTTCGGAGTTCGGTGCCGTGCGGAATGCAAGCAGAGCTGGTTACGGCTTTGGGCGCCAAGGTGAGAAGGCTGCAGGCCTCAAAGGTCAGTTTTCATCGCTTTGTTTTGTTCGTACAATATCCTCATCATAGTTCTTAGGCTTCTTGATCTCCAAGCCTATCGAGAGTCTACCCCGCTATGCAGCTCGTCCCACTAGTGTTCCTTCCCGATCTTCCCGATCATCTCGTTCCCCCTCGCCTGAACCTCATTTCGCCTCTGGTGGTTCGGCGATTTGATAGAGGCGCCGACACTCCCTATTACTAAGAACTGTTACGACGCCATGTGCATGGCATTAACATGACCGGACTTGTATGAATTATATGTGCACAAGCACGGACAACCCCAGCGGGAACTGGTCTCACGTCTATATCTTTACTGTATGGTGTTTTGCGGTACATTATCTTGCGCTGTATTGACAGTTGTAGTTTTATTAGCATTTGCTATTGCAATCTTAATACTGTTTGAATGTGAGCTGACTTGGCGACTCAGAATTGACCGGCAGCAACTTTGACGAACGGGTGTGATCAAGACCTTGGCTTTCGAATTGACAGCAGTTTTACCTACTCAAGTTTTCGCCTTACTTGCCAACCATCCAATGCAAACTTCGCGTCTGCGAAAACGTCTCCAACATGTGCGAACGAATACGACAACTCCAGGAATATGAATACATCCCTAACTTATTCAAGACGACTCTTGTGACATGGTGACTTCATCGCAAGGTTCCAAATCTGTGCCAGTCAACGTACTGACTTGGATAACGGAAGGGAAAGCTTTAGCGTCCGCTATGGGACTCCGAGAGGTGTGTCCAAAACCAATATTTGTAGGGAGGTGTGTTGTGTTGACTCAGCAGCAGGATCGATGTCGAGATTCACGGTATCCATGAATACTCACAGCAAAAACAAATGTGTTTATTGACGAAACACTGAATAGTCCGCGGACTGTGACGGTAGTGAATGACGACCCGAGGTATTTATTTCCAGATGGTGGAAGCACAACAGGTCGCAATGGAGTTCAGATTTTGATAGACGGCCCATAGAGAACAAGGCAGCGTATGTGTGAGAGCAGGTCCATAATCGCCCAGTTCCTACTCCGATGCCAGGTTAACGTTGAAAGACTGCAGCTCCGGAAAGACGCACGTCTGGATAGGGATGACTGAGAGAAAGTGAAAAGGCGGTCGAATGGCATAATCCATGAGGGAGCAACTTAAAAATCGACCTGCGTCATTGGCAGATGGCGGCTCGACGCCTTTTGCCCAGTGGTCCTACCATTTAGTCAATATTCGGTCAGCCAAGCCTCTGACGATGAACGGAAAGAAACGACAAGGGCGAATTTGACCCTGACACTGCTACGATATATGAGTGGACACAGCCTAGCAGTTGCTCCAGCTGATTTATTTCAGCCCACAGCACACCTGTTATGGGCTTGTGAAAGGTTTTGCATGTCGCTACAGGTGCTGTTAACGGGATTTCTGAGTCAACATCATTTGCAATAGATAATGTGATCGACGGTATTTGATTCAATATCTGCGCGAAAGTCATCACCAGGATTTCGGAGATGCAGTAGAACCTCAAGCAGATGGCACCTGTTCTACCGTGTCGATAGGGCAGCTGGAGCTTCGTCAAACAGAACGAGCACAAGTGGTTCAATTTCGGAGGTGGCACACAGCCTCCACAAAGACACAGCACAATGTCAAGCTGGCTGTCAGTGTCACACAGCTCCACACAGCCGGAAGCATCCGGACCAGTACAATGAGTGCAGTTCCTAAAACGCGCTTTCGCAGGCTTCCGCTGCTTCTCAAAACGTTAAACCATCTGGTTTCGAGCCTCCGAGACCCCCGCACAGCATGAGGACACGTGAACCCCAAGACGAAAGGCTGATAAGCAGGTTCTCGCAGCAAGTGCGAGGGCACGAATAGTCAGCTATGGATCAAAGTCTTTCAGAGGTTGGTCTCCAAGTACGTACAACTCAGCGTTCAGGCACTTCACATTCAAACGACACTATTTCTCAGAACTACTATCAGCGACTCATCGATCATGGTTTGATATCCCAACAAGCACTCGAAACACTCATTTCATCATCCCCGTCAGGCTATCCTCGCTGTCCAGTCTGTTCACACCTTCTCGTCACATGTCATGGTTGTTCGAACGTCACCTGCGACAATAGTTGCTGTAAAGGTGCTAACCTCGTTAGTTTTGTGTCTTCGTGTCAATCGTGCTTTTCGACCCTTGCGATGGCGAAGAAGTGCAGCCAGTACGACTGTGCCTCTCGCGCACATTTTATTGATGGCGTAATCTGTCCTGATTGCATCAAACCCATGGGTGGTCACATACTTTGTCTCTGCGGAGACAACTGGATTTGTGGCACGTGCGCCACTCAGGAGAAAATTCTGAATAATTGCGGACGCTGCCCAAAATGTCGAAACTGCTTTTGTTTCTTTAGGTGCAGATACATCGACGTTTGCGCGGACTGTCGCATGATGACGCTATGCAATGATTGCATGGAAGAAGACATGTCTGACGGGGAGAGTTCTTTAAGCGCAAACAAGAGCGCATTCCTCGTGGCGACGTGCGAAGAATGTCGAGGCAGAATCTGTAAAGACTGCTTTCATGAACGTGAATCCCGTTGTGGATCTTGTAACAGTGTTCATTGCCGTGATTGCACGGACTGCGAAGAGTGTCCAGGTTGTGGAGGGCTTATGTGCCTGACTTGCGCCACAGAAGATGGTTGTCGGGGGTGCGAGGTATGTCGATCCTCAGACAATGAATTTTGCTTACCATTGACATATTGAAATAAGGAAGACTTCTAGTTGTACACATGCCAGATTCAGGAAACCCGCAGCCGAGCGAAGTCTGCTGACTCGAGATCGACCAGTAGCGAGTTTTGACGGACGGGTGTCGACAAAACCTTTTGTCACTTTCGCTCAGAGTGCTTTGGCTTTGGGAGTAATTCTGCCTGTTCTGGTTTTCGCATTACTTCTCGAATGCAAACTTTCGCTTTTGCGAAAACATTTCTGACATGTACGAGCCAATACAAACAATGAGGCAGGCATTTCCTCCAGATGAATATATTCAAAACTCAGGTATTCGAGGCAACCCCTATGACATACGAAACAGCCTTTCAAAGATACGAGATGAATATTTATTTCGTCCCAAGGCTTCCGATCAACATGCTAACTTGTTCAATGAAGAGCCGGGTGAAAGAGATGCGAGCGAGAGCTTCAGCATCCGCTATAGGACTCCGAGAGGTGATGTCCAAGACCAGTATTTGCAGGGAGGTATGTGATTTTGAACGAAATCATTTCTTTAACTTGTACCGTGATATTCTTCATTGCACGCCGTGCTGCTGTTTAGGACGACTAATCAATTGCAACATGAGTCTGAGGCAACGTCACGTGTATGGAGGACAAGCGGAGTTTTCAACCATTTGGCGTCTTGAGCTTGACCCCTAAACTGCCGAAACTTCCTGATTTCTTCATTCAACCACCACAAGGTATATATGTACCTGAGCTGTACATGGCATAGATGTCATAGGGTATGTTGATGACCAAGTACAGGTCGCTGTCATCGAGGACAAACACCGCTCACGCTGGGCCCGACAAGCGATGGTCAATGTCGGGTCTCCCCGAGGTTGGTGTCCAGGTATGTACAACTTTGCATCGAAAGCGCTTTACACTTGAATGATGTTGTTTTGTAGGATTTTTATCAGCGACCCTTCAATCACGATTTGATACCTGATCCACAAGCAAGTAAAGAAACCAGCTCACGAACCTTACGTCCTCGTTTTGTCCACTTTGCTCGCACTAGCTATCGCGCGCAGTAGTTGTTCAACTGTCACCTGCGGCGCTGAGAGCGGATGTGTAGGCGCCGATCTCGTTCGTATGTTCGGTTGTTCCTACGATACCACGGTATTCTGCTATAATTGTCTTATATATGACTCGGACGACTCAGGTTTGCTTAGCAAGCCTCAGTGCATACTTTGTAAGGCCCAATATTGCCCAAGGCTCATGACGAAGTGCGTGGGACAACTTCCTTTTTCAAAAGCTGCCAGAGAGTACGTTCTTAAATTTATCTCATGTTCATTTCTAACAGAATCACCAAAGCCAGTTGGAGGATGTGCGATGAATGCATCTGGCAATCACGCGCACATGATGATCCAGATGTTTGTTTGGATTGCATTGAAGCCATTCGCAGCTATGTAACCTGTTACTCAGTACGTCGCTTTTCGAACACTGCATTTTTTTGGCCAACGAAACAATTCAGGACAGCTCAGAGTAAAATGCCTTGAATGACTCAGAGGCACTAGTTCTCGGAACGGCAGCAGAGTTTGCTATAGTGGGACCAGGAATTACGTTGCCAGTGCACAACGATGGCAACCTCTGAGCCAGAGAGAAGGAATGCATGTAATTTCATTACAATTCATGCATAGTCGATAAAGCACATTTTAGGTGGTCTTCGTCCTTCTGCTTCCTGCTGTGATATTATCCCTTTTCAATTTGGTCGATGTTCTGAACAGTCTCAGACACGTTTATAACGTGCACGTGGGTTATCCCGAACAAAACGGCGCTGATATGTACCTTCCCATAAGCACTAGGACAATGTCTCGAGTGAGCGCTCAAAGCAACTTCAAGGTATTAGTGCGGGCCGGCTTGAGCATTATCCATACTCGGAAGTTCTTAGCGTGCGATTCATGCCTTCCTGATTTAGTATTACATCCGCGTGCAAAGGCACCTGATCAACGCGCGGCGTTCGAACGTTCGTGGCAACTGAATTTCCTCACACGAGAGTAGCCTTTCATGAAGGCTTAATTAACAAAATGAGCCGGGTATTTATCTTATTGTGCGAAGCCCTCTTACGTGCAGTTCGTCTTCCTAAGTACTAGTGACAAGCTTCACGAGGCTTGGAATGTCTGTTAAAATCAGGTATTTCTTAGGTTTAGCCACTTTGGCTTGGAGTCACTACTTGCAGGAATCCGAGTTCGTCCTGGCTACAACGGATAGTACTAGTACTAGTACTCTTCCCTCTTCATATGCGGTCGCAGGAGCGTTCCCAACCTCTCTCTACTCTCATTACTACAATAATCCAACGGCCACCTCTGCGCAGCCGCAGCCAGTCATTTCAGATCCTGTCACGGTAAATGACTGACTCGGATATAACTGACTGTCGCGTAACTGAAAGTAACTCGCTCTTCAGCATGAAATCTTTCCTTTTTCTTTGACAGACCCACAAGACATTCCTCAGGTAACGTACACTCCCAGTGTGCATGCCGGTTTTATTGTTTTGACCTTCCGGCTTTGACAGTATGACACCGAGGATCCTCATCCACTTCCGTCCAAGGCGTCCTCCCAAATGCTTCTTCAACAAGCCGTGGCGCAGATCAAGTCTATTGCAGTAAATCCGATGTTTAGTACATGTGCACGATGCCAGGCCTCCTTAGAAGTGGCAAAATTTCTTGCTCTTGCGGCTCCTGAACAAGGGACGAATCTCGCTCTGACGCTTTGCGAGTACTTCAATTATTCATCCTCTTGCGAGAAAAGTTATGGACCGCTCGTTTTGGGACCGATCCTTACTCAAGTTGCATCTTTTGCTGATGTTGGAGGATATGATGGACAGGTGAAATGAGTCGCTGAAACGGAAGAATCCTTTGTATCTCATGATGTTCCCAGTCAATTTGCTCTGAGTTCCTTGGTTTATGTCCAGCACCTTCGCCGACGACTCTCAACCTTACTGGTTGGTTTGCAAAGCCAAAACCCAACCCTCTTCCCCCTCCAAAGCAGCCCAGTGGCCAACTGCTGAAAGTCTTGCATCTTTCGGACCTGCATATTGATCCCCGTGCGCGGTATTTGCATGTATGCATTGTTTATCTCCACTCATATTCTTTTGCCAGGTTATGCGAACGGCGCAGAAGCAAACTGCACCAGTGGTTTGTGTTGCCGCGACAATGCTTACAATTCTCACAGCCCTCAGACACCTCTCCTTCCTGCGCCACGATACGGCTCGTTCCTCTGGTTAGAGCTCGCCTTCACTGGAAGAATACAATCTGATGTCTTTTAGCGATGCTCCATATTCATTGATCACCTCCGTGCTGGAGGCCATCCCACAGTTAACCGGAACTGAATCGACTGGCTTCGACTTTACTTTGTTCACTGGTGACATGTTGGCGCATGACCCAGAAAACCAGCAGTCTAGGTACGCGTTCTATACTTGTTGTCAGTCTTTTCTCACTTTTTTAAGGGCTTTGAATGAGTACTCTGAGGTAATATTTGTGTTTTAAATTCGGACCGTTACATATCATGCATCCTGGCAGGTCGTCCTTTATGATCTATTCAAGCGCATGCTCGGACCTGGCCCTACCTATGCTACACTCGGAAATCACGATACTTGTCTGCCAGATCAAGCTTCGCCTTTATCCCTAGGAGGTGCTTTAGGGCAACAGTTCAGCTGGTATAGTTTCTCTCATCAGTTTCCATTTTATACCTTACCTCATCTACTAGGCTATACGACCACGTTACAGCGTTATGGGAGCAGAAGGGATGGCTTCCGGAGGCTTCCGTCGAGTTTTCGCGTGCTCACTATGCAGCATACATGGTCAAGCGTGCAGATGGCCTGAGGGTGATCAGCTTGGACACCAACTTATGTGAGGCGAAATGTTCTAATTGGCATGAACATTGACAAACTGGTCTGCAGGGTACAGGTACGAAATCAGTAGTCCAGACAAGGTCAAAATCCCCTTGATCTAAGTTATGCAAAGGTCAAACTACTTCAATTACATAAACTCATCCGAACCAGACGTTTCTGGAATACTGAGGTTTCTCACTGATGAACTTCAGGACGCGGAAGACGCGGGAGATCGAGGTGCGCTGATGGGTGATACTACGTTCTAATCATCTGACGATGCTCAGTCTGGATCATTGGCCACGTCGTTAGCGGTTGGGATGGTTCTAATTCGATGCCGAACCCAACCAATCTCTGTAAGTTTAACCTCTTGATCAACGTGCAATTTACTGAGCGGCGTGTGCGCTAGTTTACCAAATGTAAGTTTCTGGATGTCAAATTCACTGCATGGAGCTGATATACCTAGCGTTGACCGCTTTTCCCCTCACGTTATTGCCAGTATGTTGTTTCTTTATGATGCCCGAACAAGTTTAATGACTCGCATAATCAGACATCTTCTGGGGTCACACACACGAGGATCAGCTATCCGTATGAGCCCGACGCCACTTCATAGAGAGGGAACGCTGACCTATCTTCCTGATCTAGATCTTTTACGCCAATAACGGTACAAATATCAGTGCTGAGACCGCTCAGGCGTTATCCTGGGTGTGTCCTTTGACGGGTTCATGGTGACGATCAATCTAACTCGGCTTCCAGACTGGGCCATCTGTAACACCCCTCACCAACCTGAACTCTGGGTTCCGTGTTTATGAAGTTGACTCTGCTGTAGGTTTTCCTGATAAGGTTTGTTAAATCCAGCTTACACATCCACACAGACTTTTGAAGTGATTGAGGCTTATACGTCAGTTTTTTCCCCGGATTGCTGGTCTTTTGCTTACTTACAAGTTCCCTGCAGCTGGAAGAGTTACGTTAGCGATTATCCTGCGCTGGATTTGCAGACTCAATATGGCCCTACTTTCGAATTCGAGTATAGTACTCGTGAGGCATATGGAGGAAATATTACCTGGGGAGCAACTGACCCACTGAATGCAACTTGGTGGCATCTTGTGACTGAGCGTGCGTGCGTTCCTTCTTTTCTACCATCATCGCTATATATTTTATCTCAGAGATGGAAGTGAACCCGACTTTGATGCAGGTAAGTTCGTTGCTGGGTGTTTTTAAATTGTTATCTCACTTATTCTTAGGCCTTCAATTCATACCAAGGCAAGGGCTCGATACTTACTCCGCCATGCACGGGCGAATGCATTCCTGCTAGGATCTGCTACATCCGTAGTGGCTCTGCTAGCATTGCCGGGAAAAATTGCGTGAAAGGTTATGGATCAGTCCAGTAGTAAATTATATCAACTCCTTATTAGAATTGTGATGGTCCATTTGCAAATAGGCGCCTCTTGGTAGTGTCAATACCAGCAACTTGAATGGAACGTCGAGAACTTTCATGTCGTCAAACACACGCCAGTACCACAAAATACAAGCATATCTGAATACAGTTCTCGCATGTGCAATTAATAACCCAACAGCTTTGATACTTTTGGCTAGGTGATTTTCCAAAGGCCTGATTTGCCAAATCCATTCACTACTCGACGACGTGACGCCTAAGATGACGATGTTTGAGTAGGGCAGGGTGAAACCAAGAGAATACGACTCACTTCTTTGCCGACTCGTACTTCTTGAAAAATTCGTGGGGGTTCGTAGGTTCTTCCCCTGTTATGGACGCGAAGCCAAGAGTACTGACATACTTCGTTTTCCCCTCGCGTACAAGCGAGTAGTACTCGCGAAGATACTCTTTCTGAGAGGGGTTGGCATCAGTGTTCGATTCAAGTTGCTCCTGCGCTTCCGCGCTGGAAAAAAAATCGGCTCAATATTAAGTACTGGGAACGTACGTCGTGTGCTTACTCAGAAATATCAGCGAATTCAACGTTAACTCCAGCTTGGGAGACCGCAGCGGCCAGTTCAACACCGTTGCACATCCTGTGTCAAGGGGTGATTAAGGTGGTCCGTGTAAATCAAACAATTGAGATATGCATACATGGGTCCCGTAAGCGTGATCAATTGGCCTCGGAATTGATCGCTCAAACCATTCGGTCCCTCACTTACAAGGATGTTCGCTGCGAGCTTAACAACATCGCCAAGTGCGACAGGGGCGAACGAGTTCTCATGACCGATCGGCAGGCGAAGCCTTCCGCTGTTCTTCATGTCGTTCTCATAGAGCAAGAGATTTTCGGTGTAATACCCGGCGCTTTGCAACAATAAGTGATGCCTGAAATATTGAAGGTATTGGATCTCTTACCGAATGATACACTGGCTCGTGCCCTCCAGATGCCGCAAGTGCATCATTTCAGATTCAATTGTTGCGAATTGGCGAAGGCGGGGCTGATTCTTTTCCACAGCAAGGTCAGCCCCGGCTGCACTGAGCAAGACTATGTTTTTGATGCCAGCGGCTTTCGCAGCTGTGAACACATCCCGTTCGGGTCCTAGCTTACGGGTGGATGCAGGAGGGATAATGAATATGGTGTCTGCACCAGAATTCTTAAGGGATTGCGCAAACCCCGTGGGTTCAGCGTGTGTATGAGTGATGATTTCAGCGCCCATTTCTTCGAGATCTTTGCATTTATCGGGGTGGAGAGTGACGCAAAACAATTTTTTGAACTTTGGTCTGAACTGGTTGGAAAAGAGCAGTTTGGTGATCGAGTGGCCAGTCCTGCCCTCCGGGGCAACGATGCATATTGAGCGAGACATGGTGGATTCAAGTCAAGAGTTGGCGAATATCAAGTTGTCGACCAGACTCCTAACGTGCTTAGCATCCGTCATAGTGTCGTCACGTACTACGACAAATTCATGCAGTCAAAACTCGAGTACGGGCAACATCGCGGAGTTTACTGACTCATATGGTACCCCTATGATTTGTGTAGTACGGGAGCATGCTAGCATAGTGATGAAGTGCGCTATTCATCGTCTGAAAGATCCATGTCTATGTCGCTGCTATTTGAGTCATCTTCTGCGACAGTGACAAGTGCACAATATTGTGGGTGTGCAGGCGGCGGCGGCGGAAATGGTGGAGAAGGTGGCAGTGGAGGGGGGGTGGATGGGTGGAGGTGGAGGTGGCTGGTACTCAATGTGCGATTGCAGAGAAGTAAAGTGCCCCAGGTAATCTCCAGGGAGGAACAAGTACGTTAGCAGATTGAGTTCCGGATATGATTTGCTCCCAAAGAGCTCTTCTTTCTGCAGTAAAGGTGCTACTGGGTCTTGAAGTGGCGATGTCCGATGATATGAATGACATTCCATTGTAGACAGTGAGGTGGTCTGAGGAGAAATAATCATTGGGGTATATTGCCCACCTGCGGGGTGTCGATGAGCGAGGCCCCATGTCAGAATTGGAAGATAAAGTATCATCGACAACTGATGTTTCGTCCCCGCCTGATTTAGGATAGAAAGACGTTGCAAGACTTAGGTCGATTACTTCGCGGTCCTCTTCGTCACTAACTATGAGGAAAGAGTCATCGGCATCTTCAAGTGAATGGCTGTCTACCAGAGTGTGGAAGTCTCCCGAAATTCTTTGGCGAACGGCATCCCTTGGATCGGTATCACTTATCCATCCTGCAGGATAGCCCCAACATGACATATTATATAGCCATGCACACTGATGACCTGAGTCTCCCTGCTGCAAGCCCAAAGCTTCGCGTAAGGTAGGACCAACAATCTTTCCGGGCTGGAAAAACTCCAACCATTCAAGCCGTTGTTTCTTCCAAGCTTCAACAACATGAAACCTGCCTTGCTCCCTCATTTCCCCATCTGAGTCAGAGCGCAAAAAATTGAAGAGTTGCCGCGACAGCGAGATGAGGGGACGATTATGCGGTTCAGAACAGGACCCAACGATGTGATCAGGTGAGCCACAGTTGAAACAAAAGCGAGCATCGAGGAGTGCAGGGGATGGACTTTGATTCTGGCCTAGGATACCCGAAACGTGCCTGTCATAAAAGTATAACTGAGGTGACAATTCCTGGAACCAAGCTGACCCAGAGATATCGATGTAAAAGTTGCGGGAATTATCGGACCCGCAAAGACTACTCTCTAGACAGCTTCCTCCTGAGCTTCTAGGGCCGCTTTCCGCTGCCTCAGGGATTCGAGTATGTTGGAGGCATCCCAGCGGCCTTTCGCTATCTCCCTCCCATCCAGATGGAGCGCGGGAATCCAGTAGACGTATTTCTTCTTCCACCTTTCCTGACCTTTATCTTGTATGTTGATTATTTCAAGGTCGAATTGATACTACTCGTTCATCAGCAACTTGTATGTCACATTTGAGTTTTGAGTTGCAACGTACTGACTGCCTGACTTTCGCTAATTCTAATTTTGCAACCTAACATGAATAATTAGAAAGTTTTATAAAGAAGAAGAAAACAGTACGGACGTCACAAAGCGAACAATTTGGGCCAGTGAAGAGAATGAGACGTGCGACTTGAGGGAGACGGGCAGCCATTGGAAGGTGGTATCTGGGGTCCGCATAATAATTCCTATTATAGTTGTAGGGGAACTGGCTTTGGTTCAATAACGGAAGCAAATGTTTACTCCGTCCGCGTCCAAGGTCATTCGATGAATCAGTGGAATGACAGTTCAGGACCCTCCTTGGCGCCAGAGAAGTTTGTTTTTGCGTATATCTTATATAGATATTTTTTAATTTTTTTAATAGCGCGCCCGTGTCCGTTTTACTCCCAAGGACGCTGTCTGTTCGCGGATTCGTGCAACTTCCTTCACGAAATCAAAGTAAAGAATCCTCTCGGCCAGTCACTTGCTGACGCTGCACGTCGCGCAGCCTGTCAGGCCTCCCGTGCTTATTACCTCCAAAGCCTGTTTTTAATCCTCCTTCGGTAGTGGTCAACTCTGCGAGTCCACGCTCTACCCAACTTGTCAGCCCGGTGGATGACACTTCTCGTTATTTTGGTTTACTTTCGGTTCTTCAAGATGTAATTGGCCCAACTACTGACGAGGACGGTGAAACACTCGCACCTCGACCTGTTGACATAAACGATATTTTTTTGCAGAATTCTCAAGCAGATGCCACTATGATTGGTTTCTCCCCACACACCTCTTCCACGGACATTTCTGCGTTAGTGGAAGAATCAGATATCCAGGACTCTTCCGTTATTGAAGTGCCTCGGGATGTGGGGGAAATACAGGAGGTGCTTGCATGTCATGATACTGGCTCGGATGATTATAAACAGGCTAGGGATGTACATCCCTTGTATGTGGTGGGTGACGAGGACGGAGAAGAAGAAGGAGAACAGGACCCTGAAGAGGCTGGAGAGGACAAGTCGCAATCCATTTCAATGACCATCTTGCGATTCCCCACCCCGCCTTCCAGGTTCTCTTCTCCGAGTACCGCCAGCTCCGTCTTTTCACTCCTTGCATGTCCTCATGACTTGACAGAGGAGCCCTTGGACAATTCAGGACAAGAAGTTAACAATGACCTTCTGTCTCCTGTCGAACTTTCTGCACGCTTGCGACCTTTCTCAATGTACAGCTATAACTTTCCGCCAAAGCGGCAAGACTCTATCGACTCTGGCTATGCCGACAGTTGGACGGGACCGGCGCTGCTAGCTCGTTCTCCACCTCATGCTGCGCGCAATAGCATTGCATTCGATTCAACCCCCTTTCGCCGTGCTTCAGTATCTTTGTTACAAGATAGACGCGTGTCATATGATGTTCGCGGTGTTCGACCTTCCCCCCGCCAACCGGTGGTGGCCGAAGAGCATGACGATGTCACATCCTCAACTTTATCTATTTTAGATGCCTATGAATTTTCGTCTGATCTCGACGAGGAGCCTCTCTCCCCCACCGTCCGTCTCACCGGGATGGTGTTAACACCTCCTTTGAGTCCTCCAGCAGAAGCCATCATTTCCAAAACAGTCACCTGTTCTCATTTCCGAAAGTGCGCCTATTCATGACAGTACCTTAGAAGCATCATCACTTCAGCCCAATTCCGTGCTTGAGGATGACACTGAACATGCGTCTCTCGATGCTGACAGTTCTCTAGAGTCACTAGTTTCTCCACTTTCGTCATCTACGGCTCGCCCGTCCTCCGTCAAAGGGATTTTTTTATCGCAGGAAGCAGTGCCTGTTGGCATGGAATTTTGCAGTCTTCCGTCCTCTCCATTACCCGAACCCGCTGCTTCCGATGTTATCCATATGGTCAGCAGAGCCGATGACGTCATTACCCCCTCGATTTCCTTGTATGTGAATGACAGCGAGTTTATGGAGGGAGAATTGTCATCAAAGGCGTCGCTGTTATCTTTAGGCACTTTCCCGTCTGGTCACTCGTCTCCGAATACGTCCATACTCTCCGTTGAGTGCGACTACGCTGTTGACGACATGACTCAAGAGACCGTTTTCTCTCAGCCTCCTTCGCCACGGCAGAGTGGTCTGGCACCAACGCAGTCCCCCACTTCATCGTCGGTATGGGAAGATGATGATACAGACGAATATGGATTCCAGGAAGATCATCTTTATACATGCCACCCAACCGAAGATCAAGAGTCGTCCATCGCCCGCCGCGGCGAACGGCCACGCATCTCTCGTGAACTTCTAGCCCACATTGGACATGTATTTTCGCTTTCCGACGATATGCTAGTGCCTGCAGGGGATGTTCTAGACACATCCGGAAGTGGTTCAGATGTCCAGACTGATGATCACCGTGATTCGTGGCATGATGCTCTGAACGCGGATGTCCAACAGGCTTTGCGCATGTCTTCAATGTCTCCTGTGATGTTCTTACCTGACAATACAGACTTCGATCACGACGAAGCCGGCGTGCGCACGTCTTGGAGCCCTCAATTGGATGACTTTTCCGCCAACCTTCGTCGTTGGAGTGGCGCGGAAAACGTCTTGTCCGTTGAGGAGGGCGTGAGCGTTAGCCCTGTTGAACCTGACGAGAGCGATGCGCTTCATGGCCAACATAGCACTGAAGGCCTCTTGGATAACCTGGTATCTTTATCAGCAGCCTTGGAGGCTCCTGCCGGGCAAGCTATCGGAACTCGTGACATAGATGCATTCTTACCTCAGGGGAAACAGGATATCCAGACAGCTCATTTTCGCGATCAATCGTTAGTTGTCACTGGTGCTGTTAACGATTCCTCGGCTGCGACTTTTGGTTCGGTAGATGCTCCTTCAATCGTTGAATTTGTACAGAGGAGTCGTGCTATCTCAGATGCCACCGTGAAACCCGATTTACGGTCTCCGAGTGCTCCTTGTTTTCCTCCATCACCCATGGCCATCATCCCAGCTGCCTCAGTTGACACTCATTTGGGCGATCATGCAGACATCCTACAAGCGCTTGACGATCGAAGCGTGGATGCACAACCCGCTGATTTGCCAAGTATGGAGGCTACTGCCGTGCAACTAGCCCACGAGACAAGGGAATCTCCGAATCTGCATCTGCATCTGTACTTGAATCAACAGCACATGATCATGAGGAGAAGCATTCTTCCGTGTTAGTTAGGACGGGCCCCCCTGTGACACATAGAGTTCCACTGAATCTCACAATACATATCCCATCGACCTTTGAGGCTCAGCCATCTTCATCGTCTACTGCTCAGAGTCTACCACTCATTCTATCCCTCTCGAATGGACGCGATACAAGCGATGGTTTTCCGATACAGACGGGCTATCGTCTACAGCAAATAGTCCCTCCACATCAGCTCCGGTAACATCAAATCTTTCGTCGCGGGAAGCAAGGAGCACAAAGGTACCGTTCGGTTTTCGACGTGTCAATCCACAGGTAGCTTCCGAAGCGACGTTGTTTGATTGTCACTCACATATATTTCTGTAGTTTGTAGCTAGAAGACCACCTGCAGGATATCCAGCCCTCATCTTCCGTCTCCCCTGTCTCTTATTCAACGAGACGAAAGAGTGATGCCGCCAGTGCAAACGCTGACCCGCAGCAACTCAACAAGTTCTTTCCACTGAACCCACCATCGACCGACCAGCTCCTGTCTCCCGTTGAACTTGCAACGAGAACCATCTTCTGCTGGATTAAAACCTCTCCGGCTGGTGAGTTACCAAATGACAACAATTCCTATACATCATCACTCAAGTTCGCCTCCAGTCTAGTTTGCTTAATCCGAGGTCGTCCGTATCATCGTCCTCGTCTGTCATGTCTAATATATTATCCGGTCAGTACTTCAAATGCCATTTCAGTGATTGTAGTGCTCATTTTTGAATAGACCATATCTCCAACTCGTCTTCACCTCATTCGCCCAATGTATCATCTAGTACTTCGCTATCGCATAATTCACTGGTACGTAATCTAATAATGTTTTTGCCCTCGGTACCAGTCTGATTTTTGTGGGCAGCTGCCTTCACCATGTTTATCAAGCATACCAGAGCATATTCCCGAGCATATTCACAATACCCTCACGCCCGCTCACGATAGTTCTTCATCATCGTTTCCATTTACTCCTGCTCCTTCACCTCTTGTTCATTCTACACAGAGGGAGTGCCAGTCGCACTCTGCACCAGTCCAACAGGCTCCGTCTTGGCGCCTTTCGCGTTACCGAGGAGGCTCTCGTGACTTTAATCAGCCGCTCCACCCCCTGCCACGCCGACTGTCAACTCTCAGTTTGGCATACGACGATGAAGAGAAAGATGTTGATGAATACACTCGCACAATTCGTCGTTCCGCCTCCGGTCTCCCCCCACGATCCTCGTCTGTTCTCGAAACTCCAGTTCATGCAATAGCGACCCCAAAACCTACTCTCTTGTTTGCAATTGCTAGTGACGATGTCAATGAAGTGCGACAGGTACTGGAGAGCGGCAAAGCTGGACCAAACGACCAAGTTGGCCCTCAGTCCGCCCTGGCCTTTACTTTGACCAATGACAAACTGTCGCATAAGAATGAGATTGTCAAGGCCCTGTTAGCCTATGGCGCAGATCCATCGGCGTTGCGGAATCCAGAATTGAATCCATCTGCACAAGCGTCATCGGAGGGAAGTGAGGGTGTTTCAGGCTTACATTCACAGCCTGAAGAGACGACGCCAGAAGGAATGGACCCCGCTACGAGGTGCGTAATGCCCCTCAATCCTCCATCACTATTTGCCTACTTGATTTTTAGATACTATGTTACCAGAGCCGACTCGACACACACTCGGCAAACATCTCAGCTTATATATCGCTCATTCTTCCGGCCCCTCACAAGAGTTCGATATGATCTCATTGGTCAAGACTGGGTATTAGAACAACTCTTCAGGGTGTTGAGTATGCACTCTCAACGGTTATCGGTGGCTCCCATCGTGGTTCTGCTTTGCGGTATGTTCTCTAGCTACATATAAGGTGCATTGTTATACCTCCCCTAGGTCCAAGTGGTCATGGAAAGAGCTTGCTAGCCCGCAAATGTCCGTAACTCGTCTTTACGAATCACACCCCTCCAACTTACGTTTCTTTTGCAGTTGGAAGTCTCTTGGATATCCCCACCCATACTGTTAACATGACCACCTTGCGCTCGACGCACGATCTATGGCAATCGTATTCTATGAGTCCGTATGAGGTTTGTTATATTTTATTTGCTGATGGAATGCACTTTGATATTTTTTTCTGTGAAGGAGCCTTCCTCGGATACGTTGGCCCAATTTCTGCTTAACAACGAAGGCGAGCGATGCGTAGTCGTGCTAGACGTACGTTCCCCTCAATCTTGTTCCGCAAGATTGATTCATTTTCACTTCAGGAGATCGAGAAGGTGGAAGATCCAAAGGCGTTGTACTCTCTTCTCATGCCTTGGGAACTTGGTGAGTTCATATAACATTATAAGTACAACAATGCTTTACTCCTTTTTCAAAGGCCGCTGTTCCCTTGAAGCGGGAAAGCGACATGTTGATCTTACCAAAGTGATCTGGCTTGGAACGTCCAATATAGGCCATAACCTTGTATTTGAGCACCATGATTCCCGACCAGATCCAAGCAAACCCGTTACTCGAGACGAGTACAGAGATCTCATGGATCTTTTGAGACCTCATGTCTCGCAATGCCTCGGAGTAAGTGCTTGTACTAGTCAAAAATTTTATGGACTTCCTAATACTGTCTCTTTCAGGCTTCACTTCTGTCCCGCGTTACCACCGTATTGCCTTTTATTCCGTTCACCATAGAAGAAAAAATGGCAATTGCAGCTGAAGCGGTGTACTGTCTCACCGGAAACGCTGCAAAGACGTTGTCCCCTCAAGACGTGGAGGCAATAGTGACGAAAGTACTGCCAAGTTATGTTCCATCGGAGGGAGCTCGCTCGTTACACAGGGCTGTGTCGAATCAATTGGTGGATTTGATCTAGTCTCTGACTCTACACTTCGATGTTCCTGTGACTTGTAGCACTTGGTTATTGCATCTTTGCATTTGCGGTATATCTTTCTGTTTGTCCATCCAGGTCTAGCGAGTGCAGTACATAATGCCATCATGACGATGAAACAAGTACCAGTCTATCTGATAGTTCAAAATCTCGGTGAGATACGGTTGGATGAAATGTGTAAGTTACTTGTGAGCGTGGATTCTCTTTTTCATCTCTTCGCTTGACAATATTGTTCCACGACTCGGAACGACGATCTCCCGTAGGCCGCAACCGGACCCTTAATAGAGGTAAGACATTCGTGCATAGGCCCCCGCGCGTATCGTGTGGCACTGCGAGGCTATGGTAAATGTCAGAATCTTCTGATTCGAGATATCATTGAAATCTTTCAGGAACAACAAGCAATGTTTCTAGTCAGTTTCGAACTCGTGACAGCAGGTGACCGTAGTAGGAAAGCACAGGCTTACTTATTTAATTTCAGGTCCGATTTTTTTCCGTGTTGACGAGTGCTACAGGTCGACTACATATCTTCTCACACCAATCAATGATACCTCTCAAGCGCTTTTGATACCCAGTGATGCTATGATAATCTTCAGCGCTTTCAAGACGGCGGTGCAATGATTGTTGCCAAGGACTGATCATGTGTCCATGGTTTGGACAGAGTACGTAGTAAGGGACTCATTCATATTTCCTCCAAAGCTTACCCTTTCTTTCGTCACCTTCTCCATGACATATTCTATGCGTCTCGTTCAGCGGGAAGGGCGCAGGATCGCCCGTTTTCTGCAACGGCGCGATTCTAGCGCTAGCGCTTCCTTTACACCTTCCGCACCTTCAACTGTTATCCCTGAAGGACCTGAGTGGGCCCTCCCCCCGACAACGACGCCTGTAGCCACTTCAAACAGTTTCTCTGCTGCAAGTCAAACCCTTGTTATCGCACTTTCAGTCCTTGGGTTTATCGTTCTCGGTATGTCGTCTTCTATGGTGATGTTATGTGGGCTTGACATCTATTAGGC